>NC_069452.1:24479103-24496482 GCF_026875155.1 Cherax quadricarinatus
GAAAAGTTTGAAATAAATTTGGAGGGGAGAGTAGGAGGGGTAACGTATTCAATATTGGGGAGTGACGTGTCAGCGGAGGGTCATAAAAAAGAGGGAATCATAAAATTTGATGGGGGAAAAAGAGTGAGTGGTGCACTTAATTCTGTGGAACAAAAAACCTTTGTCCTTGGAGGCAAAGGGGAATGTATGAGATAAGTTTTTTTACCAACGCTCTTATAGGGGTGGAAGCTGGGTGAAAAATGTTGGCGGGGAGAAGGCTGGGGGCATGGAGATGTCATGTCTGAGGCAATGTGGGTGTAATATAATGCAGAAATTTCGTTTTTTGGAATTGGGAGGAGGGGCGGGATTTCCAAAACTGTTGTCCGAGGGCTGAGGGAAAGGGGTTTTTGAGGGGGTCGGACATGTAAGAGAATGGACAAACAGAATGACTTCAAAATTATCTCTGTTATGGAAGGAAGGGGGGTAGGGGTCGGCCCTAGGAAAGGGGGGAGGGAGGGGTAAAGGAGGTTTGTGTGCGAGGGGGTTGGACTTCCAGCAGGGATGCGTGAGCGTGTTTGATAGGGGTGAATGGAGACAATGGTTTTTTAAACTGACTGCGTTTTGGGGTGGACAAAGTAAAAATTTTTAAGGGATTCAGGGAAACCGGCAGGGGCCCGGGCTTGATTTGAGATGGAAGTACAGTGCCTGCACTCGAAAGGGGGGTTAATTTGCAGTTTAAAAACTGTAGTGTAAAGCACCCTTCTGGCAAGACAGTGAAAGGAGTGAAAAGATGGAGAAAAGTTTTTCTTTTTCTGGGCCACCCTGCCTTGGTGGGAATCGGCCGGTTTGATAAATAAAAAAATAATAAATAATCTCCATTCTATAAAATGTGACTAGGAAAACTAGAATACAATTAAAATAATCATAGAAAATGCAGTGCAATTCACTGTTTTAATCTAAAAAACAGGGTCAAAGTTTTTTTTTTTCATTACAGCACTGTGTGGCTGGCAGGATTTTTTTTTATACTGTGCCAAACTGACCACATAGACCCATTCTTTCATATTTAGGCCTACAGATTTTCTCATGCTAGATTTAGGGTGCTCAGAATTTAGCATTACTATTATACAATAATCCAGGTGGTGTAAAGCCAAATACTAGTATGTCAGAAACTCTGAAAGGGTTAAGCTAGTGACCACACTCATATAAACTCAGAGAGATATTTTTGGGTTTAGCCGCAAATGAGATTACACCTGTATGAGGAAATGACATCTATATTAAAAGGACAAGAACAATAATAAAAACATCCTTCTTAAAAGCATGTCACATGGTATGACAGCTGGTAAAAAAAGATGGGTGTGGGATGGGTTGTCTTTGGATAGTGCTCCTGGAGGGGGCTAGTGGCGTCCTGGAGCAGTGCTGAGGTGTTATGTTGTCCTGGAGGAAAGTGCTCCTGAGGTGCTAGTGTTGTCCTGGGGAAAGTCCACAGAGGGTCGTAGTAAATATAGAAGAGAGAGCTCCGTGAGGGTACTAAGTGTTTTCCAAGAGGACCACTAAGACAACCTTATTCTGTCCACAGAGGTTCAAAAATAGAGATACTTTTCTGGAGATGGATCAAAATGGATGGCCTCAGGGAATAGTGTCGACACACTACCAGCAAAACCTGGTGGAACACAGATGTCCATAAGGGTAAAAGATAAATGAGTATTGAGAAACAGGAAAAACAAATGCACCAGCAGAGAACACAGCTACAATAAATCTGAGCAAACAGAAGTACAATCTATTGTTAATACATGCCTTGGGTATCCTGCAGGCACGGTATATCTGATAAACAGGTGGGACATTCACCTTTGACCATTCCAAAATATGCTGCACCCACATGCCAGCAGGATAGTGCAACTCCCTTTTCTTGCAACTTTTACACCAGAAATGTGTCACTCATCAATCCCATGAAAGAAAATGCTACATGCATACAGCCTGGCATATCATCTCAGGGGACTAGAAGACACGGGGGGGGAGAACCAGCCAGACATGGGAAACAAAAGAGAGGAACCTCAACCACTCCAAGGGACAGAGGTTGTTTAGGGCCAGAAAGGGAAAAATACTGGCAAGAAGAATGACAATAGTCCCTACACAACCTGAAAACACTGGATGGAGTCAGAAGGCACGGACAATGGCGTCTACCCGAGAACAACGATATTAGAGCCAGCAAATAAAACACTCTAAATTCCACAAAGATGACATTTGTCTTTGCAAACATACAGGGGTCTAAAGCGTCAAAAAACAACAAAATTTCCTTGCATCAAAGGACTGCTCATGGAGGCAAAGCAATTTTGCAGCATTCACATGAAACCCATATAAGAAGATCATTAACAACGAAATATGGATCCCAGGTTAAACCTATTCTATGTCAACAGACTAAAACAGGCAATAAGTGGGGGTTGACCTGTATGTCACAGAGTCGCTCATTTGCTACAGAACTATTAAACCCCTCAAATGATGTAAGTCTAAGTTTTGGCGGTAAAGATCGAAAACCAAAACCTAGTCATTGTGGTAGTGTAAACAAGCCTCCAGATGCAACTTTCTCAGTCAATTCCAGGAGCAGCATGAGAAAAATTGACCACTGTCAGAAAGTCTCTAAATCCTGCCCCAAACATCTTATTACTAGGAGATTCAACTGAGACACCTAAAAGGAGGAGTAATAGCGAAAAAAAGGTTTTTAGCAGAAGATCACCCCAGGAGGCAGTCATCAGATGAAAATTCACACACACTTGAACTAATTAAATCTCTTCAACAAATTCACCTAATCCCTTTCAGGGTTTTCGGCCGTACTAGTACGGCTTATCGCCACCAGGGTTTAAGGACAGTACGTACTAGTACCCTAAATTCAATGTCCTCAAATCTAAAAGAGAGAAGCCTGGTAGGGTTACATATGAAAGAATGGGTCTATGTGGTCAGTGTGCGGGTAACAAAAAAATCCTGAAGCACACATGCTTATTGAGAAAAAAAAACTTTGACCGTGTTTTTGGATTAAAACACGACTTTGCACTATTTTTCCTATGGTGTTTATTGTTATATTCTAGTTTTCCTGGTCTCATTTTATAGAATGGACGACATAATTACAGAAATGAGAAATTTTGACTGGATTTACATTGAAAAGTAACCTTGAAATTGAGCTCAAAGTAGCACAAATGTTTGATTTTTTACCAAGTTCAAAAGTAAAATATATCATGCTATGCGTCCCAATACACATCAACTGTTAGTTCAAATATTTCCTTTTTTCACAAGTGCACTGATATTATTTTACACCATTTCTACACTAATCAGTAAGTCTGATAACAGTAAATCTTCTATTTTTTGTGAGAATAAAAATCAAAGTGGAACGCAAAGAAAGTAAGAGGTCCGTTGAGATGTGACATTTCAATGAACAGAGGAAATATTATTTAGTGCCATGAATGTCTATTCTTGTTTATTCTGGACCCTTTCAGAAATTGGAATTTTTTGAAATTTGTGTGAAAATTGACAAAATTGCTAAATTACTGAGCACTGTAATGGACAGTTGAAATCGGTAAATGGTGTTTTGGTACTTGTATTAGATATAAAAAGAAATGGAGTTCTAACGAACTAGATTATGATTTTTGTCGACTAGTCAGAGGCACTTGGACGAAAAATAGGGCTCAAAGTGGGCAAAATCGCCGATTTAAACGTCGAGACCGCTAACTTCAGCGAGAGTATAATTCCGTAAAATTTTTCCACCAATTGCAATACTTTTTGTGTCATTATGATTGGAAAAATTCTCTAACTTTTCATAAGAAAAAATTATTTTTTTTTTTAAAATTTGGCTGACCCAGAAAACAAGTCTCTGAGAGGCCTGTGACCCGAAAGGGTTAAACCATCAAACAGTATAGCCTACAAGACTAAAAAATATTGCTGAAGCTCATCTTCACTAACAACAATGATCTTGAAACAAAATAAATTGTATCAAAGACAAATTCACTAAGATCACAATATAATAGAGGTACAGACATGTATGCACATGGCTCTGGACCAGCAAAAATGTAAGCAATCATGAAAGGTCTCTTCAATAAATTCAATTTTCAGTAACAAGAACAACAATGTGATCAGTAAACCATGTCCTAAAAAAACAATTGGGAATATATCTAAACAACACCGACCGAACCATCTGCCTTGAAAAAATTAATTCTGTGGTTTCTTGAGATCTGCGCAAGACACATTCCCATTAAGAAAATAAAAGAGAATGATGTATACTAGAAAGAGAGAGACGTTCCCTATACAGATGAAGAAGAGGGAGTCACAGAGCTGCTGAGTGGGGTCAATATATGTGAAATATGAAGGGAAGTACAGTGGACCCCCGCATAACCGACGCCTTGCATAACGGACATCCGCATACCGGACGCTTGTGATCGCTAAAATTTTGGCCCCGCATACCGTCGCCAAAAACCAGCTCACGCCCTTCGTCCGAGACGCGTCCAATGTGCGGCCTGAGCCAGCCCGTCATAGTTTTTCCGCCGGGTTGTGGGGCATGTTTACCAGCCAGCCATCCGCGGTAACATTCAAGGCATACAATCGGAAATATTTCGATTATTACAGTGTTTTCGGTGCTGGTTTCTGGAAATAAGGTGACCATGGGCCCCAAGAAAGCTCCTAGTTCCAACCCTACAGCAATAAGGGTTAGAATTCCTATAGAAATGAAGAAAGAGAATCATTGATAAGTATGAAAGATGGAGTGCGTATCCACCTACGCTGGTCAGGTTGTCAAGAAACCCAAATCAACCATCTCTACTATTGTGGGCAACAGAAAGGCAATCCAGGAAGCGGTTCTTGCCAAAGGTTTAACTGTGTTTGCGAAACAAAGATCGCAAGTGATGGAAGATGTTGAAGACTCTTATTGGTGTGGATAAATGAAAAACAGCTAGCAGGAGATAGCGTCTCTCAAGCGATCATATCAAAGGCTAGGAAGGTTTCATGAGGATTTAATTAAAAAAACGGCCTGCAACTATTGAATGATGTGAGTGAATTTAAGCAGCAAAGGGGTTTGAGAGATAAGAAGCGTAGTGGCCATACATAGTGTGATACGGCGATGGGTTGAGGCTGCCAGTTTCGGACCACAAAGCGGCTGAAAAATATGTGCATGAATTCAAGAGTACATAGTAACTGAAGGACGGAAAACCGAACAAGTGTTTAATTGTTGATGAAACAGGCCTGTCTTGAAGAAAATGCCAAGCAGGACCTACAATACTCAGGATGAAAAGGCCCCCCAGGACATAAGCCAATGAAAGACAGCTTACTTTGTTGTGTGTGCCAATGCTACTGGTGATTGCAAAGGTTAAGCCTTTATTAGATGTATCACTCGTGAAACTCCCAGAGCGTTCAGCAAAAGAAATGTCCTCACGGGATAATTTGTTGTGTGCTGTGGAGATTCAAACAGTAAGGCATGGGTCACTAGGGACTTTTCTATAACCTGGTTACACCCATGCAATTGGGCCCCCATGTCAAAGATTACCTAACTGAAAAGAAATTAGAACTAAGTGCCCCCAGGTGTTAGACAATGCCCCTGGTCATCCTACAGAGTGGGCAGAGCGACTTTATGGGGACATGAGCTTCATTAAGGTGAAGTTTTTGCTTCCTAATACCACCCTCTCCTGCAGCCCATGGACCAGCAGGTCATTTCCAACTTCAAGAAACTGTAGCACAAAGCTATGTATTCAAAGTGCTTTGAAGTGCCACAGACACTCGATTTACTCTAAAATAGTTTTGGAATGATCAACTTTATATCCTCAATTTTGTAAACCTTATAGGTAAGGCTTGGGGATGGGAGTGACTAAGAGAACCTTGAACTCTGCTTTGGATGAAACTGTGGCCAGAAGTGTAGACAAAAGGGATTTTGAAGGGTTTTGCGGCTAACCCGAGAGAGTAATAACCAGTTGCGGAATCAATTGTGCATTGGGAAGTCCTTGGGGTTGTAGGTTTAGTGGGGATGATGTGGAAGAGTTGGTGAGGAGGACAAGAAGAACTAACCACTGATGAGCTGATTAGATCAACTTCAAGAGCAAGAGGCCAACCTGGGAAACTGGTTCAAAGGAAGGGGAGAGAGAAATTGAAGGAATTGCCCTTCAAAGATTAAGGAAATGTGGCAAAATGGCTTGAAAGTGCAAACCTTTTTTGATGAAAATCACCCCCACAGTATGCAAGCCGTGGCCGTGGTGACTGTTACAATGACAATGTTTGTGAACCCCTTTAGACAAATCATAAAGGAACGAGAGGTACAGGCCACTATGGACAGAATTATCTTTGCGAAAGAAGTCCAGTGACCTCTGAAGCTGTCCCTAGTGGCATTAAAAGAAGAAGGGAAGTAACCCCAGAAAAGGGACTTGCCACCCAAGTCTTAATGGAAGGGGATTCCCCTTCTAAACACTAACACTCTCCTCTCCCCTCCTCCCATCCCTCAATCATCACCAGATCTTCAATAAAAGTAAGTGTCCATGTAATTGTGCAGCCTTTTTCATTTGTGTTGTACTAAAATTAACATTTTTTGTGGGTAAAAAAATTTTTTTCATACTTTGGGTGCTTCAAGGATTAATTTTTTTTTTGTATTATTAATCACACCGCCGATTCCCACCAAGGCAGGTGGCCCGAAAAAGAAAAACTTTCACATCATTCCTCCATCACTGTCTTGCCAGAAGTGCTTTACACTACAGTGTTTTAACTGCAAATTAACACCCCTCCTTCAGAGTGCAGGCACGTACTTCCCATCTCCAGACTCAAGTCCTGGGCCTGCCGGTTTCCCTGAATCCCTTCATAAATGTTACTTTGCTCACACTCCAACAGCACTCAAGTAATTAAAAACCATTTGTCTCCATTCACTCTATCAAACACTCACACGCATGCCTGCTGGAAGTCCAAGCCCCTCCGCACACAAAACGCTCCTTTTACCCCTCCCTCCAACCCTTCCTAGCCGACCCCACCCCGCCTTCCTTCCACTACAGACTGAATACACTCTTGAAGTCATTCTGTTTCGCTCCATTCTCTCTACATGTCCGAACCACCTCAACAACCCATCCTCAGCCCTCTGGACAACATTTTTGGTAATCCCGCACCTCCTCCTAACATCCAAACTACCGAATTCTCTGCATTATATTCACACCACACCATTGCCCTCAGACCATGACATCTCCACTGCCTCCAGCCTTCCCTCGCTGCAACATTCATCAACCCACGCTTCACCCCATATAAGAGCCGTTGTAAAAAACTATACCTCTCATACATTCCCCTCTTTTCCTCCAAGGACAAAGTTCTTTGTCTCCACAGACTCCTAAGTGGCACCACTCACTCTTTTTTCCCTCATCATTTCTATGATTACCACACTTTCATAGACCCATCCGTCTACACGTCCACTCCCAAAATCTGAATACGTTTCCCTCCTCCATACTCTCTCCCTCCAATCTGATATCAATCTTCATCACCTAATCTTTTTGTTATCCACATAACTCTTACTCTTTCCTGTATTCACCATTAATTTTCTTCTTTTGCAACACCCTCCCAAATTCATCCACCAATCTCTGCAACTTCTCTTCAGAATCTCCCAAGAGCACAGTGTCATCAGCAAAGAGCGCTGGACAACATCCCACTTTGTGTGTGATTCTTTATCTTTTAAACTCCACGCCTCTTGCCAAGACCCCTCGCATTTACTTCTCTTACAACCCCATCTATAAATATATTAAACAACCACGGTGACATCACACATCCTCGTCTAAGGCTCTACTTTTACTGGTAAAAAATTTCCCTCTTTCCTACATACTCTAACTTGAGCCTCACTATCCTCTAAAACTCTTCACTGCTTTCAGTAACCTACCTCCTACACCATACACATTGGAACATCTGCCACATTGCCCCCCTATCCACGCCGTCCCATAGCCTTTTCCAAATCCATAATGCCCAAAGACCTCTTTAGCCTTATATAAATACTGTTCACTTATATGTTTCACTGTTAAACACCTGGTCACACACCCCCCTACCTTTCCTAAAAGCCTCCTTGTTCATCTGCTATCCTAAAAAATTCTCGTCTTACTCTTAATTCTTCAAATTTAATGCAACCATACACTTTAGCCAGGTACACTCAACAGACTTAGCCCCCTATAATTTTTTGCACTCTCTTTTATCCCCTTTGCCTTATACAAAGGACTATACATGCTCTCTCTCCAATCCCTATTACCTTACCCTTCCATACCAAAATTTTTATTAAATAATTGCACCAACCACTCCCAAAACTATATCCCCACCTGCTTTTAACATTTCCTATCTTTATCCCATCAATCCCGGCTGCACTTACCCCCTTTCATTTTACCTCTGCCTCACGAACTTCCCCCACATCTATTCCAACTGGCTCTTCCTCACTCCTTACAAGATTTATTCTCTCCTTGCCCTATACACGATAATCACAGCTTCCCTATCTTCATCACATTTAACAATTCCTCAAAATATTCCTTTCCATCTCCCAAAACCTCTAACTCTCCATTTAATAACTCTCCTCACCTATTTTAACTGACAAATCCATTTGTTCTCTAGCTTTCTTAACTTGTTAATCTCACCCAAAACTTTTTTCTTATTTTTCCCCAACAAATTTGGTTGATAACAACTCACCCACTCTCTCATTTTCTCTCTTTTTTACATTGCTTCACCACTCTCTTACCGTTCTCTCTTTTTCTCCATATACTCTTTTTCCCTCCTTGCATCCACTTCTACTTTGTAAAAAACTTCTCATATGCTAACTTTTTCTCCCTTACTATCTCTTTACATCATCATTCCACCAATCGCTCCTCTTCCCTCCTGCACCCACTTTCCGTAAACCATCAAACTTCTGCTGAACACTCTAACACTACATTTTTAAACCTACCCCATACCTCTTCGAACCCATTGCCCTATGCTCTCATTAGCCCATCTATCCTCCAATAGCCTGTTTATATCTTACCCTAACTGCCTCCTCTTTTAGTTTATAAACCTTCACCTCTCTCTCCTGATGCTTTCTATCTCCTTGTATCCCATCTACCTTTTACTCTCATTGTAGCTACAACTATAAAGTGAATCTGATATATCTGTGGCCCCTCTATAAACATGTACATCTGAAAGTCTACTCAACAGTCTTTTATCTACCAATACAAATAAAAAAATCCAACAAAAGCTACTGTCATTTCGCCCTACACATATCGCGTGTATACTAATTTATCCTCTTTTTCTTAAAATATGTATTACCTAACTAAACCCCTTTCTATACAAATTTCAATCAAGGCTTCCATTATCATTTACACCTGGCACCCCCAAACTTACCACCACATCCCTCTCTAAAAGTTTCTCCTACTTAGCATTCAGTCCCCCTACCACAATTACCTCCCTCTCACTGGTTCAAAGGCTCCATACATTCACTTAACATCTCCCAAAATCTCTCTCATTTCACCTCTGCATTCCTCTCTCTCCAGGTGCATACACGCATATTATGACCCACTTCTCGCATCCAACCTTTACTTTAATCCACATAATTCTTGAATTTGTGACACATTCATATTCTCTTTTCTCCGTCCATAACTGATCAATTTACATTACTGCTATCCCCTTCCTTTGCTCCTAACTCTTCTCAGATACTCCAGAAAGTTTAATCCATTATTTCCCCGCCCACCCACGACACACCAGGGGGGGGATCACTATTCACCCACTGAAACTCTCCTACCCCCCTTCAGCTTTGTTTCGTTAGGCCAGGACATCCAACTTCTTTTCATTCATAACATCCAGCAATCATCGTTGCTTGTCATCCGCACTACATCCACGCACGTTTAAGCAACCCAGTTTTATAAAGTTTTTCCTTCTTCTCTTTTTTTATAATTTATACAGGAGAAGGGGTTACTAGCGCATTGCTCCGGCATTTTTAGTCGCCCATACGACAAGCATGGCCTTCGGAGGAAAGATTCTTTTCCACTTCCCCATGGACAATAAGGAAAGAAATAAAAAAGAACAAGAGCTATTTTAAAAAAGGAGAAAAACCTAGATGTATGTAATATATATATGCATGTGCGACGTGAAGTGTGAACCCAAGTGTAAGTAGGAGTACAAGATATCCCATGTTATCTTACGTGTTTTGAGACAGATAAAGAAACCACAATCCTACCCATCATGCAAAACAGTTACAGGTTTTTTGTTTCACATTCATCTGGCTGACATGTAGTACTTCCCTGGTTGGTTGCTGTCTACCAACCTACTACTAACTACCTTATTTCTTATGGGAAAATTCATCTCACTTACCGAACATTTTCGCATAACACCAAGCCCTCTTGCACGGATTAAGGTCGCTATGCGGGGGGTCCCACTGTACTAGTCAATGAAATTGCAATTATCGAACTAAGCTGACAGAATCTTATAGGAGACAAGAATCACGGGAAGAGCTAAAAGCCTCTAAAGGAAATTGAAAGAAAAAAGAACAAAATACTTCGTCTCTTATGCCAAATTTAAAGGAAAAACAACATCCAGTATTGGGCCCCTTCTTTAGGTCGGGATTGGGACATAAACAGAAGATAGCCAAGAAAATGAGTGAGATACTAAAGTCCCAGTATGACTTCAGTGTTCAGCGTGATCCATTTGCCCCACTCAAAGGTCGACAATCCAAATGAATTCTTTCTGAATGAAACCCAAAATTTGGTCATCCCAAAACTCTCAGATATTATTATAACTCCACAAAAATTTGAAGGGCAATTAATGACATGCGCCATGCACTCTGCCCCAGGCCCAGACTCATGGAACTCTTGTGTTCAAGAACTGCAAGGAAGTCCCTATTGTGTGCCTTCATGCATTTTATGGAGAGGAGCATAGACCACAGGGGTCATCCCACACATACTAAAAAACAACAGACATAGCCCCACTCCACATAGGTGGCAGTAATCCAATTGCAAAGTAACTAAGCCCATACACAAAATCCCTTATCATAAAAATCTTTAAAGGTTCTAAGAAGCTAGATACCAACCACATAGATACCCATCAGTTACACAACCCAGGCAACACAGATTTAGAGCAGGTCCCGCTCCTGTCCAGTTCCCAGCTACTGACCGCAATGACAATGTCGGATGCTGTAGGAGGATAAACCAAATACGAGTGTATACACAGACTTTGCAAAAGCTTTTGACAAGTGTGACCATGGTATAAATACAAACAAAATGCAGGGTAAAGGAATAAGGGAAAAGTTGGTAGATGGATCTACAACTTCTGAAAATAGAACACAAAGAGTAATAGTAAACATAGTAATTCCCAGGCAGCCATGGAAAAAGCCTGTTCCAGCAAGGCACAGTACTTGCTCCCATTCTATTCCTCATCCTTATTTCTGGATATAGACAGAAATGTATGCCATAGCTCCATGTTTTTCTTTGCGGATGACATTCAGATCACCATGGCAGTGACCTCCATCGAAGACACTGCGAGACTCCAAGTGGACATCAACCAAATCTTCAAATGGGCCACTGAGAACAATATGAAGTTTCAATGAGGAGAAATTTCAACACCACTATAGATATGGAAAAACTTGAAGAAAATAAAATATGTCAGGGTATATCATAAATTCTAATCCTACAATAGAGCAGAAAGTAGTAATGTGAAGGACCTGGGAGTGATAATGTCAGAGAATCTTGCCTTCAAAGACCACAACAATGTATCTACCTCACCCGCTTGGAAAATTATAGGATGGATAATGAGAACCTTCAATACTAGGGATGCCAAGCCCATGATGATTCTCTTCAAATTGCTTGTGCTCTCAGTGCAGGAATACTTGCTGTATCACCTCATGCCCCCTTCAATGCTGGAGATATTGCAGACCTGGAGAGTGTACAAAATACTTTCATGGCACACATAAGTGTGATAAGGCACCTAAACTACTGGGAACAGTTGAAGGTCCTTGATCTGTATTCCCTGGAACACAGGCGAGAGAGATACATGCTATACATTTGGAAGGTCCTGGAGGGAATGGTACCAGATTTGCACATGAAAATCACTCCATATGAAAGCAAAACACTCAGCAGGAGATGCAACAATCCTGCCATGAAAAGCAGGGGTGCCACGAGTACACTGAGAGACAACACAATAAGGGTCCAGGGCCCAAGACTATTCAATTGCCTCCCAGCATATATAAGGGGGATTACCAATAGACACCTGGCTGTCTTCAAGAAGGCACTGGACAGGCACCTAAAGTCAGTACCTGACCAACCATGCTGTGGTTTGTACATCAGCTTGGGTGCTGCCAGCAGTAACAGCCTGGTTGATCAGACCCTGATCCACCATGAGGCCTGGTCTCAGACCGGGCCACGGGGGCGTTGACCCCCGAAACCCTCTCAAGGCTTCCTGAGTTTATAAATGCATATTCTAACCTATCCACTCTGGTGCCAATGATGCCAGATTAAGTGATGGCTGATCTGTATTTAAAAATCCCCTTCTGTATTACCTTCCAATAAAAGTTATGTGATCCTTAGACACTTTACATCAAGGTTGAGTCTTTTCAAACTTACAATGTAAGTTCTGGAAGGCATCCATTTGCTGAACAAGTCTCTTTTGTCTACATTTAAAATTTGTTGATCATTGTATATAGTTCCTTGTATTATTTTCTTGCAAAAATCATGATATTCAGGTGTGACATCAATCATCTGTGATGGCCGCCTCACTGTGGGACATCATCATCTGTTGATGCCGCCTCACTGTGTGACATCATCATCTGTGATGGCCGCCTCACTGTGTGACATCATCATCTGTGATGGCCGCCTCACTGTGTGACATCATCATCTGTGATGGCCTGCCTCACTGTGTGGACATCATCATCTGTGATGGCCGCCTCACTGTGGGACATCATCATCTTGTGATGGCCACCTCACTTGTGACATCATCATCTGTGGATGGCCGAGCCTCACTGTGTGACCATCATCATCTGTGATGGCCGCCTCACTGTTGTGACATCATCATCTGTGATGGCCGCTCACTGTGTGACATCATCATTGTGATGCCGCCTCACTGTGTTACATCATCATCTGGGATGGCCGCCTCACAGTGTGCATCATCATCGTGTGATGGCCTCCTCACTGTGTGACATCCGATCATCTTGTGGCCGCCTCACTGTTGACATCATCATCTGTGATGGCCGCCTCACTGTGGACATCATCATCTGTGATGGCCGCCTCACTGCTAATTTTAACATTATACAATTATACAGGATTTTTAAAGTGACTGAACCAACCATCACAGTAAAAGTTTCTTCAGTCCATTTTATTTACATTTTCTTTCACTGTCTTAAATAAATTTGAAGCTTTTATCTGGATGGTTGTTCTGCTAAGAATATATATTTTTTATTACAATCTTCTAACCATACAGTTAAAACACTATATTATTACAATCTTCTAACCATACAGTTAAAACACTATATTATTACAATCTTCTAACCATACAGTTAAAACACTCTATATTTCTATCATTGCAACACTACTCTTACTTATAGTTATCTGTAAACAACAAAAACCTGATGCAACTTTGCATTTTTCTTTTATTTCTTCTGTGTCTTGTATAATATTCCAGACATAGATTCAGGTGTTGCAACATCTTCTGTTGTTATATTAGTTACTATCACCACTACATCATCTTCATTATTATATTAGTTACTATGCACCACCTACTTCATCTTCGTTATTATATTATTACTAGTCACCACCTACATTCATCATCTGTTATTAAATTAGTTACTATCACCACCTTCATCATCTTCTGTTATTATATTAGTTATATCACCACCTACATCCATCTTCTGTTATTATATTAGTTACTATCACCACCTACATCATCTCGTTATTATATTAGTTTACTATCACCACCTCATCATCTTCTGTTATTAAATTAGTTACTATCACCACCTACAGCATCTTCCTGTTATTATATTAGTTACTATCAACACCTACATCAACTCAGTTATATCAAACTTGTGTTATGATGGTAAATCAAAAGTCTCTTGTACCTGCAGTGTTTACATCTGCTGTAAGTATCTTTTGTCCTGTTTATTAAGACACTTTTATAAAAAAAATAAGACAAGTGTGTATGTTTAATATTGTGCCAGCAGCACAGATATAACAATGACAGGTGTGTGCAGAACTGACCGTAGTCACATGTACAACAATAGATATGGTGCAGCAGCACAGATATTACAAAATGACAGGTGCGTAAGACTGACGTAGTCCACATGTACAACAATAATATGGGCAGCACACAGATATACACAATGACAGTTTGTGTGCAGACTGACTAGTCACCATGTACAACAATAATATGGTGGAGCAGCACAGATAAGCACAATGACAGGTGTGGTGCAGACTGACGTAAGCCCACCATGTACAACAATAATATGGTGCTGCAGCACAGATATACCCAATGACAGGTGTGTGGCAGAGTGACGTATCACATGTACAACAATAATATGGTGCAACAGCACAGATATACACAATGCAGTTGTGAGTGCAGACTGACGTAGTCACATGAACAACACTTGTTTACCCTCGTAAAATTCAACTTTCGTGTACTTTTTTCCCAGGATCAGAAAGGTTTGGCAACAAAGAACTCACATTAAATTAAAATTTAGTCTGGCCATTAAATGTGGACTCTGGTATCCATATAATAATTCACACTGAACCAAAATTTACACTAATAATGAAACTAGATAGAACCAATTTAAATAATACACCAGTTGTATATGTTCACCCATCAGTAAAATGGGTACATGGGTGTTAGTGGACTGGTGTGGGTCACATCCTGGGTGTTAGTGGACTGGTGTGGGTCACATCCTGGGTGTTAGTGGACTGGTGTGGGTCACATCCTGGGTTTTAGAGGACTTGACTCACGAAATCGTAATGACACGATTGCAAACAAACCATACCACAGGCAGGATTTGAACCCGCGGTCAGAAAGTCTCAAAACTCCAGACCGTCACGTTAGCCACTGGAGTCGTGTTGACAGCAGTGAGGAGACTTGAGCTAGAGTTAGTCACGGCCACGCTAGCTCAAGATTCGCCTGTAAAAACTTGCATTTGTTGTCACAGTGGTGCCTATGCTAACCTTCCTATGGTGTAGAAATATACCTAGTTGGACGAATCTTATTGTGGCTAGCTGGTCCAGTGGCTAACGCAACGGTCTGGAGTTTTGAGACTCTCTAACCGCAGATTCAAATCCCGCCCGTGGTATGGTTTCTTAGAGGACTTGTGTGGGTTGCATTCTGAGTGTTAGTGCACTGGTATGTGTCACATCCTGGGTGTTAGTGGAATGATGTGGGTCACATCCTGGGTGTCACTGGACTGGTGTGGGTCGCATCCTGGGTGTTAGTGGAATTGTGTTCATCTCGTTCTGGGAGTTAGTGGATTGGTGTGGGTCGTATCCTGGGTATTAGTGGACTGGTGTTGGTCATATTCTGTGTGTTAATGGACTGCTGTGGTCACATCCTTGGTTTTAGTGGACTGGTGTAGGGTCATACCCTGGGTGTTATTCAACTGGAGTGGGTCACATCCTGGGTGTTAGTGGACTGCTGTGGGTCACATCCTGGGTGTTAGGGGACTGGTGTGGGTCACATCCTGGGTGTTAGTGGACTGGTGTGGGGCGCATCCTGCATGTTAGTGGACTGGCATGGGTCGCATCTTGGGTGTTAGTGGACTGGTGTGGTTGCATGCTGGGTGTTAGTGGACTGGTGTCGGTCGCATCCTGGGTGTTAGTTGACTGGTGTGGGTCACTTCCTGGATGTTAGTCAACTGGTGTGAGTTGCATCATGGGTGGTAGTTGACTGGTGTGGGTCACATCCAGGGTGTTAGTGGACAGGTGTGGGTTACATCCTGGGTGTTAATGGACTGGTGTGGGTCACATCCTGGGTATTAATAGTGTGGTGTGGGTCACATCCTGGGTATTAGTGGTCTGGTGAGGGTCGCATCCAACATGTTAGTGGACTGGTGTGGTCGCATCGTCGGTGTTAGTGGACTGCTGTGTGTCGCATCCTGGGTATTACTGTAGAAGGGGGTCAAATTTTCTGTTTAGGGGCTGGTGTGGGTTGCATCCTGGATATTCTGGGGGGGATTTTTTATGGACTGCTGTGTGCCACATTCTGGGTGGTAGTGGGCTGGTGTGGGTTTGCATCCTGGGTTTATTGGCTGCTGTGTGGTCACATTCTGGGTGTTTGTCGACTGGTGTGGATCATATCTGGGTGTTAGTGGATGCCCGGTGGGTCGCATTCTGGTGTTAGTGGACTGGTGGGTCATATCCTGGGGTGTTAGTGGACTGTGTGCGTGCATCATGGGTGTTAGTATGGTGTTGGGTCACATCCTGTTGTTAGTTGGACTGGTGTGCGTCGCATCCCGGGTATTAGTCACTGGTGTGGTCGCACTCTGGGTGTTAGTCACCTGGTGTCGGTCTCATCCTGGGTGTTAGTTGACTGGTGTGGGTTGCATCCTGGGTGTTAGTGGACTGGTGTGGGTTGCATCCTGGTGTTAGTGGATTGGTCTGGGTTGCATCCTGAGAGTTAGTGGACTGCTGTGCGTTGCATGCTGGGTGGTAGTCATCTGGTGTGGGTCGCATCCTGGGTGTCAATTGACTGCTGATTGATGCATCCTGGGTGTCAATGGACTGCTGTGGGTCACATCCTGTCTCTTAGCAGACTGGTTTGGGTAACAGCAGAGGGGTAGGTTATTGAACTTGTGTGTGTTGCATCCTGGGTGTTAGTTGACTGGTGTGGGTTACATCCTGGGCATTAGTGGATGCTGTTGGTTGCATCCTGGGTATTAGTGAACTGATGTGGTCACATCCTGGGTGTTATTGGACTGGTGTGGGTCACATCCTGGGTGTTAGTCTACTGGTGTGGGTTATATCCTGGGTGTTAGTGAACTGGTGTGGATCACTTCCTGGGTGTTAGTGGACTGGTGTTGCTCACATCCTGTGTGTTAGTGGACTGCTGTGGGTGCATCCTGGGTAATTAGTAGACTAGTGTGGGTCCCATCCTGAGTGTTAGTGGACTGGCGTGGGTACATCCTGGGTGTTAGTGGGCTAGTGTGGGTTGCATCCTGGGTTTTAGTGGACAGCTGTGGGTCATACCGTCTGTTAGCAGACTTTTTGTGGGTCGCACCCTGGGTGTTAGTGGAATTGTGTGAGTTGCACCCTGGGTGTTAGTGGACTGGTGTGGGTTGCATCCTGGGTGTTAGTGGACTTGTTTTGAGTTGAACCCTGGGTGTTAGCCGCCTGGTGTGGGTTACATCCTGGTTGTTAGTGGACGGTTGTGGGGCGCATCTCCTCTGTGGTCAGTATTTGGGGATGACTGCCCATTGACGTTTTCCCGGGCATGTTTTTTTTTTTT
>NC_069452.1:24496982-24529064 GCF_026875155.1 Cherax quadricarinatus
CCAAAAAAGCACTTTTGTGGTTTAATTTAAAGTCCCGAGTTTTAGTTTTTAAAAACAAGCGTAGGATTTAGTGTTTTTCCCCAGAATTTGCTGATATAAATTTTATCAAAATAACTGATACATTCTTTAGATCAGAAAGAATTTCTCATAAGCCTAATATACGTGGCACAACGCGGTAACCAAGCCGAAAGGCATTGTGCGGTATTGCTTTTAGACCTCTAGAGTAGGGAAAGCAGTGTATGGTTTCGAGTCTGAGTGTAATGGCCTTGATGGTTATGCTTGTGAGATGTCTAATTCCGAGAAGAATTTGCAGTCATGGAATTTATACAAGTCATGATCAATTACTGGCATGGGTTCTGCATCCCATTTAGTTAAGTATTTAAATAACAAAAAATCTTGGGCAAGTCGGTAAGAATTATCGGGTTTCTTAACCATAACAACTGGTGAACAGAAAGCTGATTTCGAAGGTTCTATGATATTTAATTTAAAAATAGTTTGTCAACCTCATTATCAAAAGTTTTACCGTAAGTCACGGGAACAGGGTAGATTTTCCGCCTTACTGGTTCATGATCCGACAGTTCAATCTTGTGTACAATAGTGGGGGGTAAGTCCTGGTACTCTGTGAATACGTCAGAAAATGTGTTTACTAAGGGCCCACTTACTTGAGACTTTTGCCTATTCGACAAGTCGTTGTTAATGTTGACTTTTGGACTTCTTTGGTGAGGGATCATGCGTTAAGATGCCCAGTAGCCCTTCGATTCTGTAAAAGACTAGTCATCTATAATACAAACTCTACATTCGTACGAATCACCACTTGTATCCAAGCCGAAAGAAGAAGAAATCTTCGTCAAAGGAATTTACGCAAAGATTAACTTCTCTTCGAGGGTTTACCGTTTAAAAATATTGATGTGATACATTCTTTTCTACCCTTGACATCCAAGATATAATCTACCTTATTGCAGACCTTCACTACTTTTATCGGTCCGCGCCATGTAATTAGCAATTTGTTGGATTTGTCAGGTAGGAGAACTAAAACTTCATCACCCAAAATTAAACGTATGCTTGGAGCTTTTTATGGTCAAAAAAGGTCTTGTACGTTTCCATAGAAATCTCTAGGTTTTTACCGACCAAATCGGCGGTTTTTTTCCAACCTTTCCCTTTTGATCTAAAAGAAAAATGATAGCTGTTTTGAACCTCAGGTTTTTATATCTTTGGACCAAAGTTCATTCAAAATAGATAGTGGGGCCACGAGCTTGTCTCCCAAAAAAGCAATTTTAAAAGGGGAATAACCCAAAGGGAATCACTTGGAAATCTCGCGCATTGCGAAAAGGGCACATGGTAAAAATCTTAAAGCCAGTCCGTTGGTTTAAGAATACATAGTTTTTTTAGTATTGACTTTAGGATGGCATGTTGTCGCTCCTCTTCCCTTACACATCGGATGGTAAGGTGTAGTGAAAAGAGGTTTAACACCCACAAGTTGATAAACGTGTTCCATTAATTCTGAAGTGAATTGAGCCCCTTTATCCGACAGAATTTCACGAGGTAAACCTACACGTGAAAAAATAGAAAATAAGGCTTCTTCGACATCTAATGGACGTATGGATTTTAAGGGTACCGCCTCTGTGAAGCAGGACACGTATGTCAATCATAGTAAAAATAATTTATGACCTCCTGATGAGCGAGGTGTGATAGGACCAAACAAAATCTACTGCAACCCCGCTTTGTCAAAATGAACTGAGAAAATAGGGCATCTTTACCAAAGGACCTCTCCTAGTTCTACCCCTTCTGCGTGGAAAGTTGACATACGGACATGATCTAGACAAAGTACTTTTAGATGTCAGAGACTATGCTAGTGCCAAGAATATAGGTCCTATGATTTTATTATATGTCTTCCTATGTGAAAAATGGCCCGAGGACTGGTGAGCAAGTCATGAGAAATCTTTAAAATAGTTTTCAACGGGCAAATCCTGCGTAATAACTAACATCTTCGACCAACGTCATTGGGCTTGTCCGCAGACAACATATAGTCCTTGTACAAAAGATCGCGTATTGAACTCATAACTTGTAAGAAATTACTTTCTCTGGTCACCTTAGCCATTAAAAGCTAAATTCCGAGATTTCCTCTAAGGAAGGACAATTCATTTGAAGACCTCTAATCTATATGAGACAGACTCGATTGGCTTCCTTTGGAAAGACAAATGGGGGATAGGTTTTTTACCTTACCTGAGCTCTGGTAAGGACGGTTAATAATTCGAGTCTAGTTGTTGTATAGATTGTGCCACATCTATTTTCCAACTGGTGTCTGCGTTGTCCAGGTCAAGTGACTGACTTATAAAGGTTACCTGGAGTTATGTAACCATCAGGCTCTCTGATTTAGGTTATCCAACTGAAATCTCATCTGGAACAATCTGTGAAGAAAACAGATATTAGGTTCCAACCCTTCCTTGGAAACTCCAAATTCCAAACAGTCCTTCTCAGATGGGAAAGCAGCCCCTTGTATGTCCCAAACCAAAACAGAACGAGGTTTATCGGGGCAACTACGGCATCTACCCATCCTGAGAACCATTTGCACCTAACAAAACATCTGACTGTTGGAAAAGAATCGCTTCTTCCTAAATAGTCAGTTAACTTAGTGGACTTATAACGTGAAGAATCTAGGTTAGGGAAAAGCTTACTTGAGATAACAATTACAGGAACATCCAGTGTCTTAAAAATGGTGACACATTCATACCATGACTGTACTTCACTAAAAGGTGCGTTTATGTTTGATTCAGTGAAACATTTACAGACATTTTCACCTTTTTTTCTAGGACAGTCGGGCCGTCTATGACCCCACTCATTACAGTTGAAACACTTTACTGTGAAGGACGTGGAATTCTTAGGTACGGAGGGTTTGGATCCCTCAGATTGCTTAGGCACAACAGGCTTATATCTGCTACGCTCTTTAGGGTAGTTATTATGAGCGCACACATATATATCAGCAGCTTGTGCCATTTCTGCAACCGTATGAAAGTTTCGTTCTTTAATGAATATTCGTAAGTCAGAGTTTACAGAAGAAAGGAATTGATCTCTTACCATCAGTTCTCGTAAAGATTCGAAATCGTGGTCAACTTCAGCACTATCAATCCACGAATCAAATAATCTGAAAAGTGTTGTTAAGAATTGCATGTAATTTTGATGAGGAGTTATTTTAATGTGTCTAAACTCCGACCTGTAATGATGAGTAGTTTTTTTGAAAGCCTGTAGTTTTTAGCTTTCTTCAGCAGGCTATAACTAGAAATAACATCAGAGGGTAGAGTGGAATAGACGTTTAATGCTGAACCTGACAGTAGTAAGCCAAGCCGAGTAGCCCAAGAATCTACTGGCAAGTCACAGAGTAGCAGTACTCTCGAATCTAGTAATATATGCCGCTATGTCATCTTGTTCTGAGAAAGGTGGTATTTGAGGCATCCTAATATTGGGTTTCTTGGGAAGGGTATTCAAGTACCCCTTCATCTATTTTCTGCTTAGATAGTTCTACTTTCTTGGCTTCTAATTCCAACCTTGATTGTTCTAACTAAATTTTCCTTCATTTTGAAGGCTACCTCTCTTGCCTGAACTCTATCTTCTTGCTATCCTTTCCTGTTCGATTTTATTTCCCGAGTAGTTTTTCCCTGTTCCTTTTTTCTTTCTCGAGCTAGTCTTTCCTGTTCCTTTTTCTCTTCCCGAGCTAGTCTTTTCTCTCTCGACCCTGTTTTTCCCTGTTCCTTTTTCTCTTCAATAGCATTTTAGCAGTAATGTTACTATCAAGGCTTTGTCCAGTAAACCCCATTTCCTTTCCAGCTTTCAACCAGAAATCTAAAGAATCCATCTTGTAAAAAGAAATATTAGCACCAACTTAACTGAAAATTTAAAAAATTAACAGTAACGTTGTTACAAAAGAGGGACACAGTCTGCACACTTTAAATTCCCAAAGTAGAAAATGAAATAATATTTCTCCCTGGAAGAATACACTTGTGGGTCATTAGCCTTCACTAAGCAAAATACACACGGTTCACACAGGGGGGGTTATCATCAAAGTTCCCCAGGTCCAACAAATAGGTAAACTTCTAAACCGAACCTTAGAACCACAACAACGGTAAGTAAACCCAAAGACTACCAGTAATGACTTGACACCTCAACTAACTCACCCTTTTCTATCTTAAATGTTATACTCAAACCAGTTGAACCATCAGGACGATGTTGCTTAAAAGAGTCGGATCTGGCAAGGTCGCCTTGTCAGTGGAACCCCTTTCCCAACTGAACAAAAGAAATTAATGGAAAAAATAAATAAAGAAATAACTTAGGAAAAAATGAGGAAAAATGATTTTTGAGAATTTTATTTAAAAATTTTAAAATTTAAATAAAAAAAATGGCCTTCAGTTCTTTTAGTTGGGCAGGATTTAGGTATGGCCCTGGATAGTTCCTCTGATGTTATTTATGTGGGGTTTCCTGGGCGAGGGTAATCCAAATGTCTGGAATCTCCTACACTTGGATGGAGCACAAGTAGAACAGGTAAGGGCCGGTAGTAGTATAATAATGTTAATAAGTATTATTTACACACGTCTTGCTCCTTTATCTGGCGCTATCCTGGAAGACCACGCCAGGAACAGAGCTGGTAATAAGAAAAAAATAAAACTGGTTCCCCATAGTCATGATAATATAACTTTTAAGAAAGAAAAGAATGATAAATGCCAAAATCATTCTGGTAACCAGCAAACACTAGAAAAGAACAAACAGTAATACTCCTGGTAGATCACCCTACCTGTTAGGAGAGGAGTGGAGGTGAAGTGACTCTCAAACTTCAATCCACACCAGGTAAGGTCAATATTACCAGGAGTAGAAACTTTAACAAATCGGACACCAGGAACTAGTTTTGCCCCAGCCCGCCAGAGGGGGGGGGGGGTGTGCGCGCGCAACGTAACTCGCTAATGGTTCCTGGTTGCCCGAACAACCTTAACCCCACTTACACCTACTTTTCCCTCACAGTGGAATTATAGACTAGCTAGCTATATTGATGTATTGATATTGATGTATTGATATTGATGTATAAGATATTGATGTATTGAGGAAACAGGAAAAATAAATGCACCAGCAGTGAACACAGTTACAATAAATCTGAGCAAACAGAAGTACAATCAATGTTAATGTTATGCCTTGGGTATCTGCAGGCACGGTATATCTGATAAAACAGGTGGGACATGCACCTTTGACCATTCCAAAATATGCTGCACCCATGACAGCAGGAGAGGGCAACTTCCTTTCTTGCAACTTATCTCACCCAGAAATGTGTCACTCATCAATCCATGAAAGAAAATGCTACAATGCATACTGCCAGGCATATCATCTCAAGGGGACTAGAAGACACAGACCAGCCAGACTATGGGAAACAAAAGAGGAGGAACCTAAACCTCTCCAGGGACAGAGGTTTTTTGGGGCCAGAAGGAAGAAAAAAGACTGGCAAGAATGACAATAGTCCTACACCACCTGAAAAACATGCTGGAGCAGAGGCACGGACAATGGCATCTACCCCAGAACAACAGATATTAGAGCCAGCAAATAAAACCCTATAAATTGGAAAAATATGACATTTGTCTTTGCAAACATACAGGGGTCTAAAGCCGTCAAAAACACATAATTTTTGCATCAAAGGAAACCTGCTCATGGAGGCTAATGCAAATGTTTGCAGCATTCACAGAAACCCACATAAAGGATCATTATGACAACGAAATATGGATCCCAGGTTACAACCTATTCTGATGTAACAGACTAAACAGGCAACAAGGGGGTTGGCCTGTATGTCACAGAGTTGCTCATTTGCACAGAACTACTAAACACCTCAAATGATGTAGTCAAAGTTTTGGCGGTAAAGATCGAAAACCAAAACCTTGTCATTGTGGTAGTGTACAAGCCTCCAGATGCAACTTTCCAGCAATTCCAGGAGCATTCGTCTCTCGACACCCCGGGGGAGAGAGGAGCACGCCTAGTAGCTACACCTGCCCTCTGGTTTGGTGACTTTAGAAAACTAGAAGACAAAATGGCGTACCGAGTGGGACAGAGGATTAACACTGTTTGTATACAGCTGATACGTGGCACACTTACTGGAGCTACGATGCATACATTGCAGCCTGCTATCATCAGGGACGCCTATGGTGTCCCAACGAAGAATTTTATGGTGTTCCCTTTAAAATGGGATGAACAGAGTTTTCCTGAAACTGAATCATACCGGCGTCTACGACAGACTTGTTGACGAGTACCAGGAGAGGAAGGTGACAGTGAACTCGGCTGGAGGTTTTTCTGCATGACGTATCCAGGTACTACACAGGGGTTTAAAGGGTTTGAGAAATGTCCATTCGAGGCGACGGCGTATAAGTATACAGGAGGTATTTCCATAACTACGGAAAAGTCCATTCGGCAACGATGGGAGTATGGACAGAGGGGCCATATAAGGGAAGACCTGAGGGGTCTTTTCCCCTCAAAATGACGTTGGCTAGGCCTATACCGTCCTATGTCATGCTGGTGGAGCCCAGGACGCAAGTCTTTGTACACTATGCCGGCCAGAGAAAGACCTGTCGAACTCTGTAGTCATATGAACTTTATGGCAGCACAGTGCCCTAGAAAGCAGCCTACAGGGCTCCTGGTACGTTGGCAGTGGAGCAGAGACCATGTGAGTTGATGCCTGAGTTGCGAGAGGAGGAAGCGTGACGAGTGGTAGATGGAGCGAAGAAGTAGAACGGGAAGTATCGACGGTTGGTACCTGTGTTACCTCCCAGAGGTGACAGGGGAGGGGCCCCCATCGCCTGAGGGACGGGTGGGACGTGGAAGAGTCTACCAGGAGAAGCTGCTGGAAGCGGTTCTGCAGGAGTTTTTCAAAGAGAAGGGGGCCCCGGGGAGGATGGTCCTGAGAAGTCAAGTGAGTTTGCAGCTGATGGTTGAGCAGAGGGACAGGTGAAGGGTCGAGGAATGAAGAAAAGGACATGGAAGTGGTGGTGGAAGTCCATCAGGAGGACGTGCAGGACTTTGATTTGTGTGGGGAGTGAGAGCTCACGAAAAAAGAACTGCGGGTGCTTTTGCCCTAGATGAGGTTTTAACACTGGGCAGAGACCCGGGAAGAAGTCATGGGTAGTGTAGGGGAAAAGGAAGCAGGGGAGGGGGTTTTGTACCGGGGAAGATCAGTGGGGGGGGCAAGGAGGGGCTGGTGGACAGGTTAGAAAAAAGGATAAAAATGGTACAGGTACTGAGAAAGGTGAAATGAGTAGATACAGCGGCATAGGGGTAAACCCCTCTTCTGGCAAATTCAAGTGTGTCCAATAAATGTCAATGGGCTTAAATCTGGGGGTAAA
The DNA here is from genome assembly GCF_026875155.1 of Cherax quadricarinatus. Classification (NCBI taxonomy): domain Eukaryota; kingdom Metazoa; phylum Arthropoda; class Malacostraca; order Decapoda; family Parastacidae; genus Cherax; species Cherax quadricarinatus. The sequence goes on from NC_069452.1 coordinate 24,504,344, forward strand.
AAGGGTTTGGTTAGAGGGGGTTTTTACGAAGGTTTGATGTGGATGTATGTTTTTTGCAGGAGCATAACCATAGGTTAGGGAGTGAATTGAGTTTGAGGGGTTATAAAATTTTTGTCAGTAATGCTTTGCAATTTAAAAGGAGGGGTAGCAGTAGCTGTAAAGGAGACCAGCCCATTGCGTGTCATGGGTTGGGAGGGGGGGGGGGGGGAGGGTTGTAAGGGTAGATGGGCACTGGGGGGTGGGGAGAGTATTTTTTCATTGGTGTATATATCCCCGGCATGTAACAATGTTAGAGTCAAAGTTGATTTTGTCGTGATGTTTTTATGTATTATTTGCGAGGTTTACCTTCTTTTAACTGTATTGGAGGTGGGCTGGAACTGTGTGAAATTTGGTATGGTGATGTGACGCCGAGGGGGGCAGGATGTGTTTTAGGTGTGCTAAGGGATGTGTTAAGGAATGTGGGAGTTGTAGATGTGGTGGGTAGGGGGAGTATGGGGTGGAGCACACGTTCATTCGTGGGAATTATGGGGCGAGGTTAGATAGGATATATGTGATGCAGGGGATTGGTGTGGAGAGAGTGAGGGCTTTTGATGTCGGTTTTCGGATCACAGGGCGGTGATAGTGATCTGCGGGGTGGATGGTATAGTACGCATATATGCTGGGTATTGGAAATTGAATGTGAGGCTTCTGCAGGGAGGGGTGAAGGCTATCCTTTGAGGAATGGTGGAGACATTGCTGGGAGGGTTGGGATGGTGGGATGGATTTGCTTGGACTGGTGGGAGATGCGGGCAAAGACAGCAATTTTCAGAGTTTTTAGGGGTACGTGGAAAGGAACAGGCAAGGTGGAGATATGGTTTGCAAAAACTACCTGGAGGGACAGCTAAATGCTGTTTACGACGGGGGGGAAGGGAAGATGTGCGAGGTGAGGTGGATGGTTTAAGGAGTAGGATTGAAGGATTGAAAAATGAAAGGTTTAATGCGATTAGAGTTAGGGCAGGATTAGAGGAGGTGTTAAAGGGTGATCGACCATCAGGTTATGTCCTGAGAAATTTAGGGAAAGGCAGATGGTGACTACCATAGCGCATCTAGTGGTCGCTGATGGGGGGGGAGGAGTATGTGGTGGGTCAAGGTCTTAATGATACAGTGATATTAGTGGTTATGCTGATTTTGGTTTTAGGGAGAAATGGAGGGGGAACAAGGAAGTTGTCAGTGAGGAGGTATTTGGGGTTTTGCAGAATACTATTGTTATTGGGACAAGAGGAACGGGAAATGCTGGAGGGGGAGTATTAGTGAGGAGGAGGTGGGGGAGGCGGTTTTACGGGATGAGTCAGGGTTTAAGACGCCGGGCATTGATGGAATACCGAATGATTTTTATAGAGTTTATTGGGAATGCATTAGGTATGGGTTGTGGAAGTCTTGAATCTATGTGGAGGGAGTGGGAGGATGGGGAAGACCAGAAAACAGGGATCGTGTGTTGGTGCGAAGAAGAAGGATGGGGAAGTATTGAATGATTATAGAGCAATATCCTTAATTGTGGCAGATTATAAAAAATTTTTGCTAAAATTCTGGGCAATAGACTGAAGAAAGGTTTTAGGATTTAGTGGTACATGGGGGACGTTTGGCTTCGGGAAGAAGTATGAGGGCAGGGCATAGTCACATAAGGGATTTTATTGAGGACTGCACCGGATGGGGGAATACTTGGATTAGATTGGGCTAATGCGTATGATTGTGTGAATAGGGATTTCTTAAAAGTTTTTTTTGGGGAAAAGTTGGGTTTGGGGGAGAAGGTGGTGAGATGGGTGCAAACCTTGTATGAGGGAGCAGTTATTAGGGTAACAGGTTAATGGTAAGTTGGGGGACCCAAATACTGATGGGAGGGGGTTTTGGGCAGGGCTGTCCACTCTCTCAGTTATGTTTGGGCCCGCATACAGAATCCATTTTATGGGCTGGTGGATGAGGTGATGAATGAACATGGGATTGTGGGGTACGTGAGATAACTACTGTGTTGGTAAGGCATGGGGGAAGATCTAAGGAAAGTTGGTGGAATTCATTCAGATTTTTGGGGACGCCAGGGTATGAGAGTTAATTTAATGAAGTCGAGACTATTAGAGGTGGGGGATTGGGTGGGAGGGGGCTTGGGGGAGGGTTTGGGATGGTCAGTAGTGGACAGAATTAAGGTTTGTGGAATATGGGACATGGGAGGAAGTGCAGGGAGAGTAGGAAAATAAATTTGGAATTAGTTACGAGCAGAGTTTTGGGTAGGCTAGGTGGCTTAAGGGCTAGGGAGTAAATTACAGCAGAGAGTTTTAGTGAGTCAACTCTCTGGTTTACAGTAAGGTGTGGGGGAGTGGCTGAGGTGTTCCCTTTAAGAGCAGAGGATATTTCAGAAATCCAGAGGAAGGTTTTAAGGTATGTGTGGGGGTTTGGGAGGGCATGGTTGAGCAAGGACGTGGTGATGACGGAGGGGAGGGCGTGGGGGTCTTGGCCTGATGTCATTGGGTTTTAAAAGAGTAATGGCTTTATATATTAAACAAAGATATATCCGGACTGGGGGGAACAGGGGAGTCAGGGTAGGTAGGGTAATGGAGGATGCACGAAGATGGTGGTGTGGAGGGATTTGCGGTATTGTGAGGATATGTTGAGGGTTTTATTACATGTTAAAAGGTGTCCAACCCTTAAAGGTCAAAAGAATGGTGGGTGCGTGGTGGCAAGGGGGGGTCTTACAGGGACTTGCTGTATATCCAACATATGACTGGATAAGCTTTTGGAGGAAGTTTGGCTTGCTTAGAATAACAGCGAGGGTACGAGAGTTAGTATATCGTTTTCTGATGGGAATATTGGCCTCTAGGGTGTGTTATTAAAATGGGTCTTGTGAGAGAGGACTCTGCTTGCATTGTGGGGACATCGAAACGGCTTTTCATGCGGTATATTTTTGTCCCTCTTTGGAGGGGGTGAGGTTATGGATGTTGAGAGTTATCAGACTTTTGGGGGGGGGGGGCAATGGCCATTCCTACGGGCCTTAATGTTGGATGTAACTGGGGTGCCGGGTTTATGTGGGTAGAGCCTTAATGTTGTTATGAGGAATTATTTAATGTATCTTGGGGGATGAGGGAGGTTAGGGGAGGTTGAGGATAAAAACGTTAGCAGCAAGATTTTATAGAACTATGTGTAGGAATAGGCAAGTCTATGGTGGGAGGTGGGTAGTTAGTTTTTCGGGGGTTACCGGAATCTCACTGTGGGGGGCCTTCTCCTCATGAACCCAGGGGGCGGGGAAAAGGGGTTGGTTCCTACCGGGGGATGCATGAGGGTGGGTTGGTTTAGGCTTCTTTGTAGTGTGGATGGTGGAGGGTTATGAATAGAGTGGAAGGGAGATGAATGAGGATTTGGAATCTATGGTTATGTTCAATGCATACAGGATAACCTTAAAAACCATGATGACTAAACCCTTTGGGGTCTCGGGTTTAGAGCAGAATGATGTTAAGATAAGCACACAAGTTAACTTTATCGTTTATAACTTATGTTGCGAAGTGCTGTGAACCTCACAGTTGCTTTGTGGGGAAAAAATTTCTGCTAGTTTATAATGAAACATGAATCTTTGGGTTAGTCAATTTTATAATTAATATAATGACACCTTTTTCTATGTACCTAATCTGTTATGTAATGATATATGAATTATAATGAAAAGTGAGGTATTAGGTTAGGAGTGGAAAAATTTTATTGTGAGATGCCCTTAATGGGTTTCTGGAGATTGTAAATGGTTTTGTTCAATGGTGTTATTGGGGAAAAAATAAGGATGGGAAAATGTACGAACTTGTTGTCAATATTTTTAATTATGATTACTGTATGTTGCATGAGAATTTTTATTCCCATGATAACGCCCAGTATAATAACAAATTTTATATAGGGAAAAGGGGGGGGGGGGGGGATTTGATGTGGCGGACGAAGTAAAGGTGCCGGCGAGTTTTTAGGCAATGAGAATTATAATTATATGTAATTATTTGTTTATATATTTTTTTTAGGATGTTTTATAAAAAAAAAAAAAAAAAAAAAAAAAAAAACAGCAATGATGTACTAGTGTTTCAAAATAGGGAGATAAGGTTTTTATGTCCTGTAACTAGACAGTTTGATTCCTTATGTTTTGGATTTTGTTTGTTGTATGGGTTGATTATTGGTAATAAAGTTAGTCTTTTACTTGAGGGTGTTTCCTGCCCAAGTGTTTATGTGGAGAGTTTCATTGGTGATATGTACCAATGTAATGGGTTTTTTGTCGGCTTTGGTTTGCCTAATGTTTAATTAATGTTCTTTAATTTTAATTTTTGTATGTTAATAATATTTATTGTGCACTTTGTGCAAGGGGTCTAATTGTACAGAGTTGTGGGGGATTATGTGGACACAGACATAAAATTTTGAGTTTTTGGTTTTTGCTAATTTTTTGTTCGGTGCTGGAGCTCTCTCGCTCTTTATTATGTTAAGAGTTTCCTGCTATTTGCGGGAAGTATTATGTGGTATGTTTTTGTAATTTTATTGTAGGGTTGGGATAGCCTTTGTTTAATTATTGTAATGTATAATTTTATCCTTGGTATGCTGCATCGTATCATCTGTGTACTTTGTGCAAGGAGGTTTTACTGTACTGTATAATAGGCATGATTTGTAGGTTTAGAATTTGTTGATGTTTTTTCTGAGCAGGTGTTATCCTGTTCGTTTCATTGTTCGGTGATGGTATATTCTTTAATACAATATGAATGTAACACTTGTGGTATGCTATGGGGTTGATGGTAGGTCACTGTATTTTCAAACGGTTAATAATTGTGTTCTTTTATTTATTTATATCTTGTACTGTGTCCTTTTAAATAAAAATATAAAAAAAAAAAAAAAAAAAAAAAAAAATTCCAGGAGCAGCTTGAGAAAATTGACCACTGTCTGGAAAATCTTTCAACTCCTGCCCCAAACATCTTATTACTAGGAGATTTCAACCTGAGACACCTAAAATGGAGGAGCACAGCAAACAATGTTTTAGCAGAGATCACCCCAGGAGGCAGCTCAGATGAAAATTCACACACACTCGAACTATTAAATCTCTGCAACAAATTCACCTTAACCCTTTCAGGGTTTCGGCCGTACTAGTATGGCTTACGCACCGGGGTTTTTGACGTACTAGTACACCTAAATTCTAGCATCCTCAAATCTAATGAGAGAAAGCTGGTAGGCCTACATATGAAAGAATGGGTCTATGTGGCCAGTGTGTGTGGTATAAAAAATCCTGCAGCACACAGTGCGTAATGAGAAAAAAAAACTTTGACAGTGTTTTTGGATTAAACCAGCGACTTTGCGCTATATTTTCCTATGGTATTTATTGTTGTATTCTAGTTTTCCTGGTCTCATTTTATAGAATGGAAGACATATTATAGAAATTGAGATGATTCTGACTGGTTTTACAATGAAAAGTACCTTGAAATTGAGCTCAAAGTAGCACAAATGTTTGATTTTTACCAAAGTTCAATAGTAAAAATATCATGCTATGCGTCCAATGCACGTCAACTGGTGAGTCTAATATTCATTCACAAGTGCACTGATATTATTTACACCATTTCTACACTAATGCAGTAGTCTGCATAACAGTAAATCTCCTATTTTTTTGTGAGAATAAAAATTCGAAGTGGGAAGCAAAAGAATGTAAGAGGGGTGTGGGGATGTGACTAATGAACAGAGGAAATGTTATTTTAGTGCCAGGAATGCATTTCTTGTTTATTCTGGACCCTATTCAGAAATTGGCATGTTTTGAAATTTGTGTGAAATTGGCAAAATTGCTAAATTCTGATCACTGTATGGGATAGTTGAAATTAGTAAATGGGTGGTTTCGTATACTCATTCGATAGTAAAAATGGAGTTCTAATGAAGTAATTATGATTTTTGTCGATTAGTACAGAGGAATTGGCCGAAAATAGGGCTCAAAGTGGGCAAAATCGCCGATTCGTAAACATTGTAGAGATCGCTAACTTCACGAGAGCATAATTCCGTAAGTTTTCCATCAAATTTCAAACTTTTAGTGTCATTATGATCGGGAAAAGATTCTCTATCTCTTCATAAGAAAAAATAATTTTTTTTAAATTTGGCCGACCCTGAAAACAAGTCTCTGAGAGGGCCTGCAAATAGTAGAGCCTACAAGACTAAAAAATGTGCTGGACCTCATCTTCACTAACAAGAATGATCTGATACATAATATAACTGTATCAAAGACAATTCACTCAGATCACAATATAATAGTGGTACAGACATGTATGCACAGGGCTCTGGACCAGCAAAATGTAAGTAATCATGAAGGTCTCTTCAAGAAATTCAATTTCAGTAACAAAAACATACAATGAGGTCAAGTAAACAATGTCCTAAATGAAACAAGCTGGGAAGATATCCTAAACAACTCCGACCCAAATATCTGCCTTGAAAAAATGAATTCTCTGGTTCTTGAGATCTGCTCAAGACACATTTCATTAAGAAAAAGAACGAGAAGATGTAAAGTAGAAAGAGAGACATTCCCTATACAGATGAAGAAGAGGAGTCACAGAGCTGCTGAGTGGGGTCAATATATGTGAAATATGAAGGGAAGTACTAGTCAATGAAATAGCAAATATCAAACTTAAGCTGACGGAATCTTATAGGGGACAAGAATCACCGGAAGAACTAAAAGCCCTAAAGGAAATTGAAAGAAAAAAGAACGCAATACTTCATCTCTTATGCCAAATTTAAAGGAAAAACAACATCCAGTATTGGGCCCCTGCTTAGGCAGAATGGGACATACACAGATGATAGCCAAGAAATGAGTGAGATACTAAAGTCCCAGTATGACTCAGTGTTCAGCGATCCACTGCCCACTCTAAGGGTCGACAATCCAAATGAATTCTTTATGAATGAAACCCGAAATCTGGTCATCCCAAAACTCTCAGATATTATTATAACTCCACAAAATTTTGAAGGGGCAATTAATGACATGCCTATGCACTCTGCCCCAGGCCCAGACTCATGGAACTCTTGTGTTTAAGAACTGCAAGAAGTCCCTATTGTGTGCCTTCAGCATTTTATGGAGAGGGAGCATGGACACAGGGGTCCATACACTAACATCCCATATCATAAAAATCTTTAAGAGGGTTCTAAGAAGCAAGATAGCCAACCACATAGATATCCATCAGTTACACAACCCAGGGCAACACGGGTTTAGAGCAGGTCACTCCTGCCTGTCCCAGCTACTGGACCACTATGACAAGGTCCTGGATGCTGCAGAGGATAAACAAAATACAGATGTAGTATACACAGATTTTGCAAAAGCTTTCGACAAGTGTGACCATGGTGTATTAACACACAAAATGCAGGGTAAAGGAATAATGGGAAAAGTTGGTAGATGGATCTACAACTTCCTGACAAATAAAACACAAAGAGTAATAGTAAACAGCGTAAATTCCCAGGCAGCCATGGTAAAAAGCTTTGTTCCACAAGGCACAGTACTTGCTCCCATTCTATTCCTCATTCTCATTTCTGATATAGACAGAAATGTATGCCATAGCTCCATGTTTTTCTTTGCAGATAACACCCAGATCACCATGGCAGTGACCTCCATCGAAGACACTGTGAGACTCCAAGTGGACATCAACCAAATCTTCAAATGGGTCACTGAGAACAATATGAAGTTCAACGAGGAGAAATTTCAACTACTCAGATATGGAAAACTTGAAGAAATTAAAAATATGTCAGGGTATATCACAAATTCTAACCATACAATAGAGCAGAAAAATAATGTGAAGGACCTGAGAGTGATAATGTCAGAGAATCTTGCCTTCAAAGACCACAACTATGTATCTACCTCATCTGCTAGGAAAACGATAGGATGGATAATGAGAACCTTCAAAGCTAGGGACGCCAAGCCTATGATGATTCTCTTCAAATTGTTTGTGCTCTCTAGGCTGGAATACTGCTGTACACTCATGGCCCCCTTCAAGGCTGGTGATATTGCAGACCTGGAGAGTGTACAAAATACTTTCACGGCACACATAAATGCAATAAGGCACCTAAACTACTGGGAACAGTTGAAGGTCCTTGATCTGTATTCCCTGGAACACAGGCGAGAGAGATACATGCTATACACTTGGAAGGTCCTGGAGGGATTGGTACCAAACTTGCTCATGAAAATCACTCCATATGAAAGCAAAACACTCAGCAGGAGATGCAGCAATCCGCCATGAAAAGCAGGGGTGCCACGAGTACACTGAGAGACAACACAATAAGTGTCCAGGGCCCAAGACTTTTCGATTGCCTCCCAGCATATATAAGGGGGATTACCAATAGACACCTGGCTGTCTTCAAGAAGGCACTGGACAGGCACCTAAAGTCAGTACCTGACCAACTGTGCTGTGGTTCATATGTCAGCTTGCGTGCTGCCAGCAGTAACAGCCTGGTTGATCAGACCCTGATCCACCATGAGGCCTGGTCTCAGACCGGGCCACGGGGGCGTTGACCCCCGAAACCCTCTCAAGACTTCCTGAGTTTATTAAGCATATTCTAACCTAACCACTCTGGTCCAATGATGCCAGATTAGTGATGGCTGATCTGTATTTAAAAATCCCCTTCTGTATTACCTTCCAATAAAAGTTATGTGATCCTTAGACACTTTACATCAAGGTTGAGTTTTTTCAAACTTGTAAATGTAAGTTCTGGAAGGCATCCATTTGCTGAACAAGTCTCTTTTGTCTACATTTAAAATTTGTTGATCATTGTATTTAGTTTCTTGTATTATTTTCTTGCAAACATCAGGATATTCAGGTGTGACATCATCATCTGTGATGGCCGCCTCACTGTGTGACATCATCTGTGATGGCCGCCTCACTGTGTGACATCATCTGTGATGGCCGCCTCACTGTGTGACATCATCATCTGTGATGGCCGCCTCACTGTGTGACATCATCATCTGTGATGGCCGCCTCACTGTGTGACATCATCTGTGATGGCCGCCTCACTGTGTGAATCATCATCTGTGATGGCCGCCTCACTGTGTGACATCATCATCTGTGATGGCCGCCTCAATCAGGATATTCAGGTGTGACATCATCATCTGTGATGGCCGCCTCACTGTGTGACATCATCATCTGTGATGGCCGCCTCACTGTGTGACATCATCATCTGTGATGGCTGCCTCACTGTGTGACATCTCATCTTTTGATAGCACTCACTGTGTGACATCATCATCTGTGATGGCCGCCTCACTGTGTGACATCATCTGTGATGGCTGCCTCACTGTGTGACATCATCTGTGATGGCCGCCTCACTGTGTGACATCATCATCTGTGATGGCCGCCTCACTGTGTGACATCATCTGTGATGGCCGCCTCACTGTGTGACATCATCTGTGATGGCCGCCTCACTGTGTGACATCATCTGTGATGGCCGCCTCACTGTGTGACATTCATCATCTGTGATGGCCGCCTCACTGTGTGAATCATCATCTGTGATGGCCGCCTCACTGTGTGACATCATCTGTGATGGCCGCCTCACTGTGTGACATCATCATCTGTGATGGCCGCCTCACTGTGTGACATCATCATCTGTGATGGCCGCCTCACTGTGTGACATCATCATCTGTGATGGCCGCCTCACTGTGTGACATCATCTGTGATGGCCGCCTCACTGTGTGACATCATCATCTGTGATGGCTGCCTCACTGTGTGACATCATCATCTGTGATAGCCACCTCACTGTGTGACATCATCATCTGTGATGGCCGCCTCACTGTGTGACATCATCTGTGATGGCTGCCTCACTGTGTGACATCATCTGTGATGGCCGCCTCACTGTGTGACATCTCATCTGTGATGGCCGCCTCACTGTGTGACATCATCTGTGATGGCTGCCTCACTGTGTGACATCATCATCTGTGATGGCCGCCTCACTGTGTGACATCATCTGTGATGGCTGCCTCACTGTGTGACATCATCATCTGTGATGGCCGCCTCACTGTGTGACATCATCATCTGTGATGGCTGCCTCACTGTGTGACATCATCATCTGTGATGGCCGCCTCACTGTGTGACATCATCTGTGATGGCCGCCTCACTGTGTGACATCATCATCTGTGATGGCGCCTCACTGTGTGACATCATCATCTGTGATGGCCGCCTCACTGTGACATCATCATCTGTGATGGCTGCCTCACTGTGTGACATCATCATCTGTGATGGCCGCCTCACTGGTTTTGACATCATCTGTGATGGCCGCCTCACTGTGTGACATCATCATCTGTGATGGCTGCTCACTGTGTGACATTTATCATCTGTGATGGCCGCCTCACTGTGTGACATCATCATCTGTGATGGCTGCCTCACTGTGTGACATCTTTTGATGGCCGCCTCACTGTGTGACATCATCTGTGATGGCCGCCTCACTGTGTGACATCATCTGTTTATGGCTGCCTCACTGTGTGACATATCATCTGTGATGGCCGCCTCACTGTGTGACATCATCTGTGATGGCTGCCTCACTGTGTGACATTTATCTGTGATGGCCGCCTCACTGTGTGACATCATTCATCTGTGATGGCTGCCTCACTGTGTGACATCATCATCTGTGATGGCCGCCTCACTGTGTGACATCATCATCTGTGATGGCCGCCTCACTGTGTGACATCATCATCTGTGATGGCCGCCTCACTGTGTGACATCATCATCTGTGATGGCCGCCTCACTCTGTGACATCATCATCTGTGATGGCCGCCTCACTGTGTGACATCATCATCTGTGATGGCCGCCTCACTGTGTGACATCATCATCTGTGATGGCTGCCTCACTGTGTGACATCATCATCTGTGATGGCTGCCTCACTGTGTGACATCATCATCTGTGATGGCCGCCTCACTGTGTGACATCATCATCTGTGATGGCCGCCTCACTGTGTGACATCATCATCTGTGATGGCTGCCTCACTGTGTGACATCATCATCTGTGATGGCCGCCTCACTGTGTGACATCATCATCTGTGATGGCCGCCTCACTGTGTGACATTTATCATCTGTGATGGCCGCCTCACTGTGTGGGCATCATCTGTGATGGCCGCCTCACTGTGTGACATCATCATCTGTGATGGCCGCCTCACTGTGTGACATCATCTGTGATGGCCGCCTCACTGTGTGACATCATCATCTGTGATGGCCGCCTCACTGTGTGACATCATCATCTGTGATGGCCGCCTCACTGTGTGACATCATCTGTGATGGCCGCCTCACTGTGTGACATCATCATCTGTGATGGCCGCCTCACTGTGTGACATCATCTGTGATGGCCGCCTCACTGTGTGACATCATCATCTGTGATGGCCGCCTCACTGTGTGACATCATCTGTGATGGCCGCCTCACTGTGTGACATCATCTGTGATGGCCGCCTCACTGTGTGACATCATCTGTGATGGCCGCCTCACTGTGTGACATCATCATCTGTGATGGCCGCCTCACTGTGTGACATCATCTGTGATGGCCGCCTCACTGTGTGACATCATCATCTGTGATGGCCGCCTCACTGTGTGACATCATCTGTGATGGCCGCCTCACTGTGTGACATCATCATCTGTGATGGCCGCCTCACTGTGTGACATCATCATCTGTGATGGCCGCCTCACTGTGTGACATCATATCTGTGATGGCCGCCTCACTGTGTGACATCATCATCTGTGATGGCCGCCTCACTGTGTGACATCATCATCTGTGATGGCCGCCTCACTGTGTGACATCATCATCTGTGATGGCCGCCTCACTGTGTGACATCATCATCTGTGATGGCCGCCTCACTGTGTGACATCATCATCTGTGATGGCCGCCTCACTGTGTGACATCATCATCTGTGATGGCGCCTCACTGTGTTGTGACATCATCATCTGTGATGGCCGCCTCACTGTGTGACATCATCATCTGTGATGGCCGCCTCACTGTGTGACATCATCATCTGTGATGGCCGCCTCACTGCTAATTTTAACATTATACAATTATACAGGATTTTTAAAGTGACTGAACCAACCATCACAGTAAAAGTTTCTTCAGTCCATTTTATTTACATTTTCTTTCACTGTCTTAAATAAATTTGAAGCTTTTATCTGGATGGTTGTTCTGCTAAGAATATATATTTTTTATTACAATCTTCTAACCATACAGTTAAAACACTATATTATTACAATCTTCTAACCATACAGTTAAAACACTATATTATTACAATCTTCTAACCATACAGTTAAAACACTATATTATTTTCAATCTTCTAACCTACAGTTAAAACACTATATTATTACGAATCTTCTAACCATACAGTTTAAAACACTATATTATTACAATCTTCTAACCATACAGTTTTAAAACACTATATTATTACAATCTTTTAACCATACAGTTAAAACACTATATTATTACAATCTTCTAACCATACAGTTAAAACACTATATTATTACAATCTTCTAACCATACAGTTAACCCTTTGAGGGTTTTGGTCGTACTAGTACGTCTTACACGTAGGGTTTTTTGACGTACTAGTACGCATAAATTCTAGCACTGTCAAATCTCGCAGGAAAAGGCTGATAGGCCTAGATGTGAGAGAATGGGTCTGTGTGGTGGGTGTGCGCAGTAGGAAAAAATCTGGACCCAGTGGTGCATTGTGGGAATGCCATCATAGTACACAATGTCCACCATGCCTGGCGGTAAAAAGTTCCTCACTCCTCGGCGAATTGGGACACTTTGTTCCCAGTGACAGTTCTAATACAGATGGAAGTGACAGTGAAGATGAGTTTCAAAGTTCTGGTGGGGTTTTTAGACTGAAACTAATGGACCATAATACAGTGGACCCCTGCATACCGTAGCATTGCATACCGTACAATCCGCTTTACCGGACGCTTTGACGCTAAATTTTGCCTCGCATACCGGCCAAAAACCCGCTCACCCCCTTCATCCGAGACGGGGTCCAATGTCGGCCTGAGCCAGCCTCATATGTTCCGCCGGTGGGGATTTGTTTACAGCCAGCCTCCGCGGTAAAATCCAAGCTTTCAATCGGAATATTTCGTTTATTACAGTGTTTTCGGTGCTTTTTCTGGAAAATAAGTGACCATGGGGCCCCCAAAAAAGCTTCTATTCCAACCCTACAGCAATAAGGGTGAGAATTCCAATAGAGATGAAGAAAGAGATCATTGATAAGTATGAAAGTGGAGTGCGTGTCGCCGACCTGGTCAGGTTGTACAAGAAACCCAAATCAACCACTCTTTCTATTGTGGGCAACAGAAAGGCAATCAAGGAAGTGTTCTTGCCAAAGGTTTAACTGTGTTTTCGAAACAGAGATCGCAAGTGATGGAAGATGTTGAGAGACTCTTATTGGTTTTGGATAAAATGAAAAACAGCTAGCAGGAGATAGCGTTTCTCAAGCGATCATAAAGCGAAAAGGCTAGGAAGTTGCAAAGACGATTTAATTAAAAAAATGCCTGCAACTAGTGATGATGTGAGTGAATTTAAGGGCCGCAAAGGTTTTGGTTGAGAGATTTAAGAAGCGTTTGTGGGATACATAGTGTGATAAGGCATGGTGAGGCTGCCAGTTCGGACCACAAAGAGCTGAAAAAATGTGCAGGAAATTTAAGGAGTACATAGACAGTGAAGGACTGAAACCTGAACAAGTGTTTAATTGTGATGAAACAGGCCTGTTTTGGAAGAAAATTTCCAAGCAGGACCTACATTACTCAGGAGGAAAAGGCACTCCCAGGACATAAGCCTATGTTACTTTGCTCACACTCCAACAGCACGTCAAGTATTAAAAACCATTTGTCTCCATTCACTCCTATCAAACACGCTCACGCATGCTGCTGGAAGTCCAAGCCCCTCGCACCACAAAACCTCCTTTACCCCTCCCTCCATCCTTTCCTAGGCCGACCCTACCCCGCCTACCTTCCACTACAGACTGATACACTCTTGAAGTTATTCTGTTTCGCTCCATTCTCTCCACATGTCCTGAACCACCTCAACAACCCTTCCTCAGCCCTCTGGACAACAGTTTTGGTAATCCGCACCCTCCTCCTAACTTCCAAACTACGAATTCTTTGCATTATATTCACACCACACATTGCTCTCAGACATGACATCTCCACTGCCTCCAGCCTTCTCCTCGCTGCAACATTCATCACCCATGCTTCACACCCATATAAGAGCGTTGGTAAAACTATACTCTCATACATTCCCCTCTTTGCCCCCAAGGACAAAGTTCTTTTGTCTCCAGAGACTCCAATACACCACTCCCCTTTTCCCCCACAATTCTTGATTCCCCATTTTTCTAGCCCCATCCGTTGACATGCACCCCAAAATATCAATACATTCCCTCCTCCTACTTCTCCCTCCATCGATACCCAATCTTTCATCCCCAAATTTTTTTTTGTTATCCTCAAAACCTTTACTCTTTCCTGTATTCACTTTAAATTTTCTTTTTTTGCACCCCTAAAAAAATTCATCCACAATCTCTGCAATTTCTTCAGAATTCCAAGAGCACAGTGTCATCACAAAGGCAACGTACAACTCCACTTTATGTTTTATTCTTTATCTTTTAACCCCACCCCCTCTTGCCAAGACCTCGCTTTTACTTCTCTTAAAACCCCCATCTATAAATAATTTTAAAAACCCCCACGGTGACTCACCCCCTTGTCAAAGGGCCTACTTTACTGGGAAATAATTTCCCCTTTTCCTAAACTCAACAACCTCACATCCTCTTAAAAAACTTTTCATTTTTTTTCATAACCTCCCCCCTACACCATACATCGCAACACGGGAAGCCCCCCTATCCCCCCCGTCATACCCTTTTCCAAATCCAAAATGCCAAAAAAGACCTCTTTAGCCATATCAAAATTCTGCCTTTATTTTCACGAAAAACACCGGGGTCCACACCCCCCCCTACCTTTTCCCTAAACCCTCCTTGTTCATTGCTACCCTATTCTCTGTCTTACTCAAATTTTTTAATAATAACTCACCATACACTTTGCCAGGTATCTCAACAATTATCCCCCATTTTTTTTGCATCTCTTTTACCCCCTTTGCCTTTACAAAGGAACTATGCATGCTCCTGCCAATCCTGGGTACCTTTTCCCTTTTCCATACATTTTTTTAAAAAATTGAACAACCCAAATCCAAAACATACCCCCCACCTGCTTTTAACTTTTTTTTTCTTTATCCCTCAATCCCCGGCTGCTCCCCCCTTTCATTTTCCCCTTCCCCTCACAACTTCCCCCACACTCAAACGGCTATCCTCCCTCCTACAAAGTTTGCCCCCTTCCCCTACACGAAATCACACTTCCCTTTATCAACATTTAACAATCCTCAAAATATTCCCCCCATCTTCCCAAACCCTAACTCCCCATTTAATAACTCTCCTCCCTTTTTTTAACTGACAAATCCATTTTTCTCTAGGTTTTTCTTAACTTTTTAATCTCATCCAAAACTTTTTTCTTTTTCAACAAAAAATTTTTTGATAACATTCACCCCTCTCTCATTTGCTCTCTTTTACATTTCTTCACCACTCCTTTAAACCCCTCTCTTTTTCTCCATAACTCTTCCCCCTTTCTCCTTTTACTTTGTAAAAACTTCTCAATTTTCTAACTTTTTCTCCCTTTCTAACTTCTTTACATCATATTCCCCCAAACGCCCTCTTTCCCCCCGCACCCACTTTCGTAACCACAAACTTCTGTAACCTCTAACACTACATTTTTAAACCCACCCCATACCTCTTCGACCCCATTGCCCATGCTTCATTAGCCATCTTCCTCCAATAGCTGTTTTATCTTACCCTACTGCCTCCTCTTTTTTTTATAAACCTTCACCCCTCTCTTTCCCTTTTGCTTTTTATTCTCCTTGTATCCCATCTCCTTTTTTCTCTCATGTTACAACTAGAAAGTGTTGATATATCTTGGCCCCCTATAAACAGTACACCCCGAGTTTATCAACGTTTTTTTCACCCAATACATAATCCAACAAACTACGCATTTTCGCCCCACATCATGCCCTTTTATACTTTTTTCTCCTCTTTTTTTAAAATATGTATTACCTTTAAAATAAAACCCCTTCTATACAAAAATTCAAACAAAGGGCCCCATTATCATTTACACCTGGTACCCCAAACTTACCTACCCACCTCTCTAAAAAATTTCTCCCACTTTTAGCATTCAGGGCCCCTACCACAATTACTCTCTCATTTGGTTCAAAGGGGCCCCATACTTTCACTTAACATCTCCCCAAAAACTCTCTCTCTCCTCTGCATTTTTCTCTTCCCAGTCATACACGCTTTTTTATGACCCACTTTTCCGCACCCCCCTTTACTTAAAACCAATAAATTTTTTAATTTTAACTTCATATTTTCTTTTTTCCTTCCATAGCTGTCATTAACATTACTGCTACCCTTCCTTTGCTTAAAACCCCTCGATACCCAATTTTAAACCCATTTTTTTCCCCCCAACCCAAACTCCCCCACCCCCTTCACTTTGTTCCTTAGGGCCCGGACACCCCAAATTCTTTTTTTCATAACTCGCAATCATCGTTTCTTTCATCCGCACACATCCATGCACATTTAACATCCCCGTTTTATAAAGTTTTTTTTTCCTTTTTTTGTAAAAAGCTACAGGAAAGGGGGTTTCTACCCCCCTTTTCCCCAAATTTTTTTTTGCCTCATACGACACGCATGGGTTTCAAGAAAGATTCTTTTCCACTTCCCCATGGACAAAAGAAAAAAAAAGAGGAACAAGAGCACTTAGAAAAGGGGAAAAAAACCCAGATTAGTATAATATTTTCATGTCGTGTTGTGAAGTGTGACCCAAATTAGAGGAGTAGCAAGTTATCCCGTTTTTTAGTGTGTTTTTTGAACAAAAAAAAAACCCGCAAAACCTACCACAGCAAAAAAAGTTACAGGTTTTTGTTTTACCATTGGGAGGACGGTAGTACTCCCTGGGGTTTTTTGTCACCAACCTACTACCTGGGTGTTAGTTACTGGAAATAGGGAAAATAAAGGGAAGCAATTAGCATCTGAAAAAATTAGCCTAAACAAGACTCGCGAATGGTTTTAATCCAAAAACACGGTCAAAGTTTTTTTTTTCTCATTACGCACTGTGTGCTGCAGGATTTTTTTTATACTGCACACACTGACCACATAGACCCATTCTTTCCTATGTAGGCCTACCAGCTTTCTCTCATTAGATTTGAGGACACTAGAATTTAAGTGTACTAATACTAGTGGCCTGGTGGTTAACGCTCTCGCTTCACACGGCGAGGGCCTGGGTTCGATTCCCAGCCAGAGTAGAAACATTGGACGTGTTTCTTTCCACCTGTTGTCTATGTTCCCCATCAGTAAAATGGGTACCTGGGTGTTAGTCGACTGGTGTGGGTCGCATCCTGGGACACTGACCTAAGGAGGCCTGGTCACAGACCGGGCCGCGGGGGCGTTGACCCCCGTAACTCTCTCCAGATAAACTCCAGATACGTCAAAAACCTTGGTACGTAAACCGTTCTAGTATGGCGGAAACCGTTAAGGGGTTATGTTGGAAAAATTCAGATTCAGGAAGGATATAGGAAAGCACTGGTTTGGTAATAGAGTTGTGGATGAGTGGAACAAACTCCCAAGTTTTCTCGTACAAGCTAAGATTCATAAGTGAGTGGATGTGGGTGGGTCTGAGTTAGAGCTGATTAGCTTGGGCTACTAGGTCTATTGATGTGTTCCTTCCTTTCATGAATGTGATTTGGGAACCTAACTAGATTGGGGCATTGGCTTAAGCCGGTAGGAGACTTGGACCTGCCTCACATGGGCCAGTAGGCCTGCTGCAGTGTTCCTTCTTTCTTATGTTCTTATGTTAGTTGACTAGTGTGGGTTGCATCCTGGGTATTATTTGTCTGGTCACATCCTGGTTGTTAGTGGACTGCTGTGGGTCACATCCTGGATGTTAGTTGGCTTCTGTGAGTCGCATCTTCGGTGTTACTTGATTGGTGTTGGTCACATCCTGGGTGCTAGTCAACTGGTGTGGATTGCATCCTGGGTGTTAGTTGACTGGTGTGGGTTGCATCCTAGGTGTTAGTAGACTGGTGTGGGTCACATCCTGGGTATTAGTGGACTTATGTGGGTTGCATCCTGGCTGTGAGTTGACTGGTGTGGGCGCATCCTGGGTGTTAGTTGACTGGTGTGGGTTACATCCTGGGTGTTGGTGGACTGGTGTGGGTCACATCCTGGGTGTTAGTCAACTGGTGTGGGTTGCATTTTTGGTTTTAGTGGATTTGTGTGGATTGCATTCTTGGCATTAGTTGACTGGTGCAGGTTGCATCCTGGGTTAGTGGACAGGTCTGTGTCGCATCCTGGGTATCGGGGGCCCGGGTGTGGGTTGCTTCCTGGGTGTTGACTGGCGGGGGTCACATCCTGGGTGTTAGTTGAACTGATGCGGGTTTCACCCTGGGTGTTAGTGGACTGTTGTAGGTCGCATCTGGGTGTTAGTGAACTGGTTTGGGTTACGCCCTGGGGGGTTAGTGGACTTGTGTGGGTCGCATCATGGGTGTTAGTCTTTACTGGTGTGGGTTACATCAAGGGTGTGATTTGTACTGTTGTGGGTCAGATCCTGGGTGTTAGTGTACTGGAGTGGATCATATCCTGGGTGTTATTGTTCTGGTGTGGGTCACATCCTGGGTGTTAGTGCACTGATGTGCATGTATCCTGGGTATTAGTAGACTGGTGTGGGTCACATCCTGGATGTTATTGGCCCTTGTGTGGGTCAGATCCTGGGTGTTAGTGGGATAGAGTGGGTTGCATCCTGGGTGTTAGTGGTCTGGTGTAGGTTGCATCCTGGGTGTTAGTTGACTGCTGCTGGTTGCATCCTGGTTGTTAGTGGACTGGTGTGGGTCACATCCTGGGGTGTTAGTTGACTGCTGCTGGTCACATCCTGGTTGTTAGTGGACTGGTGTGGGTCACATCCTGGGTGTTAGTTGACTGCTGCTGGTCACATCCGGGTTGTTAGTAGACTGGTGTCGGTTTGCTTCACCTGCCCTGGGGGTAAGGTAGGTGGTGATGACTGCTGATGTGACGTTTTCCAGGGCATAGTTCCAGCTGCTCGGACAACTTATTTTCTAAATAGGGGAATCAGATCAAGGAAAAATAATCCTAACTGGATGAACAATAGATTAAATTTCTCAGTGGTCAAAAGAGAGGCATATACGGGAAAAATCAAAGAGGAGGGACAGTTTAGTAATCAATATATTCAGTTAAAAGAGAAACAAAAAAAGGGGAAAAAGAAAAGCAAAAAAGAGATTATGGGGTTTAAAAGTTGCAAGAGAATAAAAGACTAACCCAAAAAAGATTCTTTTAGTTATTACAGAAGTAAGATCAGGGACAGATAGGCCACTCAAAAGTTACTCGGGTCAGCTCACGGACAGTGATAAGGAAATGTTTTAGAATTTTTAAACATACTTTCTTACTGTTTTTACACAGGGAGATACTAGCAGTATTCCGAAATAATAAATTATGTAGAACAGGACGATAATAAAAATATGCACAAATTTGGGTCACAAGTGACATGGTCCCTTTGGGAAATAGATAAATTTAAAACCTAACCAAATTCCCAGGCCATTGTTAAAATGTATGCAAAGGGTTTTTAAAAGGGAAAGTAAGGAGGAAACTTAGCAAACCCTGGCTAATCTTTTCAAACATATCACTACAAACTGGCAAAGGGGCCAAATAAGTGGAAAATGGGAAATGTGATACCTATTTTTTAAAGCAGGTAACAGGTCCATAGCTTCGAACTGTAGACCAAAACGCCTAACTTCCTTATTGGGAAAATTTATGGAATCAATAATTGCCTAGGCAGTTCATAGCCATCTTGAAAAGCATAAATTAATCAACAAATCTCAGCATGGTTTTACAAAGGGGTGTTCCTGCCTTACGAATTTATTAACTATTTTCACTAAGGTAAAGATTAGGTAGATCATGGTAATAAATATGATATTGTGTATATGGACTTCAAATAAGGCTTTTTACAGGCTCCCACATCAGAGACTATTGAGGAAAATTAAGGAACATGGAATAGGAAGAGAATTTTTTTCTTGGATATAGGCATGGTTAACAAATAGGCAGCAAAGAGTTTGCATAAATGAGGAGAAGTCAGGGTGGGGAAGTGTCACGAGCGGTGTTCCACAGGGGTCAGTGTTGGGCCCCCTGTTGTTCACACTCTACATAAACGACATAGATGATGGCATAAAGAGCAACATAAGCAAGTTTGCCGATGACACCAAAATAGGCCATCGAATTCTTTCTGACGAGGACATTAAAGCATTCCAGGAACATTTGAATAGACTGATGCAGTGGTCGGACATGTAGCAGTTGCAGTTTTAATATAGACAAATGCAAAGTTCTAAACATTGGACAGGAAAATAACCATGCCACTTATAAAGTAAATAATGTAGATCTTAATACAAGGATTTGGGATTTCTGGTTAGCAGTACAGTGGACCCCCGCATAACGACTTTAATCCGTGCAAGAGGGCTGGTTGTTATGCGAAATGTTCGGTATGCGAATGAATTTTCCCCATAAGAAATAATGGAAATCAAATTAATCCGTGCAAGACACCCAAAAGTATGAAAAAAAAAATTTTACCACATGAAATATACATTTTCCTACACACAAAGAGAAGGATACATGCACAATAGTAGAGTAGTACATGCACAATATATATTGTGCATGTACTACTCTACTAAATGAAGAATAAATGACACCTTTATTGAAGATGCAGCAATGACTGATGAGACACTGTGTCCTGGGAGTGCCTTTTCCTCCTGAGTACTGTAGGTCCTGTTTGGCATTTTCTTCCAGAACAGGCCTTATCACACTGTGTATGCCACTATGATTCTTAAATCTCTCAAACCAACCTTTGCTGGTTTTTAAATTCACCAATATGAGCACTATTCCAGGCATTTTTCCCTGTTCACTTGGGTGTTAGTCGACTGGTGTGGGTTGCATCCGGGGAGACAAGATTAAGGACCCCAATGGAATAAGTTAGACAGTCTTCGATGACACTGACTTTTTTGGGTTATCCTGGGTGGCAAATCCTCTGGGGTTAATTGTTTCTTGGTATTCTCAATAAGCCACACCAACAACGGTGCTACAGCAGCAGCAGCAGCTGACGGTGGTACAGCAGTAACAGACGATGCTACAGCAGCAGCAGACGATGCTACAGCAGCAACAGACGATGCTACAGCAGCAGCAGACGATGCTACAGCAGCAACAGACGATGCTACAGCAGCAGCAGACGATGCTACAGCAGCAGCAGCTGACAGTGCAGCAGCAGCTGTACCACCAATAGTAGCGATGGTTGATTGGGGTTTATTATACAACCTGGCCACCTCGGAGACACGCACTCCACTTTCATACTTATCAATGATCTTTTTCTTCATCTCTATAGTAATTCTCACCCTTATTGCTGTAGGGTTGGCACTAGAAGCTTTCTTGGGGCCCATGGTCACTTATTTTCCAGAAAAAATCACCAAAAACACTGTAATAATACGAAATGTTCCGATTGTATGCTTGGATGTTACCGCGGAGGCTGGCTGGTAAACAATGCCACCTGCGGAACATGTGAGCGTGGCTCAGGCCGCACATTGGACGCGTCTCGGAGTCTCGGACGAAGAGCGGTGAGCGGGTTTTTGGGCGGTATGCGAGGCAAAATTTTTGCGAAAAAAGTGAGCGGTATGCGGATTGTACGGTATGCGATGCGTGCGGTATGCGGGGGTCCACTGTATTCTGAAACCAAGACAACAGTGCATAAGCGTTCGCAATAAAGCTAACAGAATCCTCGGCTTCATATTAAGATACGTAAATAATAGGAATCCTCAGGTTATTCTTCAACTCTATATGTCCTTGATTAGGCCTGATTTAAATTGTGGTGCACAGTTTTGTTCACCGTATTACAGAATGGATTTAAATGCTCTGGAAAATGTAAAAAAGATGATGACAAAGTTGATCCCATGTATCAGAAATCTTCCCTATGAGGATAGACTGAGGGCTCTGAATCTGCACTCTCTAGAAAGGCATAGAATTAGGGGGGATATGATGGAGGTGATTAAAGGGGAAGCATATAGCATGCTGAAAATTTCCAGCCAAGACAGGACTCGCAGCAGTGGTTTCAAGTTGGAAAAAATTCAGATTCAGGAAGGATATAGGAAAGCACTGGTTTGGTAACAGAGTTGTGGATGAGTGGAACAAACTCCCGAGTACCGTCATGCATGCTAACATGTTGTGTAGTTTTAAAAATAGGTTAGTTAGATACATGAGTGTGTGTGGGTGGGTGTGAGTTGGAGCTGATTAGCTTGTGCTGCTGGGTCTAGTGCTGTGTTCCTTCCTTAATAGAATGTCACTTGTCCTGACTAGGTTCAGGCATTGACTTAAGCTGGTAGGAGACTTGGACCTGCCTCGCATGGGCCAGTAGGGCTGCTTCAGTGTGCGTTCTCTCTTATGTTCTTATGTTAGTTGACTGGTGTGGGTTGCATCCTGGGTGTTAGTTGTCTGGTGTTGGTCACTTCCTGGTTGTTAGTGGTCTGCTGTGGGTCGCATCCTGGGTGTAAGTTGACTTCTGTGGGGTGCATCTTGGGTGTTAGTTGACTAGTGTGGGTCGCATCTTAGGTGATAGTGAACTGGTGTGGGTATAGTGAACTGGTGTGGGTTGCATCCTGGGTATTAGTGGACTGGTGTGTGTTGCATCCTGGGTGTTAGTTTACTGGTGTGGGTTGCATCTTGGCTGTTAGTGGACTTGTCTGGGTCACATCCTGGGTATTAGTGGACTGGAGTGTACTCACCTAATTGTACTCACCTAATTGTGGTTGCAGGGGTCGAGACTCAGCTCCTGGCCCCGCCTCTTCACTGATCGCTACTGGATCCTCTCTCTCTCTGCTTCCTGAGCTTTGTCATACCTCTTCTTAAAACTATGTATGGTTCCTGCCTCCACTACTTCACTTGCTAGGCTATTCCACTTGCTGACAACTCTATGACTGAAGAAATACTTCCTAACGTACCTGTGACTCGTCTGAGTCTTCAGCTTCCAGTTGGGACCCCTTGTCCCTGTGTTCCCTCTCTGGAACATCCTATCTCTGTCCCCCTTTGTCTTTTCCCCCGCAGTATCTTGTATGTGTAATGTCTCCCTGACCCTTCTGCCTCCAGTGTCGTCAGCCCGTTTTTCCCTTTAAAACCCTTTTCCCTCGTACGCATTCCCTTGGCTCTGGGACTAGTTGTTGCAAACCTTTGATTTTTCTCTAACTTTTGAGTGTTTGCCCAGGGTGGGTTTCCCAATGGTGCTGCATACCCCCAGATGGGCCTAACATACAAGTGTACATGTCTTAACGATTCCTTTTAAAGGGTATCGGAAGCTATTCTCAGGTTTGCCAGGCGCCCGTATGCTGAAAGGGTTTTTTTTGGGTTGATTTGTGCCCCGGGGTGTGCTCGGTTTTAGGGTCACCCAAGGCTTTTTTCCAGTAGGTCTGTTCTTTGTCCCCCTAGCCTATCTTGTCGCGGGCTTCTTTGCCCCTCCCCAATCTTCATGATTTGCATTTGGTGGATTGAAATTTGGAGAAGCAGTTACTGGACCCATGTCCCCGCCCTCCGGGGGTCTTTGCAGTCCTGCCTCATCCTGTCCGATTTTAATTCTTCTCATCAACCAAGTCATCTGGAACAGGGACACTTCAAGTTTTCTTCCTATGCGTTCCAAAATATAAAAATGGGCCCGGTCCTAGAAATGACCCTGTGGGCCCCGCTCGTAACAGGCACCCACTGTATACCTCTTCAACTACCAGGGCCGTTGCTGCCCCCCTGTCAGGGATTCCTTATCCATTGCAGTGCCCTTCCTTTTTTGTGCCGACCTCCGCTTCTGCACTAAACTCTTTTTTTGGGGAACTGTGCAAAGGCCTTCCCCGCAGTCTGGAAAAAAGCAATCACCCAAACCCCCTCTCTCATGTCTTTTTTTTGTTCCTTTTCATAAAAATCCAGGAGGTTTGGATAAAGATTTGCCTTCCGTAAACCCCGCTGGTTTTCATTTATAAACTTGTTCCTTTCCCGGTTTCGACCACTCTCCTCCTGAAATTTTCTCCATGACTTTGCACCAAAACATGTCAGAGAACAGGGCTGTAGCTTAGGCCCCTTTCTGTTTCCTTTCTTAATATGGGGATACATTAGCTGTCTTCCATTTCTCAGGTAGTTGCCATTTCAAGGATTGTTGAAGATTGTGGTTGAGGCACCACAGATCTTCTCCTTCTCTAAGGACCCTGGGGAATGTTGTCCGGGCCATGTTTGAGGGGTCAAAGGGCACTTAAGAGTTCTTTACCTCCTCCTCAGTTGTTCGTTTTGTCATCCCAAAACTTTTTGGTAATTCCCCCTTGTTTTTCCCCTTTGTTCTGTTTCCCCCCAGCCCTTCCTGCTTACTGTAAAAACTTCCTTTAAAACTCCTGTTCACTCCCCAATACCTCCCATCATTTCTTGGAGTTCCCACCTTCTGTCCTTAATCTGTCACCTGGGCTTTGCCGTTTTTTTCCCCCTGATGGTATACAAAAAGTTTCGGGCAGTCTTGATTTTCGAGCTTGTCATTTCATACTGTGCTGGGCCTCCCTCCTTACCTGTCATACTCATTCCCGGGTCGCACTGATCTCCCCATTTTTGTGTGTTTCTCCTTCTGTACTTT
>NC_069452.1:24529564-24629081 GCF_026875155.1 Cherax quadricarinatus
TAAAAACTTGTGGTGACAGTTGCCAGCTGCTGATGGCGAAGTCGTCGTCATAGGCCTTAAATCCCTATTTTGGAGATCCTTCACCCGTGATGATTATAACCATATATTCTCATACATCCCGCTTCCTCACGCGATTTCACTCTTCACTGATGATAGTATACACTTCACATTATATACACTTCACTTTATATGTATAATGGCACACAACTTGTCATAACGTCACTTCTTCAGGCCTACCGCTACCAATGTGGCAACAGCGCCTAAGACCCCAAACGGTTTGCGCTTTGAAATATTATGATCTCAGCTTTCCTCTCACTTTCTTTAACTAATAACTTTAATTATCACTCGTAGTATTGTTCACTGACGTTCCACTACCACTGATTACTGCTAACTGTTATTGCACGCCATACAACGCTAAGGATCTCGGAGCCTTGTTACCCATGTCTTCACCCCATGGACCCACGCTAGTGTGTGTGTGTGTGTGTGTGTGTGTGTGTGTGTGTGTGTGTGTGTGTGTGTGTGTGTGTGTATGTGTGTGTGTATGTGTGTGTGTATGTGTGTGTGTATGTGTGTGTGTGTGTGTGTGTGTGTGTGTGTGTGTGTATGTGTGTGTGTATGTGTGTGTGTGTATGTGTGTGTGTGTGTATTGTGTGTGTGTGTATGTGTGTATGTGTGTGTGTGTATGTGTGTGTGTGTGTATGTGTGTGTATGTGTGTGTATGTGTGTGTGTGTGTGTGTGTGTGTGTGTGTGTGTGTGTGTGTGTGTGTGTGTGTGTGTGTGTGTGTGTGTGTGTAATTATGTGTGGAATTGTGTGGAATTATGTGTGGGTTTAGTATGTGTTTGAAAAGTAGGTGACTTGTGCTTGGAGTGGTATGTTGATTCTCAGTGGTCGCTTGTGACCAGACCCCAACCCTCCTGGGACTTGCCCACACCTTCTTACAATGTTGCCTATGCCTGACCTACCACCTAGGTTATAGTAAGATACTCGCCTTGTTCAATGGATTACCAATTGCTATTCCTTATTGAATACCTTAGTGCCTATTCTTTATCGTGCTATGAGAGACCATTTGCAATCAGCTTGGTGGTTAATTGGAGCCTGGAACCCCACACCCATACCACTCATAGGTGATTACAGTACTTGCAATGCAGCTGTAGCAGCCTGTAGATTGTCCAGCTCGGTGTGTGTGTGTGTGTGTGTGTGTGTGTGTGTGTGTGTGTGTGTGTGTATGTGTGTGTGTGTGTGTGTGTGTGTGTGTGTGTGTGTGTGTGTGTGTACTCACCTATTTGTACTCACCTATTTGTGGTTGCAGGGGTCGAGTCACAGCTCCTGGCCCCGCCTCTTCGCTGATTGCTACTAGTCCTCTCTCTCCCTGCCCATGAGCTCTATCATACCTCGCCTTAAAACTATGTATGGTTCCTGCCTCCAACCACATCACTTTCTAGGCTATTCCATGGCCTGACTACTCTATGACTGAAGAAATACTTCCTAACATCCCTTTGATTCATCTGAGTCTTCAACTTCCAATTGTGACCTCTTGTGTCTGTGTCCCATCTCTGGAACATCCCGTCTTTGTCCACCTCGTCTATTCCGCGCAGTATTTTATATGTCGTTATCATGTCTCCCCTGACCCTCCTGGCCTCCAGTGTCGTCAGGCCGATTTCCCTCAACCTTTCTTCATAGGACAATCCCGTAGCTCTGGGACTAGTCTTGTTGCAAACCTTTGCACTTTCTCTAATTTCTTGACGTGCTTGACTAGGTGTGGATTCCAAACTGGTGCTGCATACTCCAGTATGGGCCTGACATAGATGGTGTACAGAGTCTTAAACGAATCCTTACTGAGGTATCGGAACGCTATCCGTAGGTTTGCCAGGCGCCCGTATGCTGCAGCAGTTATCTGATTGATGTGCGCCTCAGGAGATATGCTCGGTGTTATACTCACCCCAGATCTTTTTCCTTTAGTGAGGTTTGCAGTCTTTGGCCATCTAAACTATATTGTGTCTGCGGTCTTCTTTGCCCTTCCCCAATCTTCATGACTTTGCATTTGGCAGGGTTAAATTCTAGAGCCAGTTGCTGGACCAGGCTTGTAGCCTGTCCAGATCTCTTGTAGTCCTGCCTGATCCTCGTCCGATTCGATTCTTCTCATTAACTTCACATCGTCTGCAAACAAGGACACTTCTGAGTCTATCCCTTCCGTTATGTCGTTCACGTATACCAAGAACAGCACAGGTCCTAGGACTGACCCCTGTGGAACCCCGCTTGTCACAGGCGCCCACTCTGACACCTCGTCGCGTACCATGACTCGTTGTTTCCTCCCTGTCAGATATTCTCTGATCCATTGCAGTGCCTTTCCTGTTATGTGTGCCTGGTCCTCTAGCTTTTGCAGTAACCTCTTGTGAGGAACTGTGTCGAAAGCCTTCTTGCAGTCCAAAATACGCAGTCGATCCACCCCTCTCTCTCTTGTCTTACTTCTGTCACCTTGTCATAAAACTCTAGTAGGTTTGTGACACAGGATTTTCCTTCCCTGAAACCGTGCTGGTTGTCAATTATACACTTGTTTCTTTCCAGGTGCCCCACCACTCTCCTCCTGATGATCTTCTCCATGACCTTGCATACTATACACGTTAGAGATACAGGTCTGTAGTTTAGTGCCTCATGTCTGTCTCCCTTTTTAAAAATTGGGACTACATTTGCCATTTTCCATACCTCAGGGAGTTGCCCAGTTTCAAATGATGTGTTGAAGATCTTTGTTAATGGCTCACACAATATCTCTGCTCCCTCTTTAAGGACCCATGGAGAGATGTTGTCTGGTCCCACCGCTTTGAGGTGTCAAGTTCGCATAGCAGCTTCTTCACCTCCTCCTTGGTTATATGTACCTCATCCAGCACTTGCTGGTGTGCCCCCCTGTTCTGATTTCTTGGAGTCCTACTGGTTTCCACTGTAATACCTCTTTAAATCTTGTGTTGAGCTCCTGACATACCTCTCGGTCGTTTCTTGTGAATTCCCCATCACCCTTCCTCAGTCTGATTACCTGGTCCTTGACTGTTGTTTTCCTCTGATGTGGCTGTACAACAGCTTCGGGTCAGTCTTTACTTTTGATGCTATGTCATTTTCATATTGTCTCTGAGCCTCCCTTCTTATCTGTGCATATTCGTTTCTTTATTTTCCTGAGTTCTCTGTCTTCTGTACCTTTTCCATTCTCTATTACACCTAGTTTTTGCCTCCCTACACCTTTGGGTGAACCAAGGACTCGTTCTGTTCTTCCCATTATTTCTGTTTCCTTGGGAACAAACCTCTCCTCTGCCTCCTTGCATTTTGTTGCTACATAGTCATCATTTCTTGTACTGGTTTTCCTGTCAGTTCCCTCTCCCACTGAATGTCTTGAAGGAAGTTCCTCATGCTGAGTAGTTCCCCCTTTGTAGTTTGGTTTTTCCCAGCCTATTCCTGCTACTCTCTCCACTTGGAGCTCAACTATGTAGTCGAAGCACAGAACCACATGATCACTAGCTCCAGGGGCCTTTCATACATGATACCCTCGATGTCCGAACTACTCATGGTGAATACAAGGTCCAACCTTGCTGGTTCATCCTCTCCTCTCTCTCTGGTAGTGTCTCTAACATGTTGATGCATGAGGTTCTCCAGTACCACATCCATCATCTTGGCTCTCCATGTTTCGGGACCCCCATGGGGCTCCAGGTTTTCCCAGTCAATCTCCTTGTGATTGAAAATCACCCATAACTAGTAACTTTGCTCCCCCATGTGTGCTCTCCTGGCCACCTCGGCTAGTGTGTTGATCATTGCTCTGTTGCTCTCATCGTATTCTTCTCTTGGCCTCCTGCAGTTCTGTGGTGGGTTGTACATTACTGCCAATTATCACCTTATGTCCCTCAGACTGGATTGTTCCTACTAAGTAGTCCCTTTCGCCCATGCCATCCATTCCTTCCATTTTCTCAAAACCCCACTGGTTTTTAATGAGCAGTGCAAACTCCTCCTCCCCCTCTCTCCTCTGTCTTTCCTGAAGATTTGATATCCGGATGGAAAGATTGAATCTGTTATTATTCTGGTGAGTTTTGTTTCTGTGAGTGCTATTATGTCTGGGGATGTCTCTTCGATTCTTTCGTGCCACCCTCATACTTTGTTTGTTATTCCAACTGACCTTTGAAACCATCACCTTCACTTCTTTCTAAGACTGTGTCTGGAAGTAATTGGGGTTTGGGGAAGTGGGAGACCTGGATAAGGAACTATGGGTTGATGCTGTGGGGGTGAAGTTTGTAATGTAGTGGGTGGGGGCATTGAATGTGGCAAAAAGAAAAATGGTTTTTGATTTAGAGTGGTTTGTTGCACTGGGTTGACCTGGTGGGAGCTTCTATAGAAAGTTGTGAGGGAGGCTTAATAGATCTTCTTCCTGGTCCTGGGATCTCCTGTCTGTCCTTCTCCATCCCCTCTCCTTTCCTCCTTTCCCTTTGTACCATCTCTCTCAGTTTCTTCCCTTTCTTTCTTGTGTTCTGTCGCGTCTAGATACACCCTCCTTTATGCCGTCATGTCCCCTTAATCGTGCTCTTCCTCCTGCAGTATCCTGGTCCGAGTCCTTCTGCCTGAAGGTCACTCTCACTGGCCGGGTTCTTTTATTAGCAAACCCCCATTCTCCGAAAATTTTCCAGCTGGGTCATACATCGTCATCTCATATTGCTTTCATGATGCTTTCAATGGCTTTTTTTTTTCCCCCTTGTATTCTTGCTTATCATATGTTTTCCCCATTCGACTTCCTGAGCCCATACACAAAGACTGACCTCACCCTTCTTCATTCATCCCACTGCATATCCCTGTTATCCCCTCATTTAATTTGGTTTCCTCCACTGCATCTTTTTCCTTTCATCAGTTTCACTGGCTAATGTACTTGGGTGTGATGTGTGTGTGTGGTGTGTGTTGTGTGTGTGTTGTGGTGTTGTGTTCCACACTACTAAGTAATTCATACTGGCAATAAATACCAGTAGAATTAGCCAGTAATTTCTACAGAAGCTTCCAATACTTGTAACACTTATCGATTCTACTTATAAAATTCAAAAGTAGCTAGGTTGGTAAAATTTAGCTTGTCTCAGCTTAATTGTCTGACGTTATCCCTCACTATCGCTTTACTCCTTCACTCTTGTCTCGTCTATGCTATTTCTACTCTAATTCTGGTAATGGCTTGCAGGAGTGAGTGACCAGTAATCTAACGAGCGATGCAGGACCAGAACTCACCCTGCAAAAATGCAACCTCAACAGGTGAAACTTGCTCTGACCAGAGTTTGTGTGATGACAAGTTGCCATATGCAGATGACGTAGATCCCGTCTTACCTAGTCCTTCTATCACTATTTTGTAACTCTTCACCCGTGATGTTTATAACCGTATTAATTTATTATTTTATATATGCCATGCACTCCCGCTTTCCTCAAGTATTTCACTTTTCACTTATGACCATAATACACTTCACATTCGTTTTACACTTTATATGTATAATGCCATAAATACAAACTGTTTGTGGACGTCACTGGCTTCACCAGGCCTACTGCCACCTTTGCCTGTTTGTATATTTTATTTTTTTTCTTTCTCCTTTTTGTCTTATAACTTTTCACGTCACATTACCGGTGCCATCCACATTTCACATGTTGAACCAACCGCTGGTAATTCTTGAACACCCATTTCCACACTCACTTTGATCTTTCTATGTTGTGAATCTGTGTGGCAACAGTGCCATAGACACAAAACGGTATGGCACTTTAAAAAAATTATGAATTCAGCGGCTTCCCTCTCAGAATTTTTTTTTAACCTAATAACTATAGTTTATCTCTCATAGGATGGTCACATGACGTTGTCACTTACCACTGATTACTGCTAGCGGTACTGCACGCCTCAAAAAACACAAGATCTCGGAGCTTGTGCACCCACTCTGCACCCACCATGTGTGTGGTGTGTGTGTGTGTGTATGTGACTCAAACAATCCAATATTTGCACAATAACCATTGACTGGGTAAGGGTGAGGAAGTGTGAATTGCTCATTACTCTATAATTTGTTCATGATTGTAGTCAAGTATAAATGTAAGTAACCATTCTTACAGGATTCATTACCTTTGTAAATTGTGAGTTCATTACCTTTGTAAATTGTGAGTCCATTACCTCTGTAAGTTGCTCGGCTATCAAAACTTTAGAGTCCAGTCCCTGGACCAATTATGTACCTCTCTCTTGACTACCACCCACAGGATGGGTATGGGGTGACTACCGCCCACAGGATGGGTATCGGGTGCATAATAAACATATTAAACTAAACTTCGGAATGCCACCAACTCAGTGCAGTGTTTATCTCAGTGTGGGAGTATTTCTCTCATTCTTTGCTTACATTTTTAAGCCATTTGGCCAAATTTCGTTTTTCTAAGCATGGGTCCTAAGAAAGTAAGTGTGAAGGACAGTGATGAGAAGAAAAAGAGGATAGTTTCCATGGGATTAAAGCATGAAATCAGAGATAAACAAGTGAGGTGAGCAGGTTGTGGGTTGAGGGGGAAGCGGGTGGAGCTGGCTCTTAACTTGGATGTTGCCTCGTAACTCAGAGCATAAAATTGACCTAGCAATGGCTCGTTTCTGAAAAAAACTCATACGTTCGGGCTCTCGTAAGTCAAGGTTCCACTGTATATATTTGTGTGTTGTTTCTATGTAAAACAACAGTTATTTAAAAAAAAAAATGTATTTTTTGTAAAAATTTTTGTGGGTCTGGAATGAATTAATCGGATTTACATTATTTCTTATGGGAAATAGTGCTTCAACTTTAGTACTAGCTCCTGGAATAGATTAAGTACGAAACTTGAGGTTCCACTGTACATGTACATGGCAAAATTATTGATTTTGTCATATATAAAATTATTGATTTTGTCATATACAAAATTATTGATTTTGTCATGCTCCTTTTAGCTGGAGGGAACAGAATTTCTCCTGACACTAAAGATGCTCTAGATTCTTCACTGAACTATGGCAGGGATGTCTTTCCGATGGTGTGTGTTTCATACACATTACTGCTTACAATCGCATTTTCAGTCGCAAGTTGTGAAAGGTCATTTTCAAAACTGAAATTAATAAAAACACATGTGAGGTCTTCAGTGTCACAGGAGTGACTGACCAACCTGGCTTTAATATGCATTGAAAAAGAATTTCTCACATCTGATGTAAAAAGTGAAGTAGTTCAAGTGTTGTCTGACAGGAAGAATTATCTGGGGAAAAAACTTAATAAATTTTCTTGATTTACATTTAAATTGTTTATTTCATGTTTCATCTGTGTTTACATACACAAAATATCTCCTTTTCTCATAACATTTCTCAGCACTAGGCCTTATACTTGAGTCTTTGGGGCATACAATCAATGAGTTGGCCCTGGGCATCACCAGACCTCTGCACACCACCGTGTGCACTCCATGTTTCATCATGTCACAATGGTCCTTTCCTCCAGACAGAACTCTCTGACCATTGTTATGTCACTAGAAAAAAATTATTAGTTATTTCATATTTTATATTTACTTCATACAGTTAATGTACACATTAGAACATAGAATTCCACCACAAAAATATGATCATAACTGACTTGCATCCTCCCTCTATACATAAGTATAATTATTTAGTAGTGGAAAATGTGAAACAACCTCAAGATTTCAGATATCCTATCATTAACCACTGAAACAAGTGGGCCACCCCAGTCCCCCACCTTGGATCAACAAAGTGCCACCCCAGTCCCACACTGGATCAACAAGTGGCCACCCCAGTCCCACACTTGTATCAACAAAGTGGCCACCCATCCCTACACTTTGGATCAACAAAGTGGCCACGCCTCAGTCCCAGTCCCACACTTGACTCAACAAAGTGGCCACCCAGTCCCACACTTGGATCAACAAAGTGCCACCCCCAGTCCACACTTGGATCAACAAAGTGGCCCACCTGGCCAGTCCCACACTTGGATCAACAAGAGCGGCCACCCCAGTCCCACACTTGGATCAACAAAGTGGCAACCCATGGTCCCACCTTGATCAACAAATGGCCACCCCAGTCCCACACTTGGATCAACAATGTGGCCACCCAGTCCCACACTTGGATCAACAAATCGGCCACCCCAGTCCCACACTTGGAACAACAAGTGGCTACCCCAGTCCCCAGACACGTTGTATCATCAAATTGGCCACCCCAGTCCCACACTTGGAGCAACAAAGTGGCCAACCCATCCCACACTTGGATCAACAAATTGGCCACCCCATCCCCCCCCACTTGGATCAACAAGTGGCACCCCAGTCCCACACTGGATTCAACAAAGTGGCAACCCCCAGTCCCCACACTTGGAATCACAAAGTGGCCACCCCAGTCCCACACTTGGATCAACAAAGGTGGCCACCCAGTCCCCCACCATTTGGATCAACAAAGGTTGCAACACCTGGTCCCCACACTTGGATCAACAAAGTGGCCACCCCAGTCCAATACTTGGATCAACAAAGTGGCCACCCCAGTCCAATACTTGGATCAACAAAGTGGCCACCCCAGTCCAATACTTGGATCAACAAAGTGGCCACCCCAGTCCAACACTTAGATCAACAAAGTGGCCACCCCAATTCCACACTTGGATCAACAAAGTGGCCACCCCAGTTCCACACTTGGATCAACAAAGTGGCCAACCCAGTCCCACACTTGGATCAACAAAGTGGCCACCCCAGTCCCACACTTGGATCAACAAAGCGGCCACCCCAGTCCCACACTTGGATCAACAAAGTGGCCACCCCAGTCCCACACTTGGATCAAGAAGAAGAAGAAGAAGAAGAAGAAGAAGAAGAAGAAGCAGCAGCAGCAGCAGCAGCAGCAGCAGCAGCAGCAGCAGCAGCAGCAGCAGCAGCAAAGCAGCACAGCAGCAGCAGCAGCAACAGCAGCAGCAGCAGCATGCAGCAGCAGCAGCAGCAGCAGCAGCAGCACATACTCAAGCAGCAGCGCATCAGCTAGCAGCAGCAGCAGCAGCAGCAGAGCAAGCATCAGCAGAAGCAGCAGCAGCAGCAGCAGCAGCAGCAGCAGCAGCAGCAGCAGCAGCAGCAGCAGCAGCAGCAGCAGCAGCAGCAGCAGCAGCAGCAGCAGCAGCAGCAGCAGCAGGACAGCAGCAGCAGCAAGCAGCAGCACACAGCAGCAGCATCAGCAGCAGCAGCACAGCAGCAGCAGCAGCAGCAGCAGCCCAGCAGCAGCAGCAGCAGCAGCAGCAGCAGCAGCAGCAGAAGAAGAAGAAGAAGAAGAAGAAGAAGAAGAAGAAGAAGAAGAAAACAACTTTTGCATCTTCTACTAGTGAGAATGGCTGGATTTGAGAGGGACGTGACCTCCCAACGACTACATTCTTACCTCTACCTCTGGCCTACATCTCACCTCCAGGCAGTATATAAGGCTCCATCCTGTCACTTCAACTCCATATTGTTTCAGACTATGGAACAACTCTTCTCCAGACTGAGTGACTGACCACCTCAAATCTTCAAGGGTGATGGACTGATTATGTTGTCTTCACGTCTCTTCCATCAACTTTTCTGCATTCGACTGAAGAAGCCTACTGTGTAGGCAAAACATTTCGAAATAAAGATACCTAACTGTTGCACATGTCTTACCTGACAACCTTCAGTATTTATATACCATTCAATACTCAAATATTATGGCCTGTAATGACTCAGTTGGCACACATCAGGGATTTGATAAAGCACTTGTATGGACACTAAGTCCATGGCACAAGGCTGAATGAAAATAATTTAATTAAAAATTGCAATTTAATAATCAACACACACACAGAAAAAAATTGTTATTTGTCACAAAAAGTGTGACATTTGTAAACACTGCCAGATACTTGTAAAGATCACTCACATAAGTATACGACCTCTGCCTAACAACAACTGCTCGTTATATTGTCTTGTGCTTTCATGATCCAGGTGACATAAGTTCCTTCCTCAGACCAGAATTTTGTAATATATTTTTATCTACCATTGTATTCCACATGCTTAACTTGATCTTCTGGTAGTAACTGTGTTTCCCTCCAGGAACCAAGTGAGCAGTAACTGTGGTTCCCTCCAGGAACCAAGTTGAGCAGTACTGTGGTTCCCTACCAGGAACCAAGTTTGTGAGTCAGTACAGTGGATCCCTCCAGGAACAAGTTAAGCAGTACTGTGGTTCCCGTCCAGAACCAAGTTGAGCATTACTACTGTGATCCCTCCAGGAACCAAGTTGAGCAGTACTGTTTCCCTCCAGGAACCAAGTTGAGAAGTACTTTTGATTCCCTCCAGGAACGCAAGATTGAGGCATACTGTGGTTCCCTCCAGGAACGAAGTTCATCAGTACTGTTGATTTCGCCTCCATGAACTTAGCTCAGCAATACTGTGGACACTCCATGAACCAAGTTTCCTGCAGTACTGTGTGTTCCCTCCCAGGAACCAAGCCACCAGCAGTGTTTAATGTTCCCCCTCCAAGGAACCAAGTTCAGCATAC
The DNA here is from genome assembly GCF_026875155.1 of Cherax quadricarinatus. Lineage (NCBI taxonomy): Eukaryota > Metazoa > Arthropoda > Malacostraca > Decapoda > Parastacidae > Cherax > Cherax quadricarinatus. The sequence continues at coordinate 24,540,074 of NC_069452.1, forward strand.
TGTGTTCCCTCCAGAACATCAGGTTTCAGCAGTACTGTTGGGTTCTCCCTCCAGAACCAGTTCACAGTACTAGTGGTTTCCCTCCAGGAACCAAGGCTTTTTTTTTCAGCAGTGCTAATGTTTCCCTCCAGAAACCAAGTACAGCAAGTATGTGGTTCCCTCCAGGAACCAGGTATTCAGCAGTACTGGGTTCCCTCCAGGAACCAAGCTCAGTATTTCTTATGGTTCCCCCTCCCAGGATCCAAGTTCATCAGTACTGTGGTTCCCTCCAGGAACCAAACCCAGCACAACTATAGTTCCCTCCAGGAACAAAGTTCAGCAGTACTGTGGTTCCCTCCAAGAACCAAGTTCAGCAGTACTTGTGGTTCCCACTCCAGGTTTACCAAGTTCAGCAGTACTAGTGGTTCCCCTCCAAGAAACCAAGTTCAGCAGTACTGTGGTTCCCTCCAGGAACCAGGTTCAGCAGTACTGTGGTTCCCTCCAAGAACCAAGTTCAGCAGTACTGTGGTTCCCTCCAGGAACCAAGTTCAGCAGTACTGAGGTTCCCTCCAGGAACCAAGTTCAGCAGTACTGTGGTTCCCTCCAGGAACCAAGTTCAGCAGGTTCTCCAGTAAATCACTAACATTTCCACAGTGTACCTTGTTGCTAATAAACCTTATAAAAACTTTCACCATCATTCACTCCATCACTGTCTTGCCAGAAGGGTGCTTTACACTACAGTTTTTAAACTGCAACATTAACACCCCTCCTTCAGAGTGCAGGCACTGTATTTCCCATCTCCAGGACTCAAGTCCGGCCTGCCGGTTTCCTTAAACCCTTTCATAAATGTTACTTTGCTCACACTCCAACAGCACTTCAAGTTATTAAAAACCATTTGTCCTCCATTCTCTCCTATCAGAACACACTCACCGCATGCCTGCTGGAAGTCCAAGCCCCTCACACATAAAACCTCCTTTACCCCCTCCCTCCAACAATTCCTAGGCCGACCCCTACCCCGCCTTCCTTCCACACAGACTGAAACACTCCTAAGTCATTCTGCTGTGTTCGGCTTCATTCTCTTACATGTCTGAACTACCTCACCCAAGACAACAAACCCTTCCCTCTCCGTGGCTCTGGAACAACAGTTTTGGTAATCCGCACCTCTTCCTAACTTCCAAACTACAATTCTCTGATATCTTCCACACCACACCATTGTCTCCTCAGACAAAATGACATCTCCAATGCCTCCAGCCTTCTCCTCGCGTGCAACAATCATCACCCATGCTTCACACCCATAAAGAGCGTGTGGTAAAACTATACTCTCATACTCTCATACATTTCCCTCATTGCCTCCAAGGACAAAGTTCTATGTCTTTCCCCAGACTCCTTAATGCACAATCACTCTGTTCCCCCATCAATTCTATGATTCACCTCAATCTTCATAGACCCACCGCTGACAACGTCCACTCACATATCTGAATACATTCACCTGTCCTCCATACTCTCTCCCTTCAAATCTAATATCCAATCTTTCATCTCCCTAATCTTTTTGTTTACCCTCATACCTTACTCATTCCTCTATTCACCTTCAATTTTCTTCTTTGCATACCTACCAAATTCATCCACCAGTCTCTCTCAACTTCTCTTCAGAATCTCCCCAAGAGCACAGTGTCATCAGGCAAAGAGCAACTGTGACAACTCCCACTTTATGTGTGATTCTTATCTTTTAAAATCCACCCCTTCTTGCCAAGACCCTCGCATTTACTTCTCTTACAACCCCATCTATAAATAAATAATCACCACGTGACAGCACACATCCTTGTCTAAGGCCCTATTTTTACGGGAAATAATTTCACCTCTTTTCTACATACACTAACTTGAGCCTCACTATCCTTGTAAAAACTCTTCCACTGCTTTCATTAACCTACATCCTCCTAACACCATAAAACTGCAACATCTGGCCAACAATCGCCCCCCTACCACCCTGTCATATGCCTTTTCCAAATCCATAAATGCCAAAATGACCTTATCTAAATACTGTTCACTTATGTGTTTCACTGTAAACACCTGGTCCACACACCCCCTACCTTTCCTAAAGCCTCCTTGTTCCTCTGCATATCCTATTCTCCATCTTATCTCTTAATTCTTTCAAATAATAACTTCAATAATAAATATGGGGTAAGGCAGGGCCGGGATTGATGGGTTAAAGAAGAGAAATGTTAAAAGCAGGTGGGATAAAGTTTTTTGGAGTGGTGGTGCAATTATTTAATAAATTATGGAAGAGGGTAAGGTACCTAGGGATTGGCAGAGAGCATGCATAGTTCCTTTGTATAAAGGCAAAGGGGATAAAAGAGAGTGCAAAAATTATAGGGGGATAAGTCTGTTGAGTATACCTGGCAAAGTGTATGGTAGAGTTATTATTTAAAGAATTAAGAGTAAGAACGGAGAATAGGATAGCAGATGAACAAGGAGCTTTAGGAAAGTTAGTGGCTGTGTGGAACCAGTGTTTACAGTGAAACAATAAAAGTGAACAGTATTTAGATAAGGCAAGAGGTCTTTGTGGCATTTAAATGGATTTGGAAAAGGCATATGACAGGTGGATAGGTGGGCAATGTGGCAGATGATCAGGTGTATGGTGTAAAGGTAGGTTTACTGAAGGCTAGTGAAGAGCTTTTACAGGATATTGGAGGCCCAAGTTAGAGTATGAGGAAAGATTGTAAATTTTATATCCCAGTAAAAGTAGCCTTAGACAAGGATGTGTGGATGTCACACTGTGGTTGTTTTAATATTTTATAGATTGGGGTTGTAAGAAAGTAAATGCGAGTGTCTTGCAAGAGGCGTGGAGTTAAAAGGATAAAGATATCACACATAAAGTGGGAGTTTGTCCACATTTGCTCCTTTGGCTGATGACACCGCGTCTCTGGGAGAAATTCCTGAAGAGAAGTTGCAGAGATTGGTGGATGAAATTGGTGAGGGTGTGCAAAAGACGAAAATTGAAAGTGAATAAGGAGGTTATGAGGATAACCAAAAAAGATTAGGTGATGAAAAGATTGGTATAAGATTGGAGGGAGAGAGTATTTGAGGAGGGTGAATGTATTCAGATAATTGGGAGTGGACGTTCCAGCTGATGGTCTATGAAGATGAAGAGTGAATACATAGAAGGTGACTGAGGGGAAAAGGGTGAGTGGTCATCTTAGGAGTCTGTGGAGACAAAGAAACTTTGTCCTTGAGCAAAGAGTGAATGTATGAGAGTATAGTTTTAACAACGCTCTATATGGTGTAAGCAGTGGTGATGAATTAGCAGCGAGGAGAAGGCTGGGAAGGCAGTGGAGATGTCCAAGTCTAGAGCAATTGTGGTGTGAATATAATGCATATAATTCGAAGTTTGGAAGTTAGGAAATTGTTTTTTGAGGTGGTTCGGACATGAGAGAGAATGGAGCGAAACTAGAATGACATCAAAAGTGATCATTCTGTAGTGGAAGGAAGGCGGGTAGGGGTTGCCTAGGAAAGTTGGTAGGGAGGGGGTAAAGGAGGTTTTTGTGAGCGAAGGGGCTTGAATTCCAGCAGGCATGCCCGTGAGGTGTTTGATAGGAGTAATGGAGACAAATGGTTTTAATACATGACGTGTTCTGTTGGAGTGTGAGCAAGAACATTATGAAGGGGTTCATGGAAACTGGCAGGCCGGACTTGAGTCCTGGAGATGGGAAGAATAAACAGTGGCCAGCACTCAGAGGAGGGGTGTCTAAATTGTTGCAGTTTAAAAAACTGTATGTAAAGCACCCTTCCTGTCGGAAGACAGTGATGGAGTTAATGATGGTTAAGTTTTTCTTTTTTTTTGGGCCACCCTGCCATGTGTGGGAATCGGCCAGTGTGATAATAATAACTTATTTTATTTAGTTCTCAATTTTTGAAGTATGTAAACTATAATTAATCTTCCAAAAAAAAAAAAAAAAAGAGATTTTTGTTATTATTTTTTGGTGTCCTGGAACGGATAAATTTTGTTTACATAATTCTTAGGGAAATATTAATTTAAATTTTGGCCATTTCATTCTGACCGATCCTTCTTAAGGATTATGGCTCGCTAACCCAGGGTCACTGTATGTGCAATAAAAACATGACAAGCATAAGTCCAAGACATTAAGTGAATCACGAGTAATAACTCATAAAAGAAAAGTTAGATAAAGTGTAGCTATAGAAATAGACAAATTAATCTAAAAGTATGGAAAGAATAAATGACAGAAAAAACAGTTTTACTGCACATTCTAACAAGGTATAAAGAAATCTAATAAAGGGCAGTAAAATTATAATTTAAAAGAGTTAGATAAAGATAAGTTATGGAATAGGCTGGCATAAGCTATGACAAAATGGATGTAATATAAATCATGACTAAATACATCTTACATTACTAATCCAATAGTTAAGGTGTGGGTGTTTATAGTGTGATTCCTAGTATCACAATATAAATAAGATATAACTCATAATAAATTGACCCCGTTCCCGATTACCCTACACACACACATCCCCCCTTAATTCCCACCAATCATAAAAATCAGCACTCCCAAGACCATATTCCCCCGCGAGCGCCTCAACCGCGACACGCCTTACACCGCCCATCTCGCCTTCAAACAGACCTAATGATAACAAACATAAAGTATTCTGTAAATACCGTGTCATAAATGGGTTTCATCCCATTGCACCTATACAACAACACACAATTCAACAGGGAAAAAATTCGGTCCAGAACATGTCACCCGCACAAACTCCGGAAGAAAAAAGTTCGTTAACGGGGTCCACTGAATTTCTATACTCTTGTTTCCTCAAGAATACATCTTATTCAATACATGCATTTTTTAAAGATTTTTATAACTCACTACAAATTTGTGTTTAGGAACTCACTTGTGGGCAATTATTCTTCTGGAAAAAATTCCCCTAAAAACGTCGAGTATAATGGCGGTGGCAGTTTATTTGTGACTGGCCTCGTGTCACCTCAAAAATTCTTAGATTATGAAAAGTACTTTACAATTAATAATAATAATTTCAATAAAACAAGACACAAATATACAGACCATAGCTGACATCAGGTGACACCTGTACAGAAAGACACTGTTAAGCAGACATTCAGAACCTTAGATTAATTTTGTCCACAGGATGCGACTAACACTAGTCAGAAAACACACAGGTACCTACTATGCTTCTGATATGAACAGAAATAGCAGATATCTTAAGGAATATGCCCCTAATTATTCCCCGTACAGGGGATCGAACCACTGACCTCGTGTTGTGAGTGAGTGCGCTACCAACTGAGCATGGGACACTTGCAGGTATCTTTATTACCAATTACAACAACCTTTTAAAATATTATTACAAAGTGACAGTGACACAGAATTGAAGGGGTACATGACAAGAGTGTCAACACAACACCACAGTAAGTTGATGGTGAGACAGTCGTGATGGTACAGTGAATTAGTGTCAACACAACACCACAGTAGTGATGGTACAGTGAACTAGAGTGCCAACACCACAGCAGTGATGGTGAGAGCAGTGATGGTACAGTGAACTAGAGTGTCAGCACAACACCACAGTAGTGATGGTACAGTGAACTAGAGTGTCAGCACAACACCACAGTAGTGATGGTACAGTGAACTAGAGTGTCAGCACAACACCACAGTAGTGATGGTGACACAGTAGTTATGGTACAGTGAACTAGAGTGTCAACACAACACCACAGTACCGAACTTGCACATGAAAATTACTCACTACGAAAGCAAAAGACTTGGCAGACGATGCAACATCCCCCCAATGAAAAGCAGGGGTGTCACTAGCACGTTAAGAGACCATACAATAAGTGTCAGGGGCCTGAGACTGTTCAATTGCCTCCCAGCATACACAAGGGGGATTACCAACAGACCCCTGGCAGTCTTCAAGCTGGCACTGGACAAGCACCTAAAGTCGGTTCCTGACCAGCCGGGCTGTGGCTCGTATGTTGGTTTGCATGCAGCCAGCAGCAACAGCCTGGTTGATCAGGCTCTGATCCACCAGGAGGCCTGGTCACAGACCGGGCCGCGGGGCGTTGACCCCCGGAACTCTCTCCAGGTAAACTCCACTCCAGGTAAACTATGGAGGTTAGGCATATTGGTCTATAATTCGAAGCTAAGGACCTGTCACCTGCTTTGAAAATAGGTATCCCATTTGCCATTTTCCACTTATCTGGCACCATGCCAAAGCCAAAGGTTTGCTAAGCTCCTCTTTACATTCCTTTAAAACTCTTGCATAAAGCTCATCAGGGCCTGGGCATTTGTTAGGTTTTAATTTATCTATTTGCCAAAGGACCATGTCACTTGTGACCCTAATCGTGCATAGGTTATTGTCGTCCTGTTCTACATAATTTATTATTTCTGGAATACTGCTAGTATCTTCCTGTGTAAAAACTGAGAGGAAGTATGTGTTGAAAATTCTACACATTTCCTTATCACTGTCCGTGAGCTGACCAGAGTAACTTTTGAGTGAGCCTATCTTGTCCCTGAGCTTACTTCTGTATACCTGAAGGAATCCTTTTGGGTTAATCTTTGATTCTCTTGCAACTTTAACCTCATAATCACTTTTTATGCTTTTCTTATTCCCTTTTTTATTTCTCTTTTTAACTTAATATATTGATTCCTTAATTGTCCCTCTCCTCTTTTGATTTGCCTGTATATGCCTCTCTATTGACCAATGAGATGTTTTAATCCATTGTTCATCCATTTAGGATAATTTTTCTTTGATCTGATTTCCCTACTTAGAAAACAAGTTGTCAGAGCAGCTGGAACTATGCCCTGGAAAACGTCATATCAGCAGTCATCACCACCTACCTGACCCACAGTCAGGAGATGTGACCCACAACCGTCCACTAACAACCAGGATGTAACCCACACCGGGCGGCTAACACCCAGGGTGCAACTCACACAAGTCCACTAACACCCAGGATGCAACCCACACCAGTCCACTAACACCCAGGGTGCAACTCACACAATTCCACTAACACCCAGGGTGCGACCCACACAAGTCTGCTAACAGATGGTATGTGACCCACAGCTGTCCACTAACACCCAGGATGCAACCCACACTAGCCCACTAACACCCAGGATGTGACCCACGCCAGTCCACTAACACTCAGGATGGGACCCACACTAGTCTACTAATACCCAGGATGCACCCACAGCAGTCCACTAACACACAGGATGTGAGCAACACCAGTCCACTAACACCCAGGAAGTGATCCACACCAGTCCACTAACACCCAGGATATAACCCACACCAGTAGACTAACACCCAGGATGTGACCCACACCAGTCCAATAACACCCAGGATGTGACCCACATCAGTTCACTAATACCCAGGATGCAACCAACAGCAGTCCACTAATGCCCAGGATGTAACCTACACCAGTCAACTAACACCCAGGATGCAACACACATAAGTTCAATAACACCCTTGATGTGACCCAAACCAGTCTGCTAAGAGACAGGATGTGACCCACAGCAGTCCATTGACACCCAGGATGCATCAATCAGCAGTCAATTGACACCCAGGATGCGACCCACACCAGACGACTACCACCCAGCATGCAACGCACAGCAGTCCACTAACTCTCAGGATGCAACCCAGACCAATCCACTAACACCCAGGATGCAACCCACACCAGTCCACTAACACCCAGGATGCAACCCACACCAGTCAACTAACACCCAGGATGAGACCGACACCAGGTGACTAACACCCAGAGTGCGACTCACACCAGTCCACTAACTCCCAGGATGCAACCCACACCAGTCAACTAACACCCAGGATGAGACCGACACCAGGTGACTAACACCCAGAGTGCGATGCACACCAGTCCACTAACAGACAGGATGTGACCCACAGCAATCCACTAACACCCATGATGCGACCCACAGCAGTCCAGTAACACCCAGGATATGATCCACACCAGTCAACTAACACCCAGAATGCGATCCACACCAGGCAACTAACACCCAGGATGCGACCAACACCAGTCGACTACCACCCAGAATGTGACCCACAGAAGTCCAATAAAACACAGGATGCAACCCACACCAGCCCACTAACACACAGGATGCAACCCCCTCCAGTACAGTAATACCCAGGATGCGACACACAGCAGTCCACTAACACCAAGGATGCATCCCACACCAGTCAACTACCATCCAGGATGCAACCCACACCAGTCCTCTAACAGAGAATATGACCCACAGCAGTCCACTAACACCCAAGATGCGAACACAGCAGTCCACTAACACCGACGATGCGACCACACCAGTCCACTAACATGTTGGATGCGACCCTCACCAGACCACTAACACCCAGGATGTGACCCACACAAGTCTACTAATACCCAGGATGTGACCCACACCACACTATTAATACCCAGGATGTGACCCACACCAGTCCATTAACACCCAGGATGTAACCCACACCTGTCCACTAACACCCTGGATGTGACCCACACCAGTCAACTACCACCCATGATGCAACTCACACCAGTTGACTAACATCCAGGAAGTGACCCACACCAGTCAACTAACACCCAGGATGATAGAAATATAGAGTGTTTTAACTGTATGGTTAGAAGATTGTAATAATATAGTGTTTTAACTGTATGGTTAGAAGATTGTAATAATATAGTGTTTTAACTGTATGGTTAGAAGATTGTAATAATATAGTGTTTTAACTGTATGGTTAGAAGATTGTAATAATATAGTGTTTTAACTGTATGGTTAGAAGATTGTAATAATATAGTGTTTTAACTGTATGGTTAGAAGATTGTAATAATATAGTGTTTTAACTGTATGGTTAGAAGATTGTAATAATATAGTGTTTTAACTGTATGGTTAGAAGATTGTAATAATATAGTGTTTTAACTGTATGGTTAGAAGATTGTAATAATATAGTGTTTTAACTGTATGGTTAGAAGATTGTAATAATATAGTGTTTTAACTGTATGGTTAGAAGATTGTAATAATATAGTGTTTTAACTGTATGGTTAGAAGATTGTAATAAAAAATATACATTCTTAGCAGAACAACCATCCAGATAAAAGCTTCAAATTTATTTAAGGCAGTGAAAGAAAATGTAAATGAAATGGACTAACGAAACTTTTACTGCAACGGTTAGTTCAGTCACTTTAAAATTCCTGCTTAATTATATAATGTTAAAATTAGCAGTGAGGCAGCCATCACAGATGATGATGTCACACAGTGAGGCGGCCATCACAGATGATGATGTCACACAGTGAGGCGGCCATCACAGATGATGATGTCACACAGTGAGGCGGCCATCACAGATGATGATGTCACACAGTGAGGCGGCCATCACAGATGATGATGTCACACAGTGAGGCGGCCATCACAGATGATGATGTCACACCTGAATATCCTGATGTTTGCAAGAAAATAATACAAGAAACTAAATACAACGATCAACAAATTTTAAATGTAGACAAAAGAGACTTGTTCAGCAAATGGATGCCTTCCAGAACTTACATTTACAAGTTTGAAAAAACTCAACTTTGATGTAAAGTGTGTAAAGATCACATAACTTTTATTGGAAGGTAATACAGAAGGGGATTTTTAAATACAGATCAGCCATCACTAATCTGGCATCATTGGACCAGAGTGGTAGGTTAGAATATGCTTAATAAACTCAGGAAGTCTTGAGAGGGTTTCGGGGGTCAACGCCCCCACAGCCCGGTCTGAGACCAGGCCTCATGGTGGATCAGGGTCTGATCAACCAGGCTGTTACTGCTGGCAGCACGCAAGCTGACGTACGAACCACAGCACGGCTGGTCAGGTACTGACTTTAGGTGCCTGTCCAGTGCCTTCTTGAAGACAGCCAGGTGTCTATTGGTAATCCCCCTTATATATGCTAGGAGGCAATCGAATAGTCTTGGGCCCTGGACACTTATTGTGTTGTCTCTCAGTGTACTCATGGCACCCCTGCTTTTCATAGCGAGATTGTTGCATCTACTGCTGAGTGTTTTGCTTTCATATGGAGTGATTTTCGTGTGCAAGTTTGGTACCAATCCCTCCAGGACCTTCCAAGTGTATAGCATGTATCTCTCTCACCTTTGTTCCAGGGAATACAGATCAAGGACATTCAACTGTTCCCAGTAGTTTAGGTGCCTTATCGCACTTATGTGTGCCATGAAAGTTTTTTGTACACTCTCCAGGTCTGCAATTTCACCAGCCTTGAAGGGGGCCATGAGTGTACAGCAGTATTCCAGCCTAGAGAGCACAAGCGATTATAAGAGAATCATCATAGGCTTGGCGTCTCTAGTTTTGAAGGTTCTCATTATCCATCCTATCATTTTCTAAGTGGATGAGGTAGATACATTGTTGTGGTCTTGGAAGGCAAGATTCTCTGACATTATCACTCCCAGGTCCTTCACATTACTTTTCCACTCTATTGTATGGTTAGAATTTGTGATATACCCTGACATATTTTTAATTTCTTCAAGTTTTCCATATGTGAGTAGTTGAAATTTCTCCTCGTTGAAATTCATATTGTTCTCAGTGGCCCATTTGAAGATTTGGTTGATGTCCACTTGGAGTCTCGCAGTGTCTTCGATGGAGGTCACTGCCATGGTGATCTGGGTGTCATCCGCAAAGGAAAACATGGAGCTATGACATACATTTCTGTCTATATCAGAAATGAGGATGAGGAATAGAATGGGAGCAAGTACTGTGCCTTGTGGAACAGAGCTTTTTATCATGGCTGCCTGGGAATTTACTCTGTTTACTATTACTCTTTGTGTTCTATTTGTCAGGAAGTTGTAGATCCATCTACCAACTTTTCCCATTATTCCTTTACCCTGCATTTTGTGTGTTATTACACCATGGTCACACTTGTCGAAAGCTTTTGCAAAGTCTGTGTATAATACATCTGTATTTTGTTTATCCTCTACAGCATCCAGGACCTTGTCATAGTGGTCCAATAGCTGGGACAGGCAGGAGCGACCTGCTCTAAACCCATGTTGCCCTGGGTTGTGTAATTGATGGGTATCAATGTGGTTGGCTATCTTGCTTCTTAGAACCCTCTTAAAGATTTTTATGATATGGGATGTTAGTGTATGGGTCTGTAGTTCATTGCAATTGCTTTACTGCCACCTTTGTGGAGTGGGGCTATGTCTGTTGTTTTTAGCATTTGTGGGATGACCCTAGTGTCTATGCTCCATCCCCATAAAATGCTGAAGGCACACAATAGGGACTTCTTGCAGTTCTTGAACACAAGAGTTCCATGAGTCTGGGCCTGGGGCAGAGTGCATGGGCATGTCACTAATTGCCCCTTCAAAATTTTGTGGAGTTATAATAATATCTGAGAGTTTTGGGATGACCAAATTTTGTGTTTCATTCATAAAGAATTCATTTGGATAGTCGACCCTTAGAGTGGGCAGTGGATCGCTGAACAATGAGTCATATTGGGACTTTAGTATCTCACTCATTTCTTGGCTATCATCTGTGTATGTCCCATCCTGCCTAAGCAGGGGCCCAATACTGGATGTTGTTTTTCCTTTAAATTTGGCATAAGAGACGAAGTATTTTGTTCTTTTTTCTTTCAATTTCCTTTAGGACTTTTAGTTATCTTCCGGTGATTCTTGTCTCCTATAAGATTCCATCAGCTTAAGTTCGATACTTGCAATTTCACTGACTAGTACTTCCCTTCATATTTCGCATATATTGACCCCACTCAGCAGCTCTGTGACTCTTCTTCTTTATCTGTATAGGGAACGTCTCTCTCTTTCTAGTTTATATTTTCTCTTTCTTTTTCTTAATGGAATGTGTCTTAAGCAGATCTCGAGAACCACAGAATTCATTTTTTCAAGGCAGATGTTTGAGTCGGTGTTGTTTAGGATATCTTCCCAGCTTGTTTCATTTAGGACATGGTTTACTTGACCCCATTGTTTTTGTTACTGAAATTGAATTTCTTGAAGAGACCTTCATGATTGCTTACATTTTGCTGGTCCAGAGCCCTGTGCATACATGTCTGTACCACTATTATATTGTGATCTGAGTGAATTGTCTTTGATACAGTTATATTATGTATCAGATCATTGTTGTTAGTGAAGATGAGGTCCAGCGTATTTTTTAGTCTTGTAGGCTCTACTGTTTGCTGGTTTAACCCTTTCAGGGTCAACAGGCCCTCTCAGAGACTTGTTTTCAGGGTCGGCAAAATTTAAAAAAAAAATATTTTTTCTTATGAAAAGATAGAGAATCTTTTCCCAATCATAATGACACCAAAAGTATGAAATTTGATGGAAAATTTACGGAATTATGCTCTCGTGAAGTTAGCGGTCTTGATGTTTACGAATCGGCGATTTTGCCCACTTTGAGCCTTATTTTCGGCCAATTCCTCTGTACTAGTCGACAAAAATCATAACTACAGTGGACCCCCGCATAGCGATTTTAATCCGTGCAAGAGGACTCATTGTTATGCGAAATAATCGGTATGTGAATGAATTTTCCCCATAAGAAATAATGGAAATCAAATTAATCCGTGCAAGACACCCAAAAGTATGAAAAAAATTTTTTTACCACGTGAAATATACATTTTCCTACACACAAAGAGAAGGATACATGCACAATAGTAGAGTAGTACATGCACAGTATATATTGTGCATGTACTAGTCTACTAAATGAAGAATAAATGACACTTACCTTTATTGAAGATGCAGCAATGACTGATGAGACACTGTGTCCTGGGAGTGCCTTTTCCTCCTGAGTACTGTAGGTCCTGTTTGGTACAGTGGACCCCCGCATACCGATGGCATCACATAACGATTAATCCGCATACCGCTTGCTTTAATCGCAAAAATTTTGCCTCGCATACCGCTTAAAAACCCGCTCACCGATTTTCGTCCGAGATGCGTCCAATGTGCGCCCTCAGCCAGCCTCACATGTGCCGCCGGTGGCATTGTTTACCAGCCAGCCTCCACGGTAACATCCAAGCATACAATCGGAATATTTCGTATTATTACAGTGTTTTCGGTGCTTTTTCTGGAAAATAAGTGACCATGGGCCCCAAGAAAGCTTCTAGTGCCAACCCTACAGCAATAAGGGTGAGAATTCCAATAGAGATGAAGAAAGAGATCATTGATAAGTATGAAAGTGGAGTGCGTATCGCCAACCTGGTCAGGTTGTACAAGAAACCCCAATCAACCATCGCTACTATTGTGGGCACCAGAAAGGCAATCAAGGAAGCTGTTCTTGCCAAAGGTTTAACTGTGTTTTCGAAACAAAGATTGCAAGTGATGGAAGATGTTGAGAGACTCTTATTGGTGTGGATAAATGAAAAACAGCTAGCAGGAGATAGCGTCTCTCAAGTGATCATAAACGAAAAGGCTAGGAAGTTGCATGAGGATTTAATTAAAAAAATGCCTGCAACTAGTGCTGATGTGAGTGAATTTAAGGCCAGCAAAGGTTGGTTTGAGAGATTTAAGAAGCGTAGTGGCATACATAGTGTGATAAGGCATGGTGAGGCTGCCAGTTCGGACCACAAAGCGGCTGAAAAATATGTGCATGAATTCAAGGAGTACATAGAGACTGAAGGACTGAAACCTGAACAAGTGTTTAATGTGATGAAAAGGCCTGTTTTGGAAGAAAATGCCAAGCAGGACCTACATTACTCAGGAGGAAAAGGCACTCCCAGGACATAAGCCTATGAAAGACAGGCTTACTTTGTTGATGTGTTCCAATGCTATGGTGATTGCAAAGTTAAGCCTTTATTAGTGTATCACTCTGAAAACTCCCAGAGCGTTCAGGCAAAAGAATGTCCTCAAGGAGAATTTGTGTGTGCTGTGGAGGGCAAACAGTAAGGCATGGGTCACTAGGGACTTTTTCTATAACTGGTTACACCATGCATTTGCCCCCAATGTGAAAGATTACCTAACTGAAAAGAAATTAGAACTTAAGTGCCTCCTGGTGTTAGACAATGCCCCTGGTCATCCTACAGACGTGGCAGAGCGACTTTATGGGGACATGAAATTCATTAACATCAAGTTTTTGCCTCCTAATACCACTCCTCTCCTGCAGCCCATGGACCAGCAGGTTATTGCAAACTTCAAAAAACTGTACACAAAAGCTCTGTTTGAAAGGTGCTTTGTAGTGACCTCAGAAACTCAACTGACTCTAAGAGAGTTTTGGAGAGAGCACTTTAATATCCTCAATTGTGTAAACCTTATAGGTAAGGCTTGGGAGGGAGTGACTAAGAAGACATTGAACTCTGCTTGGAAGAAACTGTGGCCAGAATGTGTAGACAAAAGGGATTTTGAAGGGTTTGAGGCTAACCCTGAGAGGATTATGCCAGTTGAGGAATCCATTGTGGCATTGGGAAAGTCCTTGGGGTTGGAGGTTAGTGGGGAGGATGTGGAAGATATTACAACCTAGGATTTCAAATGGCCTGTTATCCCAGGTGTAATGGGAGCAAATAAACACAGTAGAAAAAGTTTAGGCTTATATTATCCTTCACCAATTTAGAACAGCAATATGTACACTATTTACAGTGATAAATATAGTGCACTCCACGGTAAGCAAGGCAGAAATAGAAGCCACAAGATAGCACACCGTGCTTCAACCAGCTCTAGAGTGGGAATGACAAGGGCAGACAGGAGAGCGGTATCCACATAACCTCTGCGATTGTCAATCCCACCTTCTTATTGGCTAGAACCTGGTCACTAGTTGAACGATGGGGCCCCATCATCAACTCTTAGCAACCTGGTTCGCTGGTTGGGGGAGATAGCCTGTAAATGAGGGTGTGTCCGTGCGCCGAATAAAGGTTACGTACTCTTTGCATGCCACAGAAGAGTTGGTGGAGGAGGACAATGAAGAACTAACCACTGATGAGCTGATAGATCAACTTCAACAGCAAGAGGCCAGACCTGAGGAAACTGGTTCAGAGGAGGGGAGAGAGAAATTGAAGAAGAGGCCTACTACAAAGATTAAGGAAATCTGTGCAAAGTGGCTTGAAGTGCAAACCTTTTTTGATGAAAATCACCCTCACACAGCTATTGCAAGCCGTGTTGGCAACCTGTACACTGACAATGTTGTGAAACACTTTAGGGAAGTCATAACGGAACGAGAGGTACAGGCCACTATGGACAGATATGTTGTGCGAAAGAAGTCCAGTGACTTTGAAGCTGGTCCTAGTGGCATTAAAAGAAGAAGGGAAGTAACCCCAGAAAAGGACTCGACACCTCAAGTCTTAATGGAAGGGGATTCCCCTTCTAAACACTAACACTCTCTCTCCCCTCCTCCCATCCCATCAATCATCACCAGATCTTCAATAAAAGTAAGTGTCATGTAAGTGTGCATGCCTTTTTCAGTTTGTGTGTATTAAAATTAACATTTCATGTGGTAAAAAAATTTTTTTTTCATACTTTTGGGTGTCTTGCACGGATTAATTTGATTTCCATTATTTCTTATGGGGAAAATTCATTCGCATACCGATTATTTCGCATAACAATGACCCCTCTTGCACGGATTAAAATCGGTATGCGAGGGTCCACTGTATTTTCTTCCAGAACATGCCTTATCACACTGTGTATGTCACTACAATTCTTAAATCTCTCAAACCAATCTTTGCTGGCTTTAAATTCACCAATATAAGCACTGGTTCCAGGCATTTTTCCCTGTTCACCTGGGTGTTAGTCGACTGGTGTGGGTTGCATCCTGGGAGACAAGATTAAGGACCCCAATGGAAATAAGTTAGACAGTCTTCGATGACACTGACTTTTTTGGGTTATCCTGGGTGGAAAATCCTCTGGGGTTAATTGTTTCTTGGTATATTCTCAATAAGCCACACCAACAACAGTGCTACAGCAGCAGCAGACGATGCTACAGCAGCAGCAGATGATGCTACAGCAGCAGCAGCAGCTGACAGTGCTACAGCAGCAGCAGACGATGCTACAGCAGCAGCAGACGATGCTACAGCAGCAGCAGCAGCTGACAGTGCTACAGCAGCAGCAGACGATGCTACAGCAGCAGCAGACGATGCTACAGCAGCAGCAGCAGCTGACAGTGCTACAGCAGCAGCAGACGATGCTACAGCAGTAGCAGACGATGCTACAGCAGCAGCAGCAGCTGACAGTGCTACAGCAGCAGCAGACGATGCTACAGCAGTAGCAGACGATGCTACAGCAGCAGCAGCAGCTGACAGTGCTACAGCAGCAGCAGACGATGCTACAGCAGCAGCAGTCGATGCTACAGCAGCAGCTGACAGTGCTACAGCAGCAGCAGACGATGCTACAGCAGCAGCAGACGATGCTACAGCAGCAGCAGCAGCTGACAGTGCTACAGCAGCAGCAGACGATGCTACAGCAGCAGCAGCAGCTGACAGTGCAGCAGCAGCTGTACCATCAATAGTAGCGATGGTTGATTGGGGTTTATTATACAACCTGGCCAGCTCGGAGACACGCACTCCACTTTCGTACTTATCAATGATCTTTTTCTTCATCTCTATACGTAGTAATTCTCACCCTTATTGCTGTAGGGTTGGCACTAGAAGCTTTCTTGGGGCCCATGGTCACTTATTTTCCAGATAAAATCACCAAAAACACTGTAATAATACGAAATGTTACGATTGTATGCTTGGATGCTACCGCGGAGGCTGGCTGGTAAACAATGCCACCGGCGGAACATGTGAGGCTGGCTAAGGCGCACATTGGACGCGTCTCGGACAAACAGCGGTGAGCGGGTTTTTAAGCGGTATGCGAGGCAAAATTTTTGCGATTAAAGCAAGCGGTATGCGGATTAATCGTTATGTGATGCCAACGGTATGCGGGGGTCCACTGCACTTTGTTAGAACTCCATTTTTTCTATCGAATGAGTACACGAAACCACCCATTTACCGATTTCAACTATCCAATACAGTGGTCAGAATTTAGCAATTTTGCCAATTTCACACAAATTTCAAAAGATGCCAATTTCTGAATAGGGTCCAGAATAAACAAGAAAGACATTCCTGGCACTAAAATAACATTTCCTCTGTTCATTAGTCACATCCCCATGCCCCTCTTACATTCTTTTGCTTTCCACTTTGAATTTTTATTCTCACAAAAAAAAAAAAAAATATTTACTGTTATGCAGACTAGTGCATTAGTGTAGAAATGGTATAAATAATATCAGTGCACTTGTGAAAGAATATTAGACTCACCAGTTGACGTGTATTGGATGCATAGCATGATATTTTTACTTTTGAACTTTGGTAAAAATTAAACATTTGTGCTACTTTGAGCTCAATTTCAAGGTGCTTTTCATTGTAAAACCAGTCAAAATCATCTCAATTTCTGTAACATGTCTTCCAATCTATAAAATGAGACCAGGAAAACTAGAATACAACAATAAATACCATAGGAAAATATAGTGCAAAGGCGCTGTTTTAATCCAAAAACATGGTCAAAGTTTTTTTTTTCTCATTACGCACTGTGTGCTGCAGGATTTTTTTATACCACGCACACTGACCACATAGACCCATTCTTTCATATGTAGGCCTACCAGCTTTCTCTCATTAGATTTGAGGACACTAGAATTTAGGCGTACTAGTACGTCAAAAACCCTGGTGCATAAGCCGTACTAGTACGGCCAAAACCCTGAAAGGGTTAAGGTGAATTTGTTGCAGAGATTTAATAGTTCAAGTGTGTGTGAATTTTCATCTGAGCTGCCTCCTGGGGTGATCTCTGCTAAAACATTGTTTGCTATACTCCTCCATTTTAAGTGTCTCGGGTTGAAATCTCCTAGTAATAAGATGTTTGGGGCAGGAGTTGGGAGATTTTCCAGACAGTGGTCAATTTTCTCAAGCTGCTCCTGGAATTGCTGGAAAGTTGCATCTGGA
Source organism: Cherax quadricarinatus (assembly GCF_026875155.1). Classification (NCBI taxonomy): domain Eukaryota; kingdom Metazoa; phylum Arthropoda; class Malacostraca; order Decapoda; family Parastacidae; genus Cherax; species Cherax quadricarinatus. The sequence goes on from NC_069452.1 coordinate 24,557,933, forward strand.
GGCTTGTACACTACCACAATGACAAGGTTTTGGTTTTCGATCTTTACCACCAAAACTTTGACTACATCAATTGAGGTGTTTAGTAGTTCTGTGCAAATGAGCAACTCTGTGACATACAGGCCAACCCCCCCTTGTTGCCTGTTTACTCTGTTGCATCAGAATAGGGTGTAACCTGAGATCCATATTTGGTTGTCATAATGATCCTTTATGTGGGTTTCTGTGAATGCTGCAAACATTGCATTTGCCTCCATGAGCAGTCCTTTGATGCAATAAATTTTGTTGTTTTTTGATGGCTTTAGACCCCTGTATGTTTGCAAAGACAAATGCCATATTTGTGGAATTTAGAGGGTTTTATTTGCTGGCTCTAATATCTGTTGTTCTGGGATAGACACCATTGTCCGTGCCTCTGCTCCAGCAGTGTTTTCAGGTTGTGTAGGACTATTGTCATTTCTTGCCAGTCTTTTTTCCCTTCTGGCCCTAAAAAACCTCTGTCCCTGGAGAGGTTGAGGTTCCTCTCTTTTGTTTCCCATAGTCTGGCTGGTCTGTGTCTTCTAGTCCCCTTGAGATGATATGCCTGGCAGTATGCATTGTAGCATTTTCTTTCATGGATTGATGAGTGACACATTTCTGGGTGAAATAAGTTGCAAGAAAGGAAGTTGCACTCTCCTGTTGTCATGTGGGTGCAGTATATTTTGGAATGGTCAAAGGTGCATGTCCCACCTGTTTTATCAGATACACCATGCCTGCAGATACCCAAGGCATAGTATTAACATAGATTGTACTTCAGTTTGCTCAGATTTATTATAGCTGTGTTCACTGCTGGTGCATTTATTTTTCCTGTTTCCTCAATACATCAATATCTTTTACCCCCATATGGACATCAGTGCTTCCACCAGGTTTTGCTGGTAGTGTGTCGACACTATTCCCTGAGGCCGCATCCCATTTTGATCAATCTCCAGAAGTATCTCTATTTTGAACCTCTGTGGACTGAATAAGGTTGTCTTCAGTGTCCTCTAGAAAAACACTAGTACCCTCACGAGCTCTCTCTTCTAATATTTCACTAAGACCCTCTGGTGCACTCTCCTCCAGGACAACACTAGCACCCTCAGCACTGTTCTCCAGGACAGCAATAGCACCCTCTGGAGCACTTTCCTCCAGGACAACACTAATACCCTCAGCACTGTCCTCCAGGACAGCACTAGCCCCCTCAGGAGCACTGTCCAAGACAGCCCCATCCCCACCACCCATCTTTTTTTACCCAGCTGTCATACCATGCTGACATGTCTTTCAAGAAGGATGTTTTATTATTGTTCTTGTCTTTTAATATAGATGTCATTTCCTCATACAGGTGTATCTCGTTTGGGCAAACCCAAAAACATCTCTCTGAGTTTATGCTAAGTGTGGTCACTAGTTTAACCCTTTCAGGGTTTCTGACATAGTACTAGTACGGCTTACACACCAGGGTTATTGATATACTAGAATGCCTAAATTCTAGCGCCCTCAAATCTAGCAAGAGAAAGCTGGTAGGCCTAAATATGAAAGAATGGGTCTATGTGGTCAGTATGCAGACCATAAAAAAAATCCTGCAGCACACAGTGTGTAATGGGAAAAAAAACTTTGACCATGTTTTTGGATTAAAACAGCGACTTTGCACTGCATTTTCGTATGGTATTTATGATTGTATTCTAGTTTTCCTAGTCACATTTTATAGAATAGAAGATGTATTACAGAAATTGAGATGATTTTGATTGGTTTCACGATGAAAAGTACCTTGAAATTGAGCTCAAAGTAGCAGAAATGTTCGATTTTTGCCAAAGTTCAAAAGTAAACAAATCATGCCAGGCATCCAATACACGTCAACTGGCGAGTCTAATATTCTGTCACAAGTGCGCTCATATTATTTATACCATTACTACACTAATACAGTAATCTGCATAACAGTAAATCTTCTATTTTTTGTGAGAATAAAAATTCAAAGTGGAAAGCAAAAGAAATGTATGATGGGCCTGGGGATGTGATTAATGAACAAAGGAAATGTTATTTTAATGCCAGGAATGTCTTTCCTGTTTATTCTGGACCCTGTTTGGAAATTGGCATCTTTTGAAATTTGTGTGAAATTGGCAAAATTGCTAATTTCTGACCACTTTATTGAATAGTTGAAATCGATAAATGGGTGGTTTCTTGTACTCATTCGATAGAAAAAATGGAATTCTAGCAAAATAGTTATGATTTTTGTCGACTAGTACACTGGAATTGGCCAAAAATATTGCTCAAATTGGGCAAAATCGCCGATGCATAAACATCGTCGAGACCGCTAACTCTGAAAGAGCATAATTCCATAAGTTTTCCATAAAATTTCATACTTTTAGTGTCATTATGATCGGGAAAAGATTCTCTATCTTTTCATAAGAAGAAATAATTTTTTTTCCAAAAAATTTTCAACTCTGAGAACAAGTTTTGGAGAGGGCCTCTCGACCCTGAAAGGGTTAAAGTTCCTGCATATACTATGGGACCACTGACCACACAGATGGCAAGCAATCCAGGCCTGTCTTCATCCTTTGCCCTTTCTGCAGACCACACAAATCTTCATGGTAGTGATCCTCTTACAATACTGGACAACTTTCTTAGCTAGCTAGTCTATAATTCCACAATGCCTTTATTTTTATTTATTTTTAGCAGTTCTTCTGATTTGGCTTTATTTCCAATAAAACCGTTTGAATCCACCCAAATCCGGCTTTATTTCCACAAAAAGTGTTTGAATCTGCCTGAATCCAGTGAAATCTATTTGAATTCTCCTGAATCCACAAACTGGAAGAATCCAGTCCCTGTATATCTCTTTTCTAATAATTACCTTAACAGTAGGTCTGTCTATCTGTATTTTAACTATTTGTTGTATTTAAATTTTTGTACAGGTCTTCTGGTTTGGCTTTATTTCCAACGAAACCATTTTAATCCACCCAAATCTGGCTATATATCGAACAGACCATTTGAATCCGTGCAAATCCAACAAATCTGGAAGAATCTGGCTAGTGGGTCACTGTATATCTTTTTCCTAATAAGCACCTTAACAGTAGATCTGTCTATCTGTATTGTAACTATTTGTTGTAGCTTTGTTTGAGTGTTTGATAGGACACGTAGAGCACCATCAGTTAGTGAAACCAGTCAGAGGATACATTGTTATCAATGAACATAAGAACATAAGAAAGGAGGAACACTGCAGGAGGCCTGTTGGCCCATACTAGGCAGGTCCTTTACAATTCATCCCACTAACATTTGACCAACCCAATTTTCAATGCCACCCAAGAAACAAGCTCCGATGTGCAAGCCCCTCTCAAATCCATCCCCTCCCACTCATGTATTTATCCAACTTAAATTTGAAACTACCCAAAGTCCCAGCCTCAATAACCCAACTAGGTAGACTGTTCCACTCATCAACTACCCTATTTCCAAACCAATACTTTCCTATGTCCTTTCTAAATCTAAACTTATCTAATTTAAATCCATTACTGCGGGTTCTCTCTTGGAGAGATATCCTCAAGACTTTGTTAATATCCCCTTTATTAATACCTATCTTCCACTTGTACACTTCGATCAGGTCTCCCCTCATTCTTCGTCTAACAAGTGAATGTAACTTAAGAGTCTTCAATCTTTCTTCATAAGGAAGATTTCTAATGCTATGTATTAATTTAGTCATCCTACGCTGAATGTTTTCTAACGAATTTATGTCCATTCTGTAATATGGAGACCAGAATTGAGCTGCATAATCTAGGTGAGGCCTTACTAATGATGTATAAAGCTGCAGTATGACCTCTGGACTTCTGTTGCTTACACTTCTTGATATAAATCCCAGTAATCTATTTGCCTTATTACGTACGCTTAGGCATTGCTGTCTTGGTTTAAGGTTGCTGCTTACCATAACCCCCAAGTCCTTTTCACAATCTGTATGGCTAAGTTCTACATTATTTAACTTATAAGTGCTAGGGTTATGGACACTCCCGAGCTTCAGAACCTTGCATTTATCTACATTGAACTGCATCTGCCACTTTTCTGACCAAGAGTAGAGTTTGTCTAAATCCTCCTGAAGTTCCCTAACATCTACGTTTGAATCAATTATCCTACCTATCTTCGTGTCATCGGCGAATTTGCTCATATCACAAGTAATTCCTTCATCAAGATCTAAATAAACGGGTGACTGTCAGCGTGCCTCGTTGTCCCGGTTTTTCTCTTGTTTTCACGGTCGCTCTTACGTGCTAGAACTTTATTTTGTGTCATCAATCCTATACGATACATCCCTCTAGCGCCTGGAAACAATCTTGGGCGGAAAACATTATATACTGAGTCAAAAAAGGAGAATTAGTGTGCATTACCTAGCAGAGTTTACTGCCAGAGGGGAATCATAGGCCTGTTTCCCGTGTGAAAAAAAAAATAATAATAATTGAACTTTGTGTCAGAGGAAAGAAAGTCTCCCTGAAAGCATTGAGTATACATAGTGTATAGTGTATACTACAGTGGCTCCCTAGTATTTTGATGAAAAAGGGCTAAAGTGTCATTTGAAAACAGGTGAATTTGTAAATGAAGTGATAAGCCTATAGAGGCGGGTGCCAGAAGTCGCCAGAAACTTACCACAGGTCAGCTGTTTTTAATAATCTTCCTGGCTTGCTAGTGTACTCGCATATAATCTAGTGATACCAGTGAATAGCAGATTACAGTGTTGTAGTAGCAACTAACCAGTATTTATAATGGTACTTAGTGGAGTGGAGTGACTTTCATTAGTTTCTTTTTTTTGAAATACCAGACGTTACTGTGAATTCATATAACCTGTATTCCCAAACGGTCGCAATATACACAACGAGAAGAAATTTTATTACTACAGAAAAAGCGTCCTTCCTCCAAAATTTGCACCAGTCAAATAGTGATAATATAGCATTTATTGGGGTGGAGACGGAAAAAACAAAAATGAAAAGCCAGATAAGCGATTGATAAACAAAGAGGTCGACTGTACGTCATTGTAGGAGCTGCCAATATCACCGGCTCTTCAACACGCAAGTTATACTTTTGTATCAGTCAAATCACATATTACTCGGGTAGATAATTTCCAGTAGATCCTTCATGTGTTAGCTCAAATCACCGACCAGTATGTTTTAAATAAGTGACCCACTGATCAGAGCAGATCGACTGGTCCAAACCCCTTTGACGGTCCGAACCCTTGACTGGTCCGAAACCCGGACGGGTTTTCAAACAGTTTCGTTGGACAATAAAGAAAACTGTAAACGGATGGGTTTGTGGGCGCCCCTTATAAACACAAACATTAAAAATCAGGAACGTGACGGTAAGCTGTCCAATATACAAAAAGAGTTAGAAACAGAAATACAAATAGCTAGAGCTTCTTTTAAAGTTATTAATAGAATATTCAAGAGGTTGCAAAGTAGAATTGCAGTAAATCAACCATTCACATCATTATGAAGCGTGTGTAGTCTGTGGTCAGTCAAACAAACGGGCTTCCACATGGAAAAAATTGTCATTTTTGGTGAAATTGTGTCACGCTCCTTGTGAAAGATATCCCAGAACTAGCTACAAGCAGTATTAAAACAAGAAGTGTTTTTGGGTATGCCCAAATGAGGAAAATCTGTGGACTAAAAATACAAGGGTATTAAAAAGAGAACAACATCAAAGCTGCTTTCATAGAAAACCTGGAAGCTTTCTACAAAAAGAGGGGAACATAAAAAGTTGGGCTAAGGGTACTGCCCTTTGATACTGGCCATGTAGTCACAAACTGTAAGGCTGGGAGGTGATGTCCTGGTAGTCAGTAAATGTGGGCTGATTAGTGCTGTCCTGGGGACAGTAATGGTGAAGCTGGAGGTGCTGTCCTGGGAGACAGAAATGGTGAAGCTGGAGATACTGTCCTGGGAGACAGTAATGGTGAAGCTGGAAAATTTTGTCCAGGTAGTCGGAATTATACGCAGAAGGAATACATATAAATGACCTCATAGAGGACAGGAGCCATAGTAGGGAAACAAGTGTAGTCAAAATAAGATAAAACCAATATTGCAAACTAGAAATACCGCAGGAAATAGCAAACAAGTAGGACTCCAATAGCAATGTGAGGATAAATTACCAAAAACAACGGTGGGAGCTCCATTGTTGGTGCTAGGGAGGATAGGAATAAGACAGGGAAACATGCACCAACAGGAATACAGTCACAAAAACCCCAAAGGGCAAACGGAAACCAAGCCTGTGCACATACTATGCACTTGGTATCTGCGGGGCATGGGAAATCTGGAAAAACAGATGGGCCCATGCAACTATGACCACCCTAGAAAAGGGTCATGTCCATATGACAACAGGAAAATGAAAACTCCCTTCCTGTAAGCTTTTTCACCCTGAAATGTGTACCTCTTCAGTACAGGAAAGACTGTGCTATAACTTAAATTTGCCAGGCATACCATCTAAAGGGACAAAAAGATACAAAACATCCAGGCCATGGGAAAACCTGGGTAGCCACAGCCACTCAAGAGGGAAAAGGTTTTTTAGTGCCAGGAAGGAAAAAAAAACTGGCAGGAAATGGCAGAAATCGTACACCAAATCCAGTCATTCCTGGAGTGGAACCACAGTCCGATGGCCTCCACTCCAAACCAACAGATACAGATACTAATGCCGGAAAAAAAATCCCCCCCAGTACCAACAATACCACCAGTCCGATAACATTCTTCTTTGCAAATATACAGGGTCTAAAGCCAGCAACAAACAACAAAATCCCTTTCATCCGTGGAACTGCTTGCAGAGGCAAAGGGCAATGTTCGCGGCTTTCACTGAGACCCACATAAAGATCACTTGGACAACGAATATGGATCCCGGGTTTACAACCTAAAACAGATGTGACAGAGTGAACAGGCAAAAGGGGGGGTTGGCCTGAAACTTTGCAGAGTCACTTGTTTGCACAGAACTGCTTAATGCCTCAAATGACGTAGTGGAAGTTTTAGCATAAAGGTCGAGAACCAAAACCTATCATTGTGGTAGTCTAACAAGCCTCCGATGCAACTTCCAGAAATTCCAGGAACAGCTGTTAAAAATTGACCACTGTCTGGAAAATTTTCCCAGCCCCTCACCCAACATCTTGCTCCTGGGGATTTCAACTTAAGGCACCTAAAATGGAGGAATATAGCAAAATAATATTGTTGCAGAAATAACACCAGGAGGCACTCGGGATGAAAACTCACACTCACACGAGCTTTTAAATCCTCTCAAAATTCAATTTAAACCAGCAAATAATGAGCCTACTAGACTGGAAAATACACTAGACCTCATATTCACTAACAATGATGATCTGATAAGAAATGTCACCATATCAAAAACAATATACTCAGATCACAACATAATTGAGGTTCAGACATGTATGCGTGGAGCCCAGACCGACAAAATGAGACTAGTCACGAGGGAGCATTCACCAAATTCAATTTCAATAACAAAAACATAAAGTGGGCCCAAAAGTAAACCAAAGTCCTAACCGATATAAGCGGGGAAGATATACTAAGAAAACACAGACCCAAACTTAAATGCCTAGAACAGATAACTCGGTGGCACTCGATGTATGCACAAGGCTTATTCCTCTAAGAAAAAGGAGGAGTAGATGTAAAATAGAAAGAGCCCAGGCGCTCCTTTACAGGCGACGGAAAAGAATAACAGAGCGGCTAAAAGAGGTCAATATATCTGAAATGCGCAGGAGACACTGGTCAGAGAAATAGCAAGCATCGAACTTAAGCTAAAAGAATCCTTAGGAGTCAGGAATCGCGGGAAGAACTAAAAGCCATAAATGAAATCGAAAAAAACCCAAAGTATTTCTTCTCCTATGCCAAATCAAAATCGAGAACAACGTCCAGTTTTGGGGCCCCTACTTAAACAAGATGGGTCCTACACAGATGACAGCAAGGAAATGAGTGAGCTACTCAAGTTCCCAATATGACTCATTTTAGCAAGCCGCTAACCAGACTGAGAGTCGAAAAATCAAAATGAATTTTTTATGAGAGAGCCACAAATTTGATTAACACAACCCTATCCGATGTTATCCTGACGCCAATGACTTCGAAACAGGCGATAAATGACATCCCATGCACTCTGCCCCAGGCCAGACTCATGGAACTCTGTGTTCATCAAGAACGGGCAAGAAGCCCCCCATCACAGCCTTTTCCATCCTATGGAGAGGGAGCAGGACACGGGGGTCGTCCCACAGTTACAAAAACAACAGACATAGCCCCACTCCACAAAGGGGGCGTAAAGCAACAGCAAAGAAACTAACAGACCAATAGCACTAACATCCCATATCATAAAAATCTTTGAAAGGGTCCTAAGAAGCAAGATCACCACGCATCTATAAACCCATCAGTTACACAACCCAGGGCAACATGGGTTTAGAACAGGTCGCTCCTGTCTGTCTCAACTATTGGACCACTACGACAAGGTCCTAAATGCACTAGAAGACAAAAAGAAGCAGATGTAATATTTTACAGACTTTGCAAAAGCCTTCGAAAAAGTGTGACCAGGCGTAATAGCGCACAAAATGCGTGCTAAAGGAATCACAGGAAAAGTTCGGGCGATGGGTCTATAATTTCCTCACTAACAGAACACAGAGAGTATCGTCAACAGAGTAAAGTCCGAGGCAGCTACGGTGAAAAACTCTGTTCCACAAGGCACAGTTTCTCGCTCCCCTCTTGTTCCTCATCCTTATACCGACATAGACAAGGATGTCAGCCACAGCACCGTGTCTCCTTTGCAGATGACACCCGAATCTGCATGACAGTGTCTTCCATTGCAGACACTGCAAAGCTCCAGGCAGACATCAACCAAATCTTTCAGTGGGCTGCAGAAAAAAATATGAAGTTCAACGATGAGAAATTTCAATTACTCAGATATGGTAAACATGAGGAAATTTAAATCGTCATCAGAGTACAAACAAATTCGGGCCACAAAATAGAGCGAAAACACCAACGTCAAAGAAACCCGGGAGTGATCATGTCGGAGGATCTCCCCCTTCAAGGACCATAACATTGTATCAATCCCCATCTGCTAGAAAAATGACAGGATGGATAATGAAGAACCTTCAAAACTAGGGAGGCCAAGCCCATGATGACACTCTTCAGGTCACTTGTTCTATCTAGGCTGGAATATTTCTGCACACTAACAGCACCTTTCAAGGCAGGTGAAATTGCCGACCTAGAAAATGTACCCGAGAACTTTCACGGCGCGCATAACGGAGATAAAACACCTCAATTATTGGGAGCGCTTGAGGTTCCTAAACCTGTATTCCCTGGAACGCAGGAGGGAGAGATACATGATTATATACACCTGGAAAAAACCCAGAGGGACTAGTACCGAACTTGCACACGAAAATCACTCATTACGAAAGCAAAAGACTTGGCAGACGATGCACCATCCCCCCCAATGAAAAGCAGGGGTGTCACTAGCACGTTAAGAGACCATACAATAATGTCAGGGGCCCGAACTGTTCAACTGCCTCCAGCACACATAAGGGGGGTTACCAACAGACCCCTGGCAGTCTTCAAGCTGGCACTGGACAAGCACCTAAATCAGTTCCCGGATCAGCCGGGCTGTAGCTCGTATGTTGGTTTGCGTGCAGCCAGCAGCAACAGCCTGGTTGATCAGGCTGTGACCACCAGGAGGCCTGGTCTCAGACCGGCCGGCGGGGGCGTTGACCCCCGGAACTCCTCCAGGTAAACTCCAGGTAATAATATTTAAACAACAACGGGCCCAAGACTGATCCCTGTGGAACGCCACTTGTTACTGATCCCCCCACGGATTTAACCCCCTTTATGGACACTCTCTGCTTCCTGTCTGTGAGCCATGATTCGACCACGAGAGCACCCTTTCCCCAATGCCATGAGCTGCTACTTTCTCAACAGTCTTTGGTGCGGAACTCTATCAAATGCCTTACTAAAATTAAAATAAACAATATCAAATTCTTTATCGTTTTTCAACAGCCTCAAAAGCTTTACTGAAGAAAGTAATAAATTAGTTAGACAAGACCGGCCTCTTGTGAATCCATGCTGAGTATCCTTAATCAAGCTATGCTTATCGAGATGGCTTCTTTTAATCTCAGCTATAATGACTCTAGAATTTCCCTACAATTGAGGGCAGGCTTAATTGGGGGGTAATTTGACGGTAACGACTTGTCCCCTTTTTAAAAATAGGAATTACATTAGCCATCTTCCACATATCAGACACTACCCTGTTTTAAGAGATAAACTAAAAATACTAGTTAAGGGTTCACAGACTTCCATTTTGCATTCCTTAAGAACCCTTGAAAAAACCTCATCAGGACCTGGTGACTTATTTTGCTTCAGTCGGTCTATCTGCTTCACAACCAAATTTTACTAGTGACGTGAGTTACATAATTATCTTCTTCTGATCCGCTATAAAAATCAATTACCGGGAAAATTATTAGTGTCTTCCTGTGTAAAAACTGAGAGAAAATAATTATTTAAAATCGAGCACATTTCATTCTCTTTGTCAGTAAGATGCCTATAGCTATTTTTAAGGGGACCTATCTTATCTCTGACTTTTGTTCTAAAAGACCTGGAAAAAACTTTTTGGGTTAGTTTTAGAATCCCTAGCAAAATTTAATTTCATAGTCCCTTTTAGCTTTCTTAAACCCCTTTTTAATGTCCCTCTTAATGTCAATATACTGATTCATAAGATGACCCTCGCCTCTTTTTGATACGCCTATAAATTCCTTTCTTATGCCCTAGTAGTATTTCACCTATTATTCATCCATTTTGGGTCATATCTATTTGATCTAATTCCTTATAAGGGATAAACGTTCTTTGAGCAGCATGTATTGTGTTCAGAAAACTGTCATATTGAAGCTCCTTTCGTTACCCCAGTCAAAAAGATGAAAGTGTTCTCTAAGCCCATCGTAATCTGCTAAGCGAAAAACTGGGACTGTTACTGAGTTATCCCTACTATCATACTTCCATTCAATTCTAAATGTAATTGATTTGTGGTCGCTAGCACCCAGTTCCTCTGAAACTTCTAAATTATTAACAAGGGGTTCATTGTTAGCCAGAACTAAGTCAAGCAGGTTATTACCCTTGTAGGTTCTGTCACAAACTGCTTCAAAAAACAATCCTGAACTACTTCTAAGAAATCGTATGATTCTAAATTCCCAGTCAAGAAATTCCAATCAATATGACTAAAGTTAAAGTCTCCTAGAATTACTACATTATCGTGCCTTGTGGCCCTAACAATTTCCTCCCATAGTAGTCTCCCCTGGTCCCTATCTAAATTTGGGGGACGGTATATCACACCTAAATTAATTTTTTCATGCCCCTCTGAAAATCTATCCAAACAGACTCTGTATGTGTTACTTCAACTTAATACCATTTTTATGCAACAGGTTCAAGCAATCTCGGACATACAATGCCACCCCACCCCCCTTCCCGATACTTCATTTTACTTGGGAACAATTTAAAACCCTGAATGTGACATTCTGCAGGCATGTCCCGACTTTTGATTAAACCACGTCTCAGTAATGGCAAATACATCTATGTTTCCTGCACTAAACAACTAGTCTCAACTCGTCCATCTTTTTCCTAGCACTGCGACTATTTGTGTAGTAAATATTTAATGACCCTCCTCTCTCTTTACCCTTCCTGCCTCCTTTCTGTTATTCCACAAACCTATTTCTGTCCTTGTCAATTAGTGCCACTGGCTTTCCAATATCCACCTCATTTTGCCTATTACTATTCTCCTAGTACTCATGTTACTACCCCGCGACTTCACAGTTTTCCCGCCAAAACCCATACCACTAAAATATTCCTAGTTTAAAGACCTAACAGCTCCCTCCACTTCGTTGGCCAGTGCTTTCCCACCCCACACCTAGAAAAAGTGAAACCCCCTCCCTGGCATACATGTCAATTTCTGCCATAGAAGAGGTCCCAGTTGTCAATGAATGTTACCGCATTTTCCTTACAGTATTTGTCCAGCCAGCAATTGACACCAATTGCTCTGGACAACCATTCATTTCCCAAACCCCCTCCTTGGCAAAATGCCACATATGACAGGTTTCCCACCCTTCCTCCTAATTATCTCTATTGCTGACCTATACCTGCTAATCAGGTCCTCACTCCTACGTCTGCCAACATCATTGCCTCCAGCACTGAGACAGATAATAGGATTGCTCCCATTACCTCTCATGATGTCATCCAGACGGCTAACAATATCCTTCATCCCAGCCCCAGGAAAACACACTCTCTGCCTCCTACTCCTGTCCTTCAAGCAGAATGCCCTATCCATGTACCTAATCTGGCTATCCCCAACAACAACAATGTTTTTACCTTCCTTGGCATCGTCCGTCGTGATGCTCATTTGAATCCGGTTGCTGGATGAATCCGGGCAGATCCGGATTAGGCTCACTGAATGATATTTGACTAGCTCATGAAAAGGACTACTGGAAAAAAATTAAACAGAGTAATATATGTTCAGTTTGATACAGAAAGTATAACTTGCATGTTTGTGCGCCGATGGCTTCAATATATGGAGATAACTGGAGGAATAATGATTTTTGTTGTGTATATAGTGACTGCTGCTAACTACAGGTTTACCACACACTGTTTATGTCACTCACAATCAGTACTAACAGCTATACACTGTTTATCATATTTCTACAAAACTGTACACTTTCACATTTCCTCAAGATTTTGCACCTCTTCCTATTTCAACAGTAATGTTTTACTCCCTGGAACCAATAATTATAAGTCAGATACAATAGCAGACCTATGTGGGAGGTTCTGATGACTGCTGGCAACTGTTTACAATATGAACCTGTCTCTTTGGGCCTTAACACTTCAGTTTTAAATTTCACCTTATCTTTTATTATCCATATACTAGGGTACCACTGTGGTATACACTATAGCACTATGTATAACACTAGGGTACCACTGTGGTATACACTATAGCACTATGTATAACACTAGGGTACCACTGTGGTATACACTATAGCACTATGTATAACACTAGGGTACCACTGTGGTATACACTATAGCACTATGTTTAAAAAAAAAAAAAAAAAAAAAAAAAAAAAAAAAAAAAACTGTCTTTCCTCTGCTGCTCTGGACTTACAACCATATGCACAATTTCTGAGTCAGCAAAATGATGAAATTTGAGTCAGTATAATGATGAAATTTGAAATTATGCTAGCCAAAATTACTGCTTGATTACTGAGGGAAGCAGATTACTGACTGCCAGATTAATGATGGCTGACCTGTACTGAAACTAATGCTTGTTTATCAGTCTCCAAATCCTCACACTCTGAGAGACTACAACCATTGATTGCTTCCAGTTCTTTGGCCGTCAAATAGGAAAGCATGGGAGACTAAAGCTCTTTTCCAAGACTTGTTTTCAAGATATTTTTGCCCAGCTGTTGAAAACTATTGCAATGACAGCAATATCATGTTTAAAGCATTACTGGTATTGGATAACATCCCAGGGCATCCAACCACACTTCGATCACTTTTTTTTTTTGACACGAAACACATCATTATTGCAGCCCTTTTTTCAAGGAACCTGAAGTTTACCTGGAGAGAGTTCCAGGGGTCAATGCCCCCACAACCTGGTCTCTGACCAGGCCTCATGGTGGATCAGGGCCTGATCAACTAGGCTGTCACTGCTGGCAGCATGCAATCCAATGTACAAACCACAGCCCGGCTGGTCAGGTACCGACTTTAGATGCTTTTCCAGTGCCTGCTTGAAGACAGCCAGGGGTCTATTTGTAATCCTCCTTATGTATACTGGGAGGCAGTTGAACAGTCTTGGGCTCCTGACACTTATTGTGTTGACTCTTAACATGCTAGTGGCACCCCTGCTTTTCATTGGGGGGATGTTGCATCATCTGCCGAGTCTTTTGCTTTCGTAGGGAGTGGTTTTTCTGTGCAAGTTTGGTACTAGTCCCACTAGGATTTTCCAGGTGTACATAATCATGCATCTCTCCTGCCTGTATCCCAGGGAGTACAGGTTCAGGAACTTCAAGTGTTCCCGGTAATTGAAAGGTGCTGTTAGTGTGCAGCAATATTCCAGCCTAGATAGAACAAGTGACCTGAAGAGTGTCATCATGGGCTTGGCCTCCCTAGTTTTGAAGGTTCTCATTATCCATCCTGTCATTTTTCTAGTAGATGCGATTGATACAATGTTATGGTCCTTGAAGGTGAGATCCTCCAACATGATCACTCCCAGGTCTTTGGCATTAGTTTTTGCTCTGTGTGCTTGGAATTTGTTTTATATTCTGATGAAGTTTTAATTTCCTCACATTTACTATATTCGAATAATTGAATTTTCTCATCAATAAACTTCATATTGTTTTCTGCAGCCCATTGAAAGATTTGGTCAATGTCCACCTGGAGCCTTGCAGTGTCTGCAATGGAAGACACTGTCATGCAGAGTCAGGTGTTATCTACAAAGGAAGACACGGCACTGTGGCTTATATCCCTGTCTATGTCTGATATGAGGATGAGGAACAAGATGGGAGCGAGTACTGTGCTTTGCGGAACAGAGATTATCACCATAGCCACCTCAGACTTTACTCTGTTGACTACTACTCTTTGTTTTCTATTTGTCAGGAAATTATAGATCCATCTACCAACTTTTCCTGTTATTCCTTTAGCACGCATTTTGTGCGCTGTTACACCATGGTTACACTTGTCGAAGGCTTTTGCAAAGTCTGTGTATATAACATCTGCATTCTTTTTGTCTTCTAGGGCATCCAGGACTTTGTCGTAGTGATCCAGTAGTTGGGACAAACAGGAGCGACCTGCTCAAAACTCTGGGTTGTGTAATTGATGGGTATCTAGATAGGTAGTGATCTTGCTTCTTAGGACCCTTTCAAAGAATTTTTATATGGGATGTTATCACTATCGGTCTGTAGTTCTTTAGTTCTTTGCTACTGCTTTACTGCCCCCTTTGTGGAATGGGGCTATGTCTGTTGTTTTTAGTAACTGTGGGACGACCCCAGTGTCCATGCTCCCTCTCCACAGGATGTTAACCCTTTCAGGGTTTTGGACGTACTAGTATGGCTTATGCACCAGGGTTTTTGACGTTCTAGTACGCATAAATTCTAGCGCTTTCAAATCAAGTGAGAGAAAGCTAGTAGGCCTACATATGAAAGAATGGGTCTATGTGGCCAGTGTGCACAGTATAAAAAAATCCTGCATCACACAGTGCATAATGAGAAAAAAAAAACTTTGACCGTGTTTTTGGATTAAAACAGCGACTTTGCACTATATTTTTGTATGGTATTTATTGTTGTATTCTAGTTTTCCTGGTATCATTGTATAGAATGGAAGCATATTACAGAAACTGAGATGATTTTGACTGCTTAGCAGGTTTTGACCTGATTAGCAGGTATAGGTCAGCAATAGAAATAATTAGAAGTAAGGGTGGGAACCCTCTCATATGTGGTATTTTGCCAAGGAGGGGAGTTGGAAATGAATGGTTGTCCAGGGCAATTGGTGTCAATTGCTGGCTGAACAAATACTGTAAGGAAAATGCGGTAACATTCATTGACAACTGGGACCTCTTCTATGGCAGAAATGACATGTATGCTAGGGATGGGGTTCACTTATCTAGGTGTGGGGTGGGAGCACTGGCAACTGCATTGGAGGGAGCAGTTAGGACTTTAAACTAGGAATAGTTAGTGGTATGGGTTTTGGCGGGGAAAACAGTGAAGTCCCAGTGTAGAAATATTATAAGTTTAGGGGAACTAGTAAAAATAAGAACGAGATAGATATTGAAAAGCAGGGACCTTGGGTGATAGGACAGTATTAGGTTTAGTAGAAAAATAGAAATGAGCAGGAAGGGTAAAGAGAAAGGAGGTCTTTCAATGTTTATTATGCTAATTGCCATAGTGCTAGGAATAAGATGGACGAGTTGAGATTAGTTTCTAGTGTAGGTAAAATTGATGTATTTGCCTTAACTGAGATGTGGTTTAATTTAAAAAATCGGGAAAATGCCTGCAGAATGTCTATTCAGGGTTTTAAATTGTTCCAAGAAGATAGAAGTATTGGGAGGGGGGGTTTGGGGGGGGCATTGTATGTCCGAGATCGCTTGAACTGTTGCATAAAAAACGGGTATTAAGTCTGAAGTAACACATACAGAGTCTGTTTGGATAGAATTTTCAGAGGGGCATGAAAAAAAATGATTTTAGGAGTGATATACCATCCCCAAACTTAGATAGGGACCAAGGGAAAACTACTATGGGAGGAAATTGTAAGGCCACAAGGCACGATAATGTAGTAATTCAGGAGACTTTAACTTTAGTCATGTTTATTGGAATTTTTGACTGGGAATTTAGAATCTACGACTTCTTAGAAGTATTTAGGATTGTTTTTTGAAGCAGTTTGTGACAGAACCTACAAGGGGGAATAACCTGCTTGACTTAGTTATGGCAAACAATGAATCCCTTGTTAATAATTTAGAAATTTCAGAGGAACTGGGTGCTAGCGACCACAATCAATTACATTAGCATTGAATGGAAGTACGATAGTAGCGATAACTCAGTAACAGTCCCAGATTTTCGCTTAGCAGATTACGATGGGCTTAGAGAACACTTATCATCTGTTGACTGGGTAACGAAGAGAGCTATCAATATGACAGTTTTCTGAACACTATACATGCTGCTCAAAGAGCGTTTATCCCATATAAAGAAATTAGATCAAATAGAAATGACCCAAAATGGATGAATAATAGGCTGAAATATCTACTAGGGCATAAGAAAGGAATTTATAGGCGTATCAAAAGAGGTGAGGGTCATCTTATGAATCAGTATATTGACATTAAGAGGGACATTAAAAAGGGGATAAGAAAAGCTAAAAGGGACTATGAAATTAAAGTTGCTAGGGATTCTAAAACTAACCCAAAAAGTTTTTTCCAGGTCTATAGAACAAAAGTTAGAGATAAGATAGGTCCCCTTAAAGATAACTATGGGCACCTTACTGACAATGAGAATGAAATGTGCTTGATTTTAAATAATTATTTTCTCTCAGTTTTTACACAGGAAGACACTAACAATATTCCAGTAATTAATTTTTACAGTGGGCTAGAAGAAGATAAATTATGTAATATCACAGTCACTAGTGAGATGGTTGTGAAGCAGATAGACAGACTGAAGCAAAATAAGTCGCCGGGTCCTGATGAGGTTTTTTCAACGGTTCTTAAGGAATGCAGAATGGAACTCTGTGAACCATTAACTAATATTTTTAATTTATCTCTTCAAACAGGTGTAGTGTCTGATATGTGGAAGATGGCTAATGTAACTCCTATTTTTAAAACAAGGGACAAGTCGTTACCGTCAAATTACCGCCCAATAAGCCTGACCTCAATTGTAGGGAAATTACTAGAGTCAATTATAGCTGAGATTATAAGAAGCCATCTCGATAAGCATAGCTTGATTAATGATACTCAGCATGGATTCACAAGAGGCCCGTCTTGTCTAACTAATTTATTAACTTTCTTCAGTAAAGCTTTTGAGGCTGTTGACCACAATAAAGAATTTGATATTGTTTACTTAGATTTTAGTAAGGCTTTCGATAGAGTTCCGCACCATAGACTGTTAAAGAAAGTGGCAGCTCATGGCATTGGGGGAAAAGTGCTCTTGTGGATCGAGTCATGGCTCACTGACAGGAAGCAGAGAGTGTCCATAAATGGGGTTAAATCCGAGTGGGGATCTGTAACAAGTGGCGTTCCACAGGGATCAGTCTTGGGCCCGTTGTTGTTTATAATATATATCAATGATCTTGATGAGGGAATTACTAGTGATATGAGCAAATTCGCCGATGACACGAAGATAGGTAGGATAATTGATTCAAACGTAGATGTTAGGGAACTTCAGGAGGATTTAAACAAACTCTATTCTTGGTCAGAAAAGTGGCAGATGCAGTTCAATGTAGATAAATGCAAGGTTCTGAACCTTGGGAGTGCCCATAACCCTAGTACTTATAAGTTAAATGATGTAGAACTCAGACATACAGATTGCGAAAAGGACTTGGGGGTTATGGTGAGCAGCAACCTTAAACCAAGACAGCAATGCCTAAGCGTACGTAATAAGGCAAATAGATTACTGGGATTTATATCAAGAAGTGTAAGCAACAGAAGTCCAGAGGTCATAGTGCAGCTTTATACATCATTAGTAAGGCCTCACCTAGATTATGCAGCTCAGTTCTGGTCTCCGTATTACAAAATGGACATAAATTCGTTAGAAAACATTCAGCGTAGGATGACTAAATTAATACATAGCATTAGAAATCTTCCTTATGAAGAAAGATTGAAGACTCTTAAGTTACATTCACTTGTTAGACGAAGAATGAGGGGAGACCTGATCGAAGTGTATAAGTGAAGATAGGTATTAATAAAGGGGATATTAATAAGGTCTTGAGGATGTCTCTCCAAGAGAGAACCCGCAGTAATGGATTTAAATTAGATAAGTTTAGATTTAGAAAGGACATAGGAAAGTATTGGTTTGGAAATAGGGTAGTTGATGAGTGGAACAGTCTACCTAGTTGGGTTATTGAGGCTGGGACTTTGGGTAGTTTCAAATCTAGGTTGGATAAGTACATGAGTGGGAGGGGTTGGATTTGAGTGGGACTTTCACATCAGAGCTTATTTCTTGGGTGGCATTGAAAATTGGGTTGGGCAAATGTTTTGCTTGTGGGATGAATTGTAAAGGACCTGCCTAGTATGGGCCAGCAGGCCTCCTGCAGTGTTCCTCCTTTCTTATGTTCTTATGAAAAGTACCTTGAAATTGTGCTCAAAGTAGCAGAAATGTTCGATTTTTACCAAAGTTCAAAAGTAAACAAATCATGCTAAGCGTCCAATACACGTCAACTTTTGAGTCTAATATTCTTTCACAAGTGCGCTGATATTATTTATACCATTTCTACACTAATGCAGTAGTCTGCATAACAGTAAATCATATTTTTTTGTGAGAATAAAAATTCAAAGTGGAAAGTAAAAAAATGTAAGAGGGGTCTGGGGACATGACTAATAACAAAGGAAATGTTATTTTAGTGCCAGGAATGTTTTTCTTGTTTATTCTGGAGCCTATTTGGAAATTGGCATCTTTTGAAATTTGTGTGAAATTGGCAAAATTGCTAAATTCTGACCACTGTATTGGATAGTTGAAATCGGTAAATTGGTGGTTTCTTGTACTCATTCGATAGAAAAAATGGAGTTCTAGCAAAATAGTTATGATTTTTGTCAACTAGTACATTGGAATTGGCTGAAAATAGGGCTCAAAGTGGGCAAAATCGCCGATGTGTAAACATCGTCAAGACAGCTAACTTCACGAGATCATAATTCCCTAAATTTTCCATAAAATTTCATACTTTTGGTGTCATTATGATCGGGATAAGATTCTCTATCTTTTCATAAGCATTTTTTTTTTTTTTGGCAATTTGGGGGGCCCTAAGAACAAGTCTCTGAGAGGGCCTGTGGACCCTGAAAGGGTTAAAAGCATGTGATAGGGGCTTCTTGCAGTTCTTGATGAACACAGAGTTCCATGAGTCTGGGCCTGGGACAGTGTGCATGGGCATGTCATTTATCACCTGTTTGAAGTCATTTGGCATCAGGATAATGTCAGATAGGCTTGTGTTTACAAAATTCTGTGACGCTCTCATAAAAACTTCATTTAGGTTTTCGATTCTCAGTCGGGTTAGTGGCTTGCTAAAAATTGCGTCATACTGGGACTTGAGTAGCTCACTCATTTCCTTGCTGTCATCTGTGTAGAACCCATCTTGGTTAAGTAGGGGCCCAATACTGGATGTTGTTCTCCACTTGGATTTGGCATAAGAGAAGAAATACTTTGGGTTTCTTTCAATTTCATTTATGGTTTTTAGTTCTTCCTGCAATTCCTGACTCCACAGTAGTGGAGAGTGTAGGTGTAGGTGGGTAGATGCTGGTACGGTAGTGTGTGGAGAGTGTGGGTGTAGGTGGGAAGGTGCTGGTACCATAGTGGAGAGTGTAGTTATAGATAGGTGCTGGTACAATAGTGTGGAGAGTGTGGGTGTAGGTGGGTACATGCTGGTACAGTAGTGGAGAGTGTAGGTTTAAGTGGGGTAGGTGCTGGTACAATAGTGTGGAGAGTGTGGTGGTACAGCAAGAGTGGTATTGTAATAATGTACCTGGAGAGTGTGGTGGTACAGTAAGAGTGGTATTCTAATAAAGTACCTGGAGAGTGTGGTGGTTCAGTAAGAGTGGTAGTGAAATAAAGTACCTGGAGAGTGTGATGGTACAGTAAGAGTGGTAGTGTAATAAATTATCTGGAGAGTGTAGTGGTACAGTAAGAGTGGTAGTGTAATAAAGTATCTGGAGAGTGTGATGGTACATTAAGTGTTAGTTAATAAAGTACATGGAGAGTGTGGTGGTACAGTAAGAGTGGTAGTGTAATAAAGTGCCTGGAGAGTGTGGTGGTACAGTAAGAGTGGTAGTGTAATAAAGTACCTGGAGAGTGTAGTGGTACAGTAAGAGTGGTAGTGTAATAAAGTATCTGGAGAGTGTGGTGGTACAGTAAGAGTGGTAGTGTAATAAAGTACCTAAAGAGTGTGGTGGTACAGTAAGAGTGGTAGTGTAATAAAGTACCTGGAGAGTGTGATGGTACAGTAAGAGTGGTAGTGTAATAAAGTACCTGGATAGTGCAGGCGTGGGTGGGTGGTGGTTGGTGCTGGAGAACATGGAGATACAGTTGACCATCTTGTAAAGTTATCCTGGAGTAGCAAAGGTCATCTTGGTCTTGCTGGACACCAAACACCAGGCCAGCCTCCACCAGCCTCTTGACGCTCCTACTCATCCCACGAAGATGATCAATCTGTGGACAGTTACCACCATTATCACCTCGTCACAGTGTCACTACCTTTATCACCTGTGTACAGTATCACTACCATTATCACCCATGTGCAGTCTCAGCATCATTATTACAAGTGTACAGTGTCACTGTCACCCATGTACAGTGCCAGCACCATTATCACAGGTGTACAGTGTTATAATAATGTTTGCTTCAGCATGATAGTGTTTGAACAAAGGAGAATGACAAAAGTCACTATATATGCAGAACATTTTGGCCAAACTTAAGATAAATAAGGCAATAACAATACAGTGTAAATTTTTTTTTATTATTATCACACTGGCCGATTCCCACCAAGGCAGGGTGGCCCGAAAAAGAAAAACTTTTACCATCATTCACTCCATCACTGTCTTGCCAGAAGGGTGCTTTACACTACAGTTTTTAAACTGCAACATTAACACTCCTCCTTCAGAGTGCAGGCACTGTACTTCCCATCTCCAGGACTCAAGTCCGGCCTGCCGGTTTCCCTAAACCCTTTCATAAATGTTACTTTGCTCACACTCCAACAGCACGTCAAGTATTAAAAAACCATTTGTCTCCATTCACTCCTATCAAACACGCTCACGCATGCCTGCTGGAAGTCAAAGCCCCTCACACACAAAACCTCCTTTACCCCCTCCCTTCAACCTTTCCTAGGCTGACCCCTACCCCGCCTTCCTTCCACTACAGACTGATACACTCTTGAAGTTATTCTGTTTCGCTCCATTCTCTCCACATGTCTGAACCACCTCAACAACCCTTCCTCAGCCCTCTGGACAACAGTTTTGGTAATCCCGCACCTCCTCCTAACTTCCAAACTACGAATTCTCTGCATTATATTCACACCACACATTGCTCTCAGACATGACATCTCCACTGCCTCCAGCCTTCTCCTCGCTGCAACATTCATCACCCATGCTTCACACCCATATAAGAGCGTTGGTAAAAACTATACTCTCATACATTCCCCTCTTTGCCTCCAAGGACAAAGTTCTTTGTCTCCACAGACTCCTAAGTGCACCACTCACCCTTTTCCCCTCATCAATTCTATGATTCACCTCATCTTTCATAGACCCATCCGTTGACACGTCCACTCCCAAATATCTGAATACATTCACCTCCTCCATACTCTCTCCCTCCAATCTGATAATTGAGGGGTATCTAGATGGTAGTAAATCTTGCTTCTTGGGCCCCTTTAAAAAGAATTTTTTTTTGGGGGATGTTATCACACGGCCCTTGTAGTTCTTTATTTCTTTGCTACTGCTTTATCCCCCCTTTGGGAAGGGGCCCTATGTCTGTTGTTTTTAGTAATGTGGGACGACCCCAGTGTCCTTTTGTTTCCCCTCTCCCAGGATTTTAAACCCTTTGGGGGTTTTGGGAAAGTACTAGTTGGCTTATGCCCCAAGGGGTTTTTTGACGTTTTGGTCGCAAAAAATTCTAGCGTTTTCAAATAAAGTGGGGAAAAAGTAGTAGGCCTACTAGGGAAAAGAAGGGGTCAAATTTGGCCCGTGGGCCAGTATAAAAAATCCTGCATCACACATTTGCTTTAAAGAGAAAAAAAAAATTTTGACCGTGTTTTTGGATTAAACAGCGACTTTGCCCCCATATTTTTGTATGGTTTTTATTTTGTTTTGATTTTTTCCTTTGGTATCATTGTATAGAATGGAAGCATTTTTACAGAAATGAATGATTTTGCCCTGCTTAGGCGGGTTTTTGACCGGGATTAGCAGGTTTGGGTCGCAAAAAGGAAAAAATTAGAATTAAGGGGGGAACCCCTCATATGTGGTATTTTCCCAAGGAGGGGGGGTTGGAAATAAAGGGTTTGGGTCCGGGGAAATTTGGGTGAAAATTCGGGCTGAAAAAAAAACGGGGTAAGGAAAATGCGGAAACATTCTTTGACAATTTGGGACCTCTTCTATGGCGGGAAAATGACATTTAGCGGGATGGGGTTCACTTATCTTGTTTTTGGGTTTGGGAGCCTGGCAACTGCATTGGAGGGGGGGCATTTAAAGGCCCTTTAAACTGGGAAATATTTTTAGGGGTATGGGTTTTGGCGGGGAAAACAGTGAAGTCCCAGGGTAGTAATTTTATAATTCTAGGGGAACTAGAATAATAAGAACGAATAGATATTGAAAAAGCCGGGGACCGGGGTGTTTAAGGACAGAAATTATTTTGTAGAAAAATAAAAATACAGGAAGGGGTAAAAAAGAAAGGAGGCCCTTTAAATGTTTATTATGCTAATTGCCATAGGCTAGGAATAAAGGACGGGGTTGAATTATTTTCTAGTTTTAGGTAAAAATTGATGTATTTCCCTTTAAACTGAGAGTTTTTTAAATTCAAAAGGGGGGAACATCCTGCAAAAATGAAAAACCCGGGGTTTTTAAAAAATTTTTCCCAAGGGAAAAATTAAAAGAATTGGGAGGGGGGGGGGGGGTGGCATTGTATGCCCGAGATCGCTTGAACGTTGCTTTTAAAAACGGGTATTAAGTCAAGAAACCCACATACAGAGTCTGTTTGGTTTAAAATTTTTCAGAGGGGCAAAAAAAACCCTGATTTTGGAGTGAATACCACCCCCAAATTGGGATGGGGCCCCAAGGGGAAAACTATATGGGGGGAAATTGTCAAGGCCAAAAGGGCACGTAATGTAGAAAATTCAGGAGATTTTAACTTTACCCATGTTTTTGGAATTTTTGACGGGGAAATTTTAGAATTACGACTTCTTAGAAGTTTTTCAGGATTTTTTTTTTAAAAGCTTTTTTGTGACAGAACCTAAAAGGGGGAAAAAACCTGTTGACTTAGTTATGGAAAACAATGAATCCCTTTTTAAAAATTTTTAAAAATTTCAGGGGAAAACTGGGTGCTAGCGACCACAAATCAATTACTTAAGAAATTGGGAAGGAAAAGTACGATAGTACGTTAACTCGGGTAACATTCCCGGGATTTTCGCTTAGCAGATTACGATGGGTTTTTAGAGAACACTTATCATCTGTTATTTGGGTAACGAAAAAGAGCTACAATTTTGACAGTTTTTGAACACTAACATGCTGCTCAAAGAGCGTTTACCCCCATAAAAAAAATTTAAAGATAAAATAAAAATTTGCCCCAAAAAAATGGATGAAAAAATGGGCGAAATATCTACTAGGGCATAAAAAAGGGAAATTTTATGGGCGAATCAAAAGGGGGAGGGTCATCTTATGAATCAGAAATATTGACTTTAAGGGGGACTTTAAAAAAGGGGAAATTAAAAAGCTAAAAGGGACTATAAAATTAAAAGTTGCTAGGGATTCTAAAACAAACCCCAAAAAGGGTTTTTTCCAGGTCTATAGAAAAAAGTTAGAGTTTAAGATAGGTCCCCTTAAAAAAAAAATAGGGGCACCTTACGACAATGAGAATAAAATTGTGCTTAAATTTTAAAATTTAATTTTTTTCTCTCAGTTTTTACACAAAAGAAAACTAAAATATTCCATTTAATTTAAAATTTTTACAGGGGGCTAAAAAAGATAAATTATTAATATCACAGTAAACTAGTAAAGAGGGTTGGGTGAAGCAGAAAGACAGACTGAAGCAAAAAAGGTCCCCGGGCCCTGTTTGGGGTTTTTTTTAAGGGTTTCTTAAGGAATGCAGAAGAACTCTGTGAACCATTAACTAATTTTTTTTAATTTTATCTCTTCAAACGGGTTTTTTAGTGTTTTGAAAAGTGGAAGGGGCTAATGTAACTCCTTTTTTTAAAAACAAGGGACAAGCCCTTTTACCGTCAAATTACCCCCCCCCAAAAACCCTGACCTTTTTTTGTGGGAAAATTTACTAATCAATTATAGCGGAATTATAAGAAACCCATCTCGAAAAAGCATAGTTTGATTAATGATTTCACATGGTTCACAAGAGGCCCGCCCTTTTTCTAACTAATTTATTAACTTTCTTCAGAAAATTTTTTAAAGGCTTTTTCCCACAATAAAGAATTTGATATTTTTTTACTTTAGTTTTTATTTGGGCCCTTTCGTTTAGATTTCCCGCACCTTTAGACTGTTAAAGAAAGTGGCGCTCAGGGCTTTGGGGGGAAAAGTGCTCTTGTGGATCGAGTCTGGCTCACTGACGGAAAAGCAGAGGTGTCCATAAAGGGGGTTAAATCCAGGGGGGATCTGTAAAAATTTGGGTTCCACGGGGATCAGTCTTGGGCCCCTTTGTTTTTTTAAAATAATATATCAATGATCTTGATGGGGGAATTACTATAAATATGAGAAAATTTCCCCGATGACCAAAAGATAGTGGGAAATTTAAAACCCAAAGGGTAAAAGTTAGGGGAAATTCAGGAGGATTTAAAAAAACCTTATTCTTTTTCGAAAAGGGGCAGATGCATTTCAATGTAGATAAATGAAAAGGTTTCTAAACCCTTGGGAGTCCCCAAACCCCTTTAGTACTTAAAAGTTAAAGGATTTTAAAAACCCCGGAAACAGATTGCAAAAAGGGGATTTGGGGGGGGTTATGGTAGCAGAAACCCTTTTAAACCAAGACAGAAAATGCCTAACCCGGTAATAAGGCAAATAGATTACGGGATTTTACAAAAAGTGTAAGCAACAGAAGTCCAGGGGGTCTTGTGCAGTTTATAAATCATTAGTAAGGCCTCACCTAGAAAAAGGCAGCTTTTTTTCTGGTCCCCGAAATTACAAAATGGACATAAATTCTTTAAAAAAACATTCACGTGGGGTTGCAAAATTTAAATTACATAGCATTAAAAATTTTCCCCCTATGAAGAAAGTTTGGGAAGACCTTAAGTTACATTCACTTTTTAGACAAGAATGGGGGGGAGACCTGATCGAAGTGTATAAGGGGGAAGTTGGGTATTAATAAAGGGGATTTAAAAAAGGTTCTTGGGGATGCCCTCCCAAGGGGGAAAACCCCGCATTTAATGGTTTTTAAATTGGGATAAGTTTAGATTTAAAAAGGGAAAAAGGGAAAAGTTTTGGGTTTTGGGAAAAAGGGTATTTGAGGGTTTTGGAACAGTCACCTATTTGGGGTTTTTGAGGCTGGATTTTTGGGAAAGTTTTAAATCTGGGTTGGATAAGTACTTGAGTGGGGGGGGTTGGATTTGAGGGGGAAACTTTCCATCAGAGCTTTTTTCCCTTGGGGGGCTTTTTAAAAAATTGGGTTGGGCAAATTTTTTGGTTTGGTGGATGAATTGAAAAGGGACCCCTAGAAATGGGCCAGAAAGGCCCTCCTGAAGTTTTTCCTCCTTTTTTAAAGTTCTTAAAAAAAGGTACCTTGAAATTGTGCTCAAATTTAGCAGAAAGGGTTCGATTTTTAAACCAAAGTTAAAAAGTAAACAAACCCAGCTAAGGGGGTCCAATACACGTAAAATTTTTGAGTCTAATATTTTTTTCACAAGTCCCTGTATTTTTTTATACCTTTTCTAAAAAAAATTTGCGAAATCTGCATAACAGTAAATCATATTTTTTTGTGGAAAAAAAATTCAAAGGGGAAAGTAAAAAAATTTAAGGGGGTTTTTGGGGAAAAGACTAATAACAAAAAAAATGTTTTTTTAGTGCCAGGAATGTTTTTCTTGTTTTTTCTGACCCTTTTTGGGAAAATTTGGGGCATTTTTTTAATTTTTGGGTGTGAAAATTGAAAAATTGCAAAATTTCGGGACCACTGTTTTGGGATAGTTGAAATCGGAAAAATTGGGTGGTTTTTTTGGAAATAAATTCGATAGAAAAAAGGGGGTTCTAGAAAAATAGTTATGTTTTTTTGTCAACTGTACTTTGGGAAATTTGGGTGAAAATAGGGCTCAAAGTGGGAAAAATCGCCGATGTGAAAAACATCGTCAAGACCAAACTTCCAGATAAAAAATTCCCTAAATTTTCCAAAAAAATTTTCAAACTTTTGGTGTCATTTTGATGGGGAAAAAATTCTCTATCTTTTCAAAGCTTTTTTTTTTTTTTGGGAAATTTTGGGGGGGGCCCCAAAGAAAAAATTTCCGAGGGGGCCTGTGGACCCAAAAAGGGGTTAAAAGCATGTAAAATAGGGGCTTTTTGCATTTCCTTGATAAACCCCCAAACAGAGCCATGAGCCTGGGCCGGGGACAGGTGCATGGGAATGCCATTTACCCCTGTTTGAAGTCTTTTGGGGGAAACCGGAAAAAGTCAAAAAAGGGCATGTTTTTTAAAAAAATTCTTTTGACGCTCCCCAAAAAAAATTTCATTGGGTTTTGGGGGGACCAGTGGGTTAGTGGTTTGCAAAAAAATTCCCGCCCATACTGGGACTTGAGTAGCTCACTCTTTTCCTTGCTTCATCGGTTTTAAAACCCCATCTTGGTTAAGGGGGGGCCCCAAATTTACGGATTTTGGTTCCCCAATTGGTTTTTGGCATAAGAGAAAAATATTTTGGGGTTTTCTTTAAATTTCATTAGGGTTTTTTTAGTTTTTCCCTGAAATTCCGGGACCCCACAGGGGTGGAGAGTGTAGGTGTAGGGGGAACGGGTACGGTAGTGTGTGGAGATGGGGGGTGTAGGGGGGAAGGGGTACCATAGTGGAGAGGGGTTTTTAATAGATAGGTCTGGTAAAATTTAGGTGGAGGATTTGTGGGTGTGGGTTTGGGAAAAAGCGGTCCCAATTAGTGGAGGTGTTTTTTTTAAGGGGGTAGGTTTGGTAAAATAGTGGGGAGATTGGGGGGAAACAGCAAGATTGGTATTTTTAAAAAATGTCCCTGGAGAGTGGGGGTGGTACAGAAAGGGTGGTTTTCTAATAAAGTACCTGGAGAGTGTGGTGGTTCAGTAAGATGGTAGTGAAAAAAGTCCCGGAAAGTGGGATGGTACAGAAAGAGGGGTAGTGTAATAAATTTTTGGGAAGTGTAGTGGTTTCAGAAAGATTTTGGTAGTGTAAAAAAGTATCTGGAGAGTTTTGATGGTACTTTAAATTTTAATTTAAATAAAGTACAGGGAGAGGTGGTGGTACAGAAAGAGTGGTAGTGTAAAAAAAAAGTGCCTGGAGATTTTATGGGGGTTTACAGTAAGAGGGGTTTTTTTGTAATAAAGTACCTGGGAGTGTAGGGGTTACAGTAAAGGGTAGTGTAAAAAAAAGTATCTGGAGAGTGGGGGGGAAACAGAAAGAGTGGTAGTGAAATAAAGTACCAAAAGAGTTTTGGTGGACAGTAAGAGTGGTAGTGTAAAAAGTCCCTTGGAGAGGTGATGGAAAGGGTAAGAGTGGTAGTGTAATAAAGTACCTGGATAGTGCAGGCGGGGGTGGGTGGGGGTTGGGCGGAGAAAAAGGGAAAGATACCAGTTGCCCATTTTGTAAAGTTATCCGGAGTAGCAAAGGTCATTTTGTCTTGCGGGACCCCAAACACCAGGCCAGCCCCCACCAGCCTTTTGACGCCCCTACTCACCCCACGAAGTGTTTCAATCTGTGGACAGTTACCACCTTTATCACCTCGTCACGGTCACCCCTTTTTAACACCGTGTACATATCACAACCTTTACACCCTTGTGCTTTCAGAATCATTATTACAAGTGTACAGTTTTCATTTGTCCCCCAAAGTACAGTCCCAGCCCCTTTATCCCCGGTGTACGTGTTATAAAAATTTTTTGGTTTAGCTTGATAGTGTTTGAAAAGGGAAAGGGGACAAAAGCCCCATATTTTCAGAACTTTTTGGGCCAAAATTTAAAGATAAAAAAGGGCAAAAACCCAAAAAAAGTGAAAATTTTTTTTTTTATTTTTAAACACACGGGCCGATTCCCCCCAAAAGGCGGGGTTTTGGCCAAAAAAGAAAAAACTTTTACCCATCATTCACTCCATCACTGTTTTTGCCAGAAGGGTGCTTTCACTACATTTTTTTAAACGGGGGGCAAAATTAACATCCCCTTCAGAGTGCAGGGCACTGTACTTTCCCCCCCGGGGGGGAAACTCAAGTGGCCTCCCGGTTTTTCCCTTTAAAACCCTTTCTTTAAATGTTACTTTGTCAACCCAACAGCAGTAAATAAAAAAAAACCCATTTGCCCTCCATTCATCCTATAAAAACCGCCAGGGGCCAACCCCTGCGGGAAAGTCAAAGGGGGCCCCCACACACAAAACCCCCTTTACCCCCTCCCTTAAAACTTTCCCTGGGTTTGCCCTACCCCGCTTCCTTCCACTACAGATAAATACACTCTTGGGGGTTATTCTGTTTCGCCCCTTTTCTCTCCACAATGCCCCCGGAACCCACCCCCCCAACAACCCCCTCAGCCCCGGAAAAAAACATTTTTGGTAATCCCGGGGGCACCTCCCCCAAAATTAAAAATACAAATTTTGAAATTATTTAACAACACATTGTCTCAAAACATGACATCAAAAAATCCTAAGTTCTCCCGGGGCTGAAAACATTCTTCCCCCCCAAAGGGGCTTCAAAACCCAATAAAAGGGGGAGCTTTGGTAAAAAAATAAAAATTATAAAATTTTTGGAAGGGGAAAAGGTTTTTGGGGGGAAAGGGGAAAAGGTGAAATTTTTAATAAAAAAAAATTTGTAATTTAAAAAATGGGGGAATGTTTGGGAAGGGGGTATAAATAGAAAATTTTTGATTTTTTTTGGATAAAAATTTTAAAAAAAATTTTTGTTAAATTAGGGTTTTATTAATTTTTTTTTAATAAAAAGGGAAATTTGGAAATTTTTGGGGGGGGGGAATTAAAGAAGGGGGATGGAAAAGAGAATTGGAAATTAAAATTTTGTTGGGGTTTTTATATTTTTAATTGGGGTTTGAAAGGGGTTATTTTAAATAAAAAATTTAAAAAAGGGTGGAAATTTTAAAATTTGTTTGGTTTTTTAAATGGGGAAAAAAATTTCCCCTTTTTTTAAAATATTAATTAAAGTATAATTTTTGAAAAATTTAATTTTTAAAGTATAATTTAAATTTAAGGGGAAATTTGGGAAAATTGGGGTAAAATTAAGTTTAATTTTTAAATGAAAGATTTTGGGGTTATTAAAGGGGGGTTTTAAAATGTTTATTAAAAGGGGGGTTTAAAAAATTTTAAAGGGGTTTGGGTTAGGGTTTTTTTGTTTATTTAATTTTTAAAATTAATTTTAAAATTGAGGTAAAAAGTTTAAATTTTTTATTTTTTAAAATTTTGTTTTAAAAGGAAATTAAGGATGTTTAATTTAGGAAAATTTTAAAATTAAATACATTTTTTAAAAATAATTGCAAAAACCACTAAAAAATAATCCCCCCCGTTTTAACTTTTCATTTTACCCCATCAACCCCAGCTGCCTTCCCCCTTTTTAATTTTTTCCCCTACGGGCCTCACAACTTCCCCCACACTCACATGTAAATTTAGGTTTTAAATAATGAATAAACTTTTAAGTGAATATTGTAATTTCATACTAAAAGACTTTAAAAATTTTTAAATTGAGGGGAATTACAAGTTTCATTAAAAAACCTAGATTTGAACAAAAATTGTTTAATAATTGTGAGAGTTACAAAATACAGGGGAAACCCCCCGATTTTTGTGAATAATCTGTTCCAGGGGAGTCTGCTGAAAGCCCGAAATTCTTTTAAAATCGAATTTCATTTTTCTATAAGAAATAAAAAAAAACCCAAATTTTAATCGGGCTCCGGGACCCCCAAAAAATTTAATTTTTTATGGTTTAAATATAGTTTTGGGATACAAAAAAGGAAAAAGGGAAATCAATATAAACCCAATAAAAAAATTTAAAAGAAAATTTTTAAAATCACACTTACCTTTACTAAAGACTCTTTTTGGTGTATGGAAGAGGGGTGGGGGGGGGAGAGGGGTTGGGGTTTATTTTCCCCCCAGAAATTTTTTGCCTTCACCCACTTTGCACAAGCCCTTTAAATTTTTTTCCCCTTTTGACTGTCGCAACCCAAATCCTCAGGTGTCCCCGGGTTGTCAAAAAATTTTTGAAAAAAAAAAAATTTTTTTTCTTATAAAATTATGAGAAGGGTTTCCCCCAAAGGGGTAATGACATAAAAGTGGGGGAATTTGAGGGGAAAAACTTTTTGGAATTACCCCTCTCGTAAAGTTTGTGACCTCGGCTTTAAATTTACGAATAGACGTTTTTGCCCATTTTGGCCCTTTTTTGGCAAAATTCCCATTTTTCCCAAAATCAACCAAACTCACTCATAACTATTTTTTTAAAGAAACCCAATTTTTTTCTATCATTTAGTCAAAAAACTCCCCTTTTTCCCGATTTCAATACTCAAAAAGGAGGTCAAAAAAACGGGCCCAATTTGGGGCCAGTTTCATGCAAATTAAAAAGACCCCAAATTTAAAAATAGTGTCTGGGGAATGAAAAATTGTAGCCCATTCCTGGTTCAAAAATAACTTTTCCCTTTTTTTTCATCGGCCCCGGCCCTCCACCCCTTGATATTACTCTTGCTTTCTTTTTTTGTTTTTTATTCAAAAAAAAATTTTTTTTACTTTTAAATGCAGACTACTGCAATATTGTAATAATTTTTAAAAATAACATAAACCCTATTCATAAAACTGTATATTAGAATGGCTTTTTGGGACTTTTATTGGAAAATTTAAAATCATTTTTTTTACCCCTTGAAAATCAGAAAAAATTTCAAACTTTTTCCCCAAATTTGAGCCCCCCAATTTCAAGATCCTTTCATATTTAAAACCCTTTCAAAATCCCCTCAAATTTCCATAACAGGGTTTTTCCATTCCATCAAATGTACAAAAAAAAGAAAATATAGCCATAAAAACTATACGAAAATACACCTCAAAGTCAGCTTTTTTTAACCCAAAAACATGGTCGGGTTTTTTTTTTTTCCATATGCACTGCGTGCGGGCAGTATTTCTTTATATGGGGAACATGACCACACAGACCCATTCTCTCACATGGGGCCCAACCACTTTTCCTGCTTGATTTGAAGGCTGCTAGAATTTATGATAAAAATTTCGTAAAACATTTTTGGCCCTCGAAGGGAATGTATATACAAACGCCCGAAACAGAAAAAAGGGGTTAAAGAAGGCACCTTCTTCCCTCTCTCTTCCCCCTCCTCTGAAGCAATTTCCTCAGCTGGTGTACTTTAAAAAACATAAAAAAGCAGGAAAAACTGCAGCAGGCCTTTTTGGCCCTTACAGGGGGTTTCCCTTCAAAAACCCAATCCACTAACAATGTTTGCCCAACCCAATTTTCAATGCTCCCCAAGAAAATTAAGCGGCCCACTCAAATAAAATTGATTGTGGGGGAAGTCCCCTGGCGGGGTTTTTGTGGGGAAGAAACTCTGGCGGTTTGTGTGGGGAATTTCCCCCTGGCTGGTTTGGGGGGAAGTACTCGGGGGCGGGGTTTGTGTGGGGAATTTCCCCGGGTGGTTTGTGTGGGGAAGTACTCTGGCTGGTTTGGGGGGGAAGTACCCTGGTGGTTTGTGTGGGGAAATGCCCGGGAAAGGGTTTGGGTGTGCAGGGGGAAGCCCCCTGGCGGTTTGGGTGTGGGGAAGTACCCGGGCTGCTGTAGGGTTGGGAAAGAAACCCTGGCTGGTTTGTGTGGGGGAATTTCCCCGGGGGGTTTTGTGGGGAAGTACCCTGGCGGGGGTGTGTGGGAAAGTCCCCTGCGGGTTTTTGTTTGGGGAAGTACCCTGGGGGGTTTTGTTGGGGGGAAGTACCCGGTGGTTTTGTAGGAAATTTTTCCTGGCGGGTTTGTGGGGGAAAGGGACCCAGTTGATTTTGTGGGGAATTACCCTAAAAGGTTTGTGTGGGGAAGTACCCGGCTGGTGTGGGGGGAAGTGCCCTGGCTGTTGGGGGAAAAAGTACCCTGGGGGGTTTTGGGGGGGAAGTACCCTGGGTGGTGTGTGTGGGGGAAGACTCGGCGGGTTTTTTGTGGGAAGAAACACTGGTTTGGTTTGGGGGGGAAAGTCCCTTGGGGGTTTATGGGGAAAGTCCCCCTGGGGGTTTTTTGGGGGAAGTCCCCTTTGGTGGGTGGGGAAGCCCCTGGTTTGGTGGAGGGGAAGTACCCTGGGGGGTTTGTGGGGGTAAGTCCCAAAAAGGTAGGGGGAAAGGTTTGGGGGGAAGTAAATTGGGGGAAATTTGGGGTGTGGGAAGTACCATGGTTGGGGGGGTTTGGGGTGGGGAAAAAAAAAACCTGGCTGGTTTTTTGGGGAAGTACCGGGGGGGGTTTGGGGAAGTCCCCCTTTGGCTGGTGTGGGGGAAAGTACCCGGGCTGGTTTGTGGGGGTAAGTCCCCCTGGCTGGTGTGGGGGGGAAGTACCCTGGCTGGTTTTGGGGGAAAGTCCCCAAGGGGGGGAAACCCTGGCTGGTTTTTTTGGGGGGAAGTCCCCTGGGGGGTGGGGGGAAAGTACCCGGGCGGGTTGTGGGGGAAAGTACCCTGGGGGTTTGTGGGGAAGTACCCTGGTGGTGTGGGGAATTTCCCTGGCTGGTTTGTGGGAAATTTCCCAGTAAAACCCGGGCTGTTGGGGAAGTCCCCCGGCTGTTTTTGGGGAAATTGGGTTTGGGGAAGTCCCCTGGCGGGTGGGGAATTACCCTGGCTTTTGGGGGGAAAAGAAACCCTGGCGGGTTGTGGGGGAAGTACCCTGGTTTGTTGTGGGGAAGTACCCGGGCTGTTGTGGGGAAGTCCCCGGCTGTTGTTCTTGAATTCTATCATTTTTTCCCACCTTTACCAAAGGGCTGGCACTGGGAACTTTTTTTTTGGGCCCCATGGTGCTTTTTTTAGTATTTTGCAAGCACAAAAACAATGTTTATAAAATTTATCTTATGAAACGGGGGGTGAGGGTCACCACTGAGAAAAAATGCCAAAAGGACTCTAAAAGGTTGGTGGGAGGTTTGTTTGCATGCATTGCTGTGATGCTCCCCATACCCCGCTGAATTCAGGGGCAAATCTTTAAAAATTGAGGCTTTTTTTTTTATGAAAAAAAGTTGTAAAAATAGAAAATTCACAAAAATTGATACTTTTTAAACTGGGGGGTCTCTGTTTTTTAGAAGTAAGTATAAATTGTTTAAAAAGTTTTCATATGTTCATGAAAAATAAGAATATGCATGAAAGTTTCAAAATTTCGGGGGTTACCTTGATTTTTGGTGCCTCAACTTATGAGTTTTCGATTAGGGGACCCATAGCTCAGTCAAAATTTTTTGCTTTGGTTGTGAGCAAAACCCGATTTATGAGCAGCTTCAATACCCAACACTCGCAGGAGGGGCCCAAGGGAAACATAAAAAAACTCGATAACAACCAATGTATAACACCCAAATTTAAATTTCTAAAAAAAAATGGTAGAATCATCCTGCCCTTTTTCTTAAAAATGTCCTAAATTAGAAAAAAAATTTGGAAATTTTTTTTTGGGGGGGGGGGGGGGGGGGCCAAACTGGCTGGCGGGGGGGGGTTTTTTTTTTTTTTTTGGCTGGGGGGCCCGGGGTTTTTTTTTTTGGGGGGGGAAACTGGGGGGGGGGGGGGGGGGGGGGTTTTGGGGGTTTTTTGGGGGGGGGGTGGTTTTTTTTTTGGGGGAAAGGGGGTTTTTTTGGGGGGGGGGGGGGGGGGGGGGGGGCTGGTTTTTTGGGGGGTTTGGGTATCTGTCTGGCGGGGTTTTGGGGGGGGGGCCCCCGGCTGGCTGGCTTTTTGGGGGGGGGGGTTTTTTTTTTTGGGGGGTGGGGTTCCTGGGGCCCCTTCTGGTTTTTTTCCCCGGGGGGGGGGGCCCCTTTTTTTTTTGGGGGGGGGCTGGCTTAAACTGGGGGGGGGGGCTGGCTAAATTTTTTTTTTTCTGGGGGGCTGGCCCCCGGGGGGGGGGGGTTCTGGGGGGGGGGGGGTTCCCTTTTTTTTTTTTTTTTGGGGGGGGGGGGGGGTTTTTTGGGGGGGGGGGGGGGGGGGTTTTTTTTTTGGGGGGGTTCGGCCTGGCGGGGGTTTTTGGGGGGGGTTTTCTGGTGGGGGGGGGTTTTTTGGGGGTGGCTTCTGGCTTCTGGGGGCCCCTGGCTGGGGTTGGGGGGGGCCCCCCCTTTTCTGGGCCCGGGGGTTTTTTGGGGGGGGGGCTGGCTTCTTCTGGCTTCGGGTGGCTTCTTCGGGGCTTTTGGGGGGGGGGCCCCGGTGGGTGGCTTAAAAGGGGGTGGGGGGGGGGGGGCCCCCGGGGGGGGGGGGGGGGGGTTTTTTTTTTTTTTGGGGGGGGGGGGGGTTTTTGGGGTTTTGGGGGTTTTGGGGGGGGGCTATCGGGGCTGGTTCTTTGGGTGGCTTCTTCTGGCTGGGTTTTGGGGCTGGGGGGCTGGGCCCTTCTGGGGGTTTTTTTGGCCCCTGGCGGGCCCCGGCTGGGGGGGGGGGGGTTGGGGGGGGCCCCTGGCTGGCTTCTTCCGGGGGGTTTTTGGGGGGGGGGGGGGCTATCGGGGTGGCTGGCTATCTGGGGGGTTTTTTTTGGGGGTGGCCCGGGGGGGGGGGGGTTTTTGGGGGTTCTTCTGGGGGGCCCCGGGGGTTTTTTGGGGGGGGGCCCCCCTTTTGGGGGTGGGGGGGTTTGGGTATCTGGCTGGCTGGTATCGGGTGGTTTGGGTATTTGGGGGGCCCGGCTGGCTGGCTATCTGGCTGGCTGGCTTCTGGGGGTTTTTTTTTGGTGGGTTTTTGGGGGGGCCCGGCTGGCCCCCGGGGGGGGTTTTTTTCCCCCTTTTTGGGGTTTTTGGGGGGGGGCCCGGGGGGTTTTTTTTTCCCCCGGGGCTTCTTGGGGGTGGCTGGGCCCGGGGGGGTTCTTCTGGCTGGGGGCTATCGGGGGGGCTGGGGTGGCTTTTGGGGGTTCTGGGGCCCGGCTTTGGGGGGGGGGGGTTTTTGGGGGGTTCTGGCTTTGGGGGCCCCCGGGGGGGGGGGGGGGGCCCATCTGGCTGGCCGGGGGGGGGGGGGGGGGGCTTCTTCTGGCTGGCTTTTGGGGGGGTTTTTTTGGGGGGGGGGGGGTTTTTTTTTCCCCGGGGGGGGTTTTTTTTCCCCCCCTTTTTTTTTTTTGGGGGGCCCGTTTTTGGGGGGGGTCCTTCTGGCTGGCCTTCTGGTTGGGGGGGGGGCCCCCGGCCCTGGCTGGTTTTTGGGGGGGGGGGGGTTTTTTTTTGGGGGGGCTTCTGGCTGGGGTTTTTTTTCTTCTGGGGGGGTTTTTGGGGGGGGGGGGGGGGGTTTTTTTTTTTTTTTTTGGGGGGGGGGGGGTTTCCTTTTTTTTGGGGGGGGGTTTTTTTTTTTTGGGGGGGGGGGCGGCTGGGTTTTTTGGGGGGGGCTTCTTCTGGGGGGGGCTGGCTGGCTATCTGGGGGGTTTTTTGGGGTTTTCTTGGGGGGGGTTTTTTTTTGGCTTCTGGCTGGGGTTTTGGGGGTTTGGGGGGGGGCCCGGGGGGGGGGGGCCCCCCCCGGTGGCCCGGGGGGGGGGTTTTTGGGGGGGGGGGGGGGGGTTTTTTTTGGGGGGGTTTGGGTTTTTTTTTTTTTTTGGGGGGGGGGGGGGGTTCTTTTTTTTTTTTTTGGGGGGGGGGGGGGGGTTTTTGGGTGGCTTTTTGGGGGGGGGGTTTTGGGGCCCCGGGGGGTTTTTTTTTTTTTGGGGGGGGGTTTTTTTGGGGGGGCCCCGGCTTCTGGCTTTTTTTTGGCTGGCTTCTTTGCCCCGGGGGGGGGGTGGCTTCCCTTTTTGGGTTTTTCTGGCTCTTTTTGGCTTCTGGTTCTGGCTGGGGGTTTGGGGTTGGGGTTTTTTTTGGGGGGGGGGTTTTTGGGGGGGGGGGGGGGCTTTGGGGGGGGGGGGGGGGCTGGCTTCTGGCTTTTGGGGGTTTTTTTGGGGGGGTTTTTGGGGGGGGTTTTTTGGGGGGGGGTTTTTTTTTTTTGGGGGGGGTTTCCTTTGGGGGGGGGCCCCCCCCGGGGGGGTGGCTGGCTGGTTCTGGCTGGCTTTTCCCGGCTCTGGCTGGGGGGGGGGGTTTTGGGGGGTTTTTTTTGGGGGGGGGGGCCCCGGGTGGGGGTTTTTTTTTTGGGCCCCCCCCTTTTTTTTTTTGGGTTCTTTGGGGGTTTGGGGGTTTTTTTTTAAACCCCCCTTTTTTAAACCCTTTGTTTTTTTTTTTAAAAAAAAACCCCAAAAAATTCCCCTTTTTTAAAAAATTTTTTTTAATTTTTTTTAAAAAAGGGGGCCCCCCTTTTTAAAAAACCCGGGAAAAACCCCCCCCCAAAAAAAAAAATTTTTTAAAAAAACCCCCCCCTTTTTTAAATTCCCCCTTTTTTTTTCCTTTTTATTTAAACTTTTTTTTTTTTGGGGGGGGGAATGGCCCCAAATCCCCTTTTTTTTTCCCCCCCCCCAAAAATTTTTTGGGAAAAATTTTTTAAAAAAATTTTTAAAAAAATTTTTAAATTTTTTTAAG
This sequence comes from Cherax quadricarinatus, assembly GCF_026875155.1. Lineage (NCBI taxonomy): Eukaryota > Metazoa > Arthropoda > Malacostraca > Decapoda > Parastacidae > Cherax > Cherax quadricarinatus. The sequence continues at coordinate 24,595,084 of NC_069452.1, forward strand.
GGGGGGGGGTTTAATTTTGGGGGTTTTAAAAAAAAAAAAAATTTTTTTTAATTTTTTGGGGGGAGGGGGGGGGAAACCCCAAAAACCCCCCCCCCAAAAATTTTAAAAAAAAATTTGGGGGTTTTTTTTAAAAAAAAAGGAAAAAATTAACCCGGGAAAAACCCCAAAAAAAAAAAAAAAAAAAAAATTAAAAATTTTTAAAAAAAAATTAAAAAAAAAAACCCCCCCTTTTAAAATAAAAAAAAAAAATTTTTTTTTAAAAAAAGGGGTTTGTTTTTTGGGGGGGGGGGGAGGGGGGGGGAAATTTTAATTTTTTGGGGAAACCCCCCAAAATTTGGGGAAAAAATTTTTTTTTTTTTTTTTTTTTTTTTGGGAAACCCCCGGCCCTGGGCCCTTTTTAAAAAAAATTTTTTTTTTTCCCCCTTTTTTTTAAAAAAAAAAATTTTTTTTCCCCTTTTTTAACCCCGGGGGGGTTTTTTTGGGGGGTTTTTCCCCAAATTTTTTTCCCCCCCCCTTTTAAAAATTTTTTTTTTCCCCCCCCCCCTTTTCCCCCCCCTTTTTTCCCCGGCCCCCCGGGGGCCCCCCAAAAATTTTTTTTTTTTTTTTTCCCCCTTTTCCACAAACCCCCCCCCCCCCCCAAACCCCCCCAAACCTTTAAAAACCAAAAGGAAAAAGGGGGGGGAAAAAAAAAAAAAATTTTTTTTCCCCCCAAGTTTTACCTTTTTTTAATTCCCCTTTCCCCCCCCCTTTTTTTTTAAAATTTAAATTAAAAAAAAAATTTTTTTAAAATTTTTTTTTGGGCCCCCCCCCCAAAAAAATTTTTTTGGGTTTTTTTGGGGGGGGGGAAAAAAAAAAATCCCCCCTTTTTTCCCCCTTTTTCCCCAAAAAAAAGGGTTTCCCCCCCGTGTCTTCCTTTTCCCCCCAATCTGCATGACGTGTCTTCCTTTCCCCCCCCGGGAAAAAAAATTTTTGGGGGGAAAAAAAAAAAGTTCAAAGGGGGGTTTTTTTTTTAAAAAAAAAAAAAAAAAAAAGGGAAAAAAAATTTTTCCCAAAAAAAAAAAAAACCCCCCCGGGGGGGGGGGGAACCCCCCCAAAAAAAAAAAATTTAAAAAATTTTTTGGAAAAAAAGGGGAAAAAAAAACCCAAAAAAGGGGGGCCCCAAAAAAAAATTTTTTAAAGGGGTTTTCCCCAAAAAAACCCCCCCAAAAAAAAAAAGAAAAAAACCCCCCCCCAAAAAAAAAAAAAAACAAATTTTGGGGGCCCCTTTTTTTTGGGGGGGAAAAAAGGGTTTTAAATTTTTTTTCCCGGGGAAAAAAAAAAAAAATTTTAAAAAAAAAAAAAAAAAATGCAAACCCCCCCCCCAAAAAAAAAAAAAGGGGGGGAAAAAATTTTAAAAAATTTTTAAAAAGGGCCAAAAAACCCCCCCTGGGGGGGAAAAAAAAAAAACCCCCCCCCTTAAGGGGGACCCCTTTTCCCCCCCCGGGGCCTTTTTGGGTTTTTTTTTGGGGGGCCCCAAAAACCCCTTTTATCAGGCTTTCCCCCGGGGCCTTTGGGCCCCCCGGGGGGCCCCCCCCGGGGGGGAAAAAACCCCCCCCCCAAAAAGGGGGGGGGGGGAAGGGGGGTTTGGGGGAAAAAAAACCCCCCAAAAAAAAAAGGTTGGTTCCCCCAAGGTTTAAAACCCCCCAAAAAAACCAAAAATTTTTTTTTTTTTTTTTTTTTTGGGGGGGGAAAAAAAATTTTTTTTAAAAAAAAAAAAAAACCCCCCCCTTTTTTTTTCCCCCCCCCCAAAAATTTTTAAAAAATTTTTTGGGGTTTTAAATTTTTTAAAAAAAAAACCCCCTTTTCCCCCCTTTTAAAAAAAAAAAAGGGCCGGGCTTTCAAGGGTTAAACCGGGGTTTTTTCCCCAAATTAAATTCCCGGTTTTTTTAAAAAAAAAATTTTGGGGTTTTAAAAAACCCGGGTTTTAATTTTCCCCTTTTTTTTTAATTTTTTTTTTTTTTTTGGGGCCCCAAAATACCCCCTTTCCCCCCCTTTTCCAAAATTTTCCCCCAAAAAAATTTTTTTTTTTTTCCCCCCCTTAAAATTTTTAAAAATTTTTTAAAAAAATTTTAATTTTCCCTTTAAAATTTAACCCTTTTAAATTTTTTTAAAATTTTTTTTTTTCCCCAAAATTTTTTTTTCAAAATTTTCCCTTAAAACTTTTCCCCGGGCAAAAAAAAAATTTTTTTTCCCCCCCGGGGGGGGGGGGGTTTTTTTTTAAAAATTTTTTTTTTAAAAAAAAATTTTTTTTAAAAATTTAAAATTTTGTAAAGGGAAAAAAAACCCCTTTTTTAAAAAAACGGATAATTTTTTTCCCCCCCAAAAAAAAGCAAAAAATTTCCCCCCTTTTAAAAAAAAAAACCCCCCCCCCTTGCCCCCTTTTTTTGCCAGGCCCCCCCCTTTTTTTAAAAAAACCCCCCAAAAAAAAACCCCCCCCTTTTTTCCCCCAAAAACCCACCCCCAAAAAATTTTTTCCCCAAAAAAAAGGGGGAAATTTAAAAAAAAAAAAAATTTTTTTAAAAAAAATTTTTTTAAAAATTTTTTCCCCCCCCAGGGGGGAAAAAAAAAAAAAAATTTCCCAAAAAAAAAATTTTTTTAAAAGGGGAAAAAATTTTTTTAAAAAGGGGGGGGGTTTTTTTTTTTAAAAAAAAAAAAAAGGGGTTGGAAAAAAAAAAAATTAAAAGGGGAAAAAAAAAAAAATTTTTTAAAAGGGGGAAAAAAAAAAAATTAGGGGGGGGGGGGGGTTTTGGGAAAAAATTTTTTTTTTTCCCTAGTGGGAAAAAAAAAGGGGGGGGCCCCCCCCCCCAAAAAAAAAAAAATTAAAGGGGGGGAAAAAAAAAAGGAAAAACCGGCCTTTTTAAAAAGAAAATTTTTAAAAAAAAAACCCCCAAAAAAGGAAAAAAAACCCGGGGGCCCCCAAAAAAGGGGGTTGTGTTTGCAAATTTGGGTTTTTTTTTTTTGGGTTTTTTGGGGTTCAAAAAACCCTTTTTCCAAAAAAGGGGGTTTTTTAAAATAAGGGGGCCAAAAAATTTTTTTTTTTTGGGAAATTTTTTTTGCCCCCCCCAAAAAACCCCCCAAAAAAAAAAAAATTTTTTAAAAAATTTTTTGGGCCCCCCCGGGGGGTTTTTTTTTAAACCTTTTGGGGGTTTTTTTTTTTAATTTTTCCCCCAAAAAACCCCCCTTTTAAAAAAAAAATTTTCAAAAAAAACCGGGGGGGGTTTTTTAAAACTTTGGGGCCCAAAAAATTTGGGGAAAAATTTTTTTAAATTTTAAAAAAGGTTAAAAAAAGGGAAAAAAAGGGGGGGGTTTTTAAAATTTCCCTTTTTTAAAAAAGGGTTTGGGGGGGAAAAAGGAATTTTTTTTAAAAAAATTTTTGGGGAATCCTTGGGGGTTTTGGGGGAAAATTTTTGGGGGGGGAAAAAAAAAAAAAGGGGAAAAAAAACCGAAAAAACCCCCCAAAAATCCGGGGGGGGCCCTTGGGGGGGAAAAAAAAAAATTTTAAAAAAAAAAAGGGGGGTTTTTTTTTAAAAAAATTTTTTTAAAAAAAACCCTCACACAATTTAACCCGGGGGTTTTTAAAAAAAAAACCCCCAGGGAAGTCATAAAAAAGGAAAAACCCAAAACAGGGTTTTTTGGGGGGGGGTTTTTTGGGTTTAAAAAAAAAAAAGGAAAAAAAAAAACCCCCCCCCCTAAAAAAAAATTTTTTTTAAAATTTCCCCTTTCCCCCCCCCCCCCCAACCCCAAAAATTTAAAATTTTTTTTAAAAAAAAAAATTTTTTTTTTTTTTTTTTTAATTTTTTTTTAAAATTTTTTTTTTTTTTTGGGGGGAAAAAATTTTTTAAAAATTTTTTATTTTAAAAAAATTTTTTAAATTTTTTTGGGGTTTTTTTAAAAAAATTTTTTTGGGGGAGGGCCCCCTGGTTTTTTTTTTCCAAAAAAAACCCCCCTTTTTTGGGGAAAATTTTTTTTTTTGGGAAAAAAATTTTCCCCAAAAAAAAAAAAAAAAGGGGTAAAAAGGAAAGAAAATTTTTTCCCCCAAGGTTTTTTTAAAAAAAGGGGGGGGGGGGGGGAAAAAAAAAACCCCCCCCTAAAAAAGGGGTTTTTTTTGGGGGGGGGCCAAAATTTTTGGAAAAAAGTATTTTAAAAAAGGGGTTTTGGGGGGTTCCCCCCCCCCTTTTTTCCTTTTTTTTAAATTTTTTTAAAAAAAAAAAAAAAAGGGGGAAAAAAAAAACCCCCCTTTTTACTTTTTTTTTTTAAAAAAAAAAAAATAAAAATAAACCCCCAAAAAAAATTAAAATTTTTTTTTTTTTCCGGGGCACGCTCACTTAATCCCCCCACCATTTTTTTTAACCAAATTTTAAAAAAAAAAAATTTTTTTTTGGGGGGGGAAAAAGGGGTTTTTTGGGGGTTTTTTTTTGAATGGGCTTTTCCTTCCTTTTTTGGGGGTTTTGGGGAAAAAACCCTTTTCCCCAAAAATTTAAAATTTTTTTTTTGGGGGGGGGGGGCCGGGGGAAAAAAATTTTAAAAAATTTTTGGGGGAAAAAAAAAAAAAAAAAAAAAAAAAGGGGCCAAAAAAAAAACCCCCCAAAAAAAAAAGGGGGGGAAAAAAAAAAAATTGGGGAAAAAAAAGGGGGGGGGGCCCCCCAAAAAAAGGCCTTCCCTTTTTAAATTTTTTTTTTTTTTTTTTTTTTTTTTAAAAATTTTTTAAAAAATTTTTTTTTTCCCGGGTTTTTTTTTTTTTTTTTTTAAAAAAAATAAATTTCCCCAAATTAAACCAAAAAAAAAAAAAATTTTAAAAGGGAAAAACCCCTTTTTTAAAAAAAATTTTAAAAAATTTAAAAAACCCCAAAAAAAAAAAAACCCCCAAAAAAAAAATTAAAAACCCTAAGGGTTTAAAAAAAAAACCCCCCCAAAAAAAAAAAAAAAAAAAAAAAACCCCCCCCACCCCCCCAAAAAGAAAAAAAACCCCCCCAAAAAAAGGTTTAAAACCCCAAAAAACCCCCCAAAACCCCGGGGGTTTTCCAAATTTTTTTTTCCCCTTTTCCCCCAAAACCCCCCCCAAAAAATTTAAAAAAATTTTTAAAAAAAATTTTTTTCCCCCTTTTGTCCCCCCCCCCCCCCCCTTTTTTTTTTTTTTTTACAAAAAAAACCCCCAAAAAAACCCCAAAAAAAAAATTTTTAAAATAAAAAACCCCCCGGGAAAAAATTTTTTTTAAAAAATTTTTTTAAGGGGGTTTTTTTAAAAAAATTTTAAAAAACCCCAAAAAAAACCCGGAAAAAAAAAAAAAAAAAAAAAATTCAAATTTTCCAAAAAAATTTTTTAAAAGAAAAAAAAAAATTTTTAAAAAAAAATTTTTTCCAAAAAAAAAAAACCCCCAAAAAAACCCCCAAAAAAACCCCTTTTTAAAAACCCCCTTCTTAAAAAATTTTTTACTTTTGGTTTTTTAAAAAAAAAAAAAAAACCGGGGGTTTCCGGTTTCCCCTTTTTTTTTTTCCCCTTTTTTTTTAAAAAAAAAATTTTTTTCCCCCCCCCATTTTTTTCCCCCCTTTTTTCACCCCAAAACCCCCCTTTTCCCCCCAAAAAAAGGGGGGGGGAAAAAAACTTTTAAAAAAAAAAAAAACCCCAAAATGAAAACCCCCCCTTTGTTTTTTAAAAAAAAACCCCCCCTTTTTTAAAAATTTTTTCCCCCCCCCCCCCCAAAACCCCCCCGGCCAATTTTTTGGCCCACCAATTCCCCCCCCCTTTTTTTTTTTTGGGGGTTTTTCCCCCCCCCCAAAAAAAAAGGATTTTGGAATTTTTTTTTATTTTTTTGGGGGGGGGGGAAAAAAAATCCCCCCCGGGAAAAAAAAAACCCCCAAAAAAAAAAGGGGAAAATTTACCCGGGGGGTTGCCCCGGAACTCTCTCCAGGTAAACCTGCTGGTCCATGGGCTGAAGGAGAGGAGTGGTGTTAGGAGGCAAAAACTTCACCTTAATGAAGCTCAAGTCCATAGAAAGTCGCTCTGCCAAGTCTGAAGGATGACCAGGAGCATTGTCTAATACCAGGAGGCACTTAAGATCCAATTTCTTTTCCATTAGGTAATTTTTCACAGTGGGGGCAAATGCATGGTGTAACTAGTCATAGAAAAGGTCCCTAGAGACCCATGCCTTACTGTTTGCCCTCCACAGCACACACAAATTAGTCTTGACAACACTGTTTTGCCTGAACGCTCTGGGAGTTTCAAATTGATACACCAATAAAAGCTTCACTTTGCAATCACCACTAGCATTACCACACATCAACAGAGTAAGCCTGTCTTTCATAGGCTTATGTCCTGGGAGTTTTTCCTCCTGAGTAATGTAAGTCCTGCTTGGTGTTTTCTTCAAAAACAGGCCTGTTTCGTCGCAATTAAACACTTGTTCAGGTTTCAATTCTTCACTGTCTATGTAATCTTTGAATTCCTTCACATATTTTTCAGCTGCTTTTTGGTCCAAACTGACAGCCTCACCATGCCTTATCACACTATGTATGCCGCTACGATTCTTAAATCTTTCAAACCAACCTTTGCTGGCCTTAAATTCACTCACATTACCACTAGTTGCAGGCATTTTTTCAATTAAATCCTCATGCAACTTCCTAGCCTTTTCACATATGATCGCTTGAGAGATGCTATCTCCTGCTATCTCTTTTTCTTTTATCTACACCAATAACAGTCTCTCAATATCTTCTAACACTTGCGATCTCTGTTTCGAAAACAGACATGCACCTTTTGCAAGAACAGCTTCCTTGATTGCCGTTTTGTTGGCCACTATAGTAGCGATGGTTGATTGGGGTTTTGTATACAACCTGGCCAGCTCCAACACATGCACTCCACTTTCGTACTTTGTAATTACAGTGGACCCTCGTCTAACGATGGCATCGCATAACGTTAAATCCGCCTAGCGATACATTTTAACGCAAAAATTTTGCCTCGGCTAGCGCTAAAAAACTCACTCAATGCGATTCATTCGAGACGCATCCACGTCACTTGTTCTGCGAGTGCCAGTGTTTTACAAGCCAGCCACCGCGGCTGCATCCAAGCATACAATCAGAACATTTCATATTATCACAGCCTCTTTAGTGACTGCACCTGCAAAATAAGCCACCATGGGTCCCAAGAAAGCTTCTAGTGCCAACCCTACAGGAAAAAGGGTGAGAATTACTATGGATATGAAGAAAGAGATCATTGCTAAGTGTGAAAGTAGATGCATGTCTCCGAGCTTGCCAGGTTGTACACAAAACCCCAGTCAACCATCGCTACTATTGTAGCCAAGAAAATGGCAAATAAGGAAGCTGTTCTTGCAAAAGGTGCAACTTTGTTTTCGAAACAGAGATCACAAGTGATAGAAGATGTTGAGAGACAGTTATTGGTGTGGATAAACAAAAAACAGATAGCAGGAGATAGCATCTCTCAAGCGTTCATATGTGAAAAGGCTAGGAAGCTGCATGAGGATTTAATTAGAAAAATGCCTGCAACTAGTGGTGATGTGAGTGAATTTAAGGCCAGCAAAGGTTGGTTTGAGAGATTTAAGAATCATAGTGGCATACATAGTGTGATAAGGCATGGTGAGGCTGCCAGCTCGGACCACAAAGCGGCTGAAAAAGTATGTGCAGGAATTCAAGGAATACATAGACAGTGAAGGGCTGAAACCTGAACAAGTGCTTAATTGTGACGAAAACAGGCCTGTTTTGGAAGAAAATGCCAAGCAGGACCTACATTACTCAGGAGGAAAAGGCACTCCCAGGACATAAGCCTATGAAAGACAGGCTTACTCTGTTGATGTGTGCTAATGCTAGTGGTGATTGCAAAGTGAAGCCTTTATTGGTGTATCACTCTGAAACTCCAAGAGTGTTCAGGAAAAACAATGTCCTCAAGGCTAATTTGTGAGTGATGTGGAGGGCAAAAAGTAAGGCATGGGTCACTAGGGACTTTTTCTATGACTGGCTACACCATGCATTTGCCCCCACTGTGAAAAATTACCTCCTGGAAAATAAATTGGACCTTAAAGTGCCTCCTGGTATTAGACAATGTTCCTGGTCATCCTCCAGACTTGGCAGAGCGACTTTCTGTGGAAATGAGCTTCTATAAGGTCAAGTTTTTGCCTCCTAATACCACTCCTCTCCTGCAGCCCATGGACCAGCAGGTCATTTCAAACTTCAAAAAAACTCTAGACAAAAGCTATGTTTCAAAAGTGCTTTGAGGTGACCTCAGAAACTCAAGTGACTCTAAGAGAGTTTTGGAGAGATCACTTTAGCATCCTCAATTGTGTAAACATTATAGGTAAGGCTTGGGAGGAAGTGACTAAGAGGACCTTGAACTCTGCTTGGAAGAAACTGTGGCCAGAATGTGTAGACAAAAGGGATTTCGAAGGGTTTGAGGCTAACCCTGGGATTCCTATGCCAGTTGAGGAATCCATTGTGGCATTGGGGAAGTCCTTGGGGAGGATGTGGAAGAGTTGGTGGAGGAGGACAATGAAGAACTAATCACTGATGAGCTGCTAGATCATCTTCAACAGCAAGAAGCCAGACCTGAGGAAACTGCTCTGGAGGAGGGGATAGAGAAATTGAGGAAGTTGCCTACTTCAGAGATTAAGGAAATGTGTGCAATGTGGCTTAAAGTGCAAACATTTTTTGATGAAAATCACCCTCACACAGCTATTGCAAGCCGTGCTGGTGACTATTACACTGACAATGTTGTGAAACACTTTAGGGAAGTCATAAAAGAACGAGAGGTACAGACCACTAAGGACAGATATGTTGTGTGACAGAGGTCCAGTGACTCTCAAGCTGGTCCTAGTGGCATTAAAAGAAGAAGGGAAGTAACCCCAGAAAAGGACTTGCCACCTCAAGTCCTAATGGAAGGGGATTCCCCTTCTAAACATTAACACTATCCAAACTCTCCCCTCCTCCCATCCCATCAATCATTACCAGATCTTCAATAAAGGTAAGCGTCATGTAACTGTGCATGTCTTCTTCAGTTTGTGTGTATTAAAATTAATATTTCATGTGGTAAATTTTTTTTTCATACTTTGGGGTGTCTGGAATGGATTAATTTGATTTCCATTATTTCTTATCAGGAAAATTAATTCGGCTAGCAATAATTTCGCCTAACGTTGAGTTCTCAGGAACGGATTAATATCGTTAGGCGAGGGTCCACTGTATCTCTTTCTTCATTACCATAGTAATTAGCACCCTTTTTCCAGCAGGGTTGGCACTAGAAGCTTTCTTGGGGCCCATGGTGACAAGCACCATGGTGACAAGCAGAAACAAGCACCAAAAACACTGTGATAATATGGAATGTACCGAATGTATGCTTAGATGCGACCGCACTGGCTGGCTTGTAAACACTGGCATGCATGGGGCAGCTGAGGACATACATGGGACATTTCCCAGACGAATCACGTGTGATGGGTTTTTTAACGTGTGGCGAGGCAAAATTTTTGCGTTAAACTGTATCGTATGCCGGATTTAACGTATGCCGATGCCATCGTATGCTGGGGGTCCACTGCACAGGCCAACAGGCCTACTGCAGTGTTCCTCCTTTCTAATGTTCATATGTTCTTATAACAATACTCATCAACCTAAGAACGTAAGAAAGGAGGAACAATGCAGCAGGCCTGTTGGCCTATACATGTACTAGGCAGGTTCTTCAAAAATCCAACCAACTAACAGAATAAACACTACCCAAGAAATAAGTTTTGATAATTTTATTTACTCATGTGCACGTCTCACTCAAATCCTACTCCTCTCACTCATGTATTTATCCAACCTAAATTTGAAACTAACCAAGGTTTTAGCATTGATAGGACCTTGTGTAAAGGGATGGGGACTCTTGTGACAGGATTCTTTGTGAAGAACATTGTGATTGGTAACTGAGTCCGTTTCTTCATCTCTACAGAGTTTTGTAGGGAATTATGCCTCTATCAATGCCATTCATCAACTTCAAAGTCCTCTACATAAATATGATTTGGCGGCTGGGAATTTGCGAATGTTTGAAGACCGTGAAAGTGGAAAATGCATATGTTGAGGGAGACCTGAATTTGGAAAAAAAAAATTAAATAGAGGGCAATTTCATGTGTGTAACGAGACCAAAAAAAGATGCTCAGGTCAGTACTTACTGAGATATAAAGCAATGAAGCTGGCACTGGATGCTCACCTAACAGCAACATGGAGTCTTGCCTCTTGCAGAAATGTTGCCGATATACCTTTTTTCCCATTCTTTTTTTTTATTAATGTAATTTTTATGTTCTCATCATTACAGTTTGTAGCAGTTGTTGTGATTTTTTAGCCACTGTTTGTTCTGACACTTATAATAGGTACTGAAATAATACTCAAATAGTTGCAAACACATTGACAGGTGAACATTTTCACCAATATGAAAAGCAATATTGACAGGGCTTAATACACAAAGATACTCTTAAACACTATTCATCAGTTCTCACCAAAGTAATAAAAAAAGCCAAACAACTATACTACTCCAGTAGATTCACAAACACTAGAGGAGATATAAAAACACTCTCTCAGATTCTAGGGACCCACAAACTAAAAAAAAACAAGAATATTGTCCTAACACCACTACATCCCACTGACACAGCTAACAAGATAAACGACTTCTTCTCAACCATAGGATCTAATCTCGCCAATAAAATCCCACATACCAATGCCCATGCCGGGGACTACCTAGATGGGAATTTCCCAAATTCCTTCTATCTTGCACCAACTGAGCCCACGGAAGTCACCAAGATTATAAAGTCACTTAAAAATAACTCAGGGAATCTGTCTAATGTCCCACCATTACTGTACAAGCGAGCGGCCCATGTCCTTTCGCATGCTATTTCATTACTTTTTAACAAGTCACTAGAAACTAGCACCTTCCCGAAACTACTCAAGATGGCAAGGGTTACACCAATACATAAAGGTGGTGACCCTACAGACTTAAAAAACTATAGGCCAATATCAAACTTACCATTGCTATCCAAAATCTTTGAGAAACTCGTGCACAGGAGACTATATTCATTTATAACGACACAAAACATACTCAACCCCTGCCAATTTGGATTCAGGAAAAATAAAAGCACTAATGATGCAATCATAAAAATGCTAGATCTGCTTTACACAGCAATGGAAATAAGGAATATCCACTAGAAATTTTTATTGACCTAAGAAAAGCTTTTGATACAGTAGACCACGACATCCTACTCCACAAACTTGACCATTACGGTATAAGAGGCCATGCGCTTGCTTATTTCAAATCTTACCTTACTAATAGGTATCAGTATGTCACCATTAAAGACACAGCATCAACAACACGGCCACTTGATACTGGAGTTCTGCAGGGATGTGTCCTTGGTCCCCTGCTCTTCCTCATATACATCAGTGATCTTCCAAACGTATCCCAACACCTGAAACCCATTCTCTCTGCTGACGACACGACTTATGTCATCTCACACCCTAATCTTGCCACCCTCAACACCATTGTTAACGAGGAGCTGATCAAAATATCGACTTGGATGACAGCCAATAAACTTACGCTTAACACTGACAAAACCAACTATACAGTGGATCCCCGCATACCGTACGCATTGCATACCGTACAATCCGCATACCGCTCGCTTTTATCGCAAAAATTTTGCCTCGCATACCGCCCAAAAACCCGCTCACCACTCTTCGTCCGAGACGCATCCAATGTGCGCCCTCAGCCAGCCTCACATGTTCCGTCGGTGGCATTGTTTACCAGCCAGCCTCCGCGGTAACATCCAAGCATACAATCGGAATATTTCGTATTATTGCAGTGTTTTCGGTGCTTTATCTGGAAAATAAGTGACCATGGGCCCCAAGAAAGCTTCTAGTGCCAACCCTACAGCAATAAGGGTGAGAATTCCAATAGAGATGAAGAGAGAGATCATTGATAAGTATGAAAGTGGAGTGCGTGTCGCCGACCTGGTCAGGTTGTACAAGAAACCCAAATCAACCATCGCTACTATTGTGGGCAACAGAAAGGCAATCAAGGAAGCTGTTCTTGCCAAAGGTTTAACTGTGTTTTCGAAACAGAGATCGCAAGTGATGGAAGATGTTGAGAGACTCTTATTGGTGTGGATAAATGAAAAACAGCTACCAGGAGATAGCGTCTCTCAAGCGATCATAAGCGAAAAGGCTAGGAAGTTGCATGAGGATTTAATTAAAAAAATGCCTGCAACTAGTGATGATGTGAGTGAATTTAAGGCCAGCAAAGGTTGGTTTGAGAGATTTAAGAAGCGTAGTGGCATACATAGTGTGATAAGGCATGGTGAGGCTGCCAGTTCGGACCACAAAGCAGCTGAAAAATATGTGCAGGAATTCAAGGAGTACATAGAAACTGAAGGACTGAAACCTGGAGTTTACCTGAACAAGTGTTTAATTGTGATGAAACAGGCCTGTTTTGGAAGAAAATGCCAAGCAGGACCTACATTACTCAGGAGGAAAAGGCACTCCCAGGACATAAGCCTATGAAATACAGGCTTACTTTGTTGATGTGTTCCAATGCTACTGGTGATTGCAAAGTGAAGCCTTTATTAGTGTATCACTCTGAAACTCCCAGACCGTTCAGGCAAAACAATGTCCTCAAGGAGAATTTGTGTGTGCTGTGGAGGGCAAACAGTAAGGCATGGGTCACTAGGGACTTTTTCTATGACTGGTTACACCATGCATTTGCCCCCAATGTGAAAGATTACCTAACTGAAAAGAAATTAGAACTTAAGTGCCTCCTGGTGTTAGACAATGCCCCTGGTCATCCTACAGACGTGGCAGAGCGACTTTATGGGGACATGAAATTCATTAAGGTGAAGTTTTTGCCTCCTAATACCACTCCTCTCCTGCAGCCCATGGACCAGCAGGTTATTGCAAACTTCAAAAAACTGTACACAAAAGCTGTTTGAAAGGTGCTTTGTAGTGACCTCAGAAACTCAACTGACTCTAAGAGACTTTTGGAGAGATCACTTTAATATCCTCAATTGTGTAAACCTTATAAGTAAGGCTTGGGAGGGAGTGACTAAGAAGACCTTGAACTCTGCTTGGAAGAAACTGTGGCCAGAATGTGTAGACAAAAGGGATTTTGAAGGGTTTGAGGCTAACCCTGAGAGGATTATGCCCGTTGAAGGAATCCATTGTGGCATTGGGAAAGTCCTTAGGGTTGGAGGTTAGTGGGGATGATGTGGAAGAGTTGGTGGAGGAGGACAATGAAGAACTAACCACTGATGAGCTGATAGATCAACTTCAACAGCAAGAGACCAGACCTGAGGAAACTGGTTCAGAGGGGAGAGAGAAATTGAAGAAGTTGCCTACTACAAAGATTAAGGAAATCTGTGCAAAGTTGCTTAAAGTGCAAACCTTCATGGATGAAAATCACCCTCACACAGCTATTGCAAGCCGTGCTGGTGATTATTACACTGACAATGTTGTGAAACACTTTAGGGAAGCCATAAAGGAACGAGAGGTACAGGCCACTATGGACAGATATGTTGTGCGAAAGAAGTCCAGTGACTCTGAAGCTGGTCCTAGTGGCATTAAAAGAAGAAGGGAAGTAACCCCAGAAAAGGACTCGACACCTCAAGTCTTAATGGAAGGGGATTCCCCTTCTAAAACACTAACACTCTCTCTCCCCTCCTCCCATCCCATCAATCATCACCAGATCTTCAATAAAAGTAAGTGTCATGTAATTGTGCATGCCTTTTTCAGTTTGTGTGTATTAAAATTAACATTTCATGTGGTAAAAAAAAAATTTTTTCATACTTTTGGGTGTCTTGCACGGATTAATTTGATTTCCATTATTTCTTATGGGGAAAATTCATTCGCATACCGAACATTTCGCATAACAACCAGCCCTCTTGCACGGATTAAAGTCGCTATGCGGGGGTCCACTGTATTATGTTTGGTAGCAGAGCAGGAGATGCACAAATTAACATTAAGATCGACAACACTCTAATTACCAGACATAATGAGGGCAAATTCCTAGGCCTATATCTTGACAACAACCTGAATTTCAGCACCCATATCCAACACATAACCAAAAAAGTATCCAAAACGGTTGGGATCCTCTCCAAGATACGATATTACGTGCCGCAAAATGCCCTTCTCACACTATACCACTCACTTATATATCCATACCTCACCTATGCTATTTGTGCTTGGGGATCAACTGCAGCAACACACCTAAAGCCAATAATAACCCAACAAAAAGCTGCAGTAAGAATAATCACTAAATCCCATCCCTGGCAACACACCCCCGCACTCTTCATAGATCTAAACTTACTCCCTGTTCAGTACATCCACACTTACTACTGTGCAATCTACATCTACAGGACCTTAAACTCCTATATCAACCTTGACCTAAAATGCTTTCTTGATAGTTGTGACAGAACCCACAGGCATAACACCAGACACAAACATCTCTACGACATTCCCCGCATCTGACTAAACCTTTACAAAAATTCAATGTATGTCAAAGGCCCTAAAATCTGGAACACCCTACCTGAGAACTCTAGAACTGCAGACACATTCATCACCTCCAAAACTACCATTAGAAAACATCTTATCTCCCTGATACACCCCGTCAACTAACTACATGAATACCACCTGGTGGTTCACACTTACACTCGCTCACCCATTTGACGATATACAGAAATATTAATCTCAATCTTAAAATAATGAATCCTGTGATACTCCAATACTGAAACTATGTACTGTGCCAAAACAAAAGCATTCACATTGCTAAACTCACAAACTAGTATTTAGTCACTTAGCCATAATACCAACTTACCTCATAATTTGTAATATTTTAAAATTAAGATTTAAACTAAGTCTGCCCGAAAAGCCTAGCCATGCTAGGTGTTCTAGTGGTACACTCTGTAATCATTATTTTACTACATGTAAACCACACAATAACCAAATTCTGTAAACTCAGCATTGTAATCCTTATAGAGAATAAACTTTGAATTTGAATTTGAATTTGAATTCCTTGGTTACATACTCTT
This sequence comes from Cherax quadricarinatus, assembly GCF_026875155.1. Taxonomy (NCBI): domain Eukaryota; kingdom Metazoa; phylum Arthropoda; class Malacostraca; order Decapoda; family Parastacidae; genus Cherax; species Cherax quadricarinatus. The sequence goes on from NC_069452.1 coordinate 24,610,149, forward strand.
GTCCAGAAATACAGCATTTCCTCACTTAACGACGGAATTACAGTGAATCCCCGGTTTACGATCAGCTCCCAATGCAACCCATTATGTAAGTGTATTTATGTAAGTGCGTTTGTATGTGTATGTTTGGGGGTCTGAAATGGACTAATCTAATTTACAATATTCCTTATGTGAACAAATTCGGTCAGTACTGGCACCTGAACATACTTTTGGAATGAAATAATATCGTAAACCAGGGGTCCACTGTACAGTGGACCCCCGCATAACAATATTAATCCGTTCATGAGAGCTCATTGTTATGCGAAATTATCGTTATGCGAATGAATTTTCCCCATAAGAAATAATGGAAATCAAATTAATCCGTGCAAGACACCCAAAAGTATGAAAAAAAAAAATTTTACCATATGAAATATACATTTTCCTACACACAAAGAAAAGGATGCATGCACAATAGTAGAGTAGTACATGCACAATATATATTGTGCATGTACTACTCTACTAAATGAAGAATAAATGACACTTACCTTTATTGAAGATGCAGCAATGACTGATGAGACACTGTGTCCTGGGAGTGCCTTTTCCTCCTGAGTACTGTAGGTCCTGTTTGGCATTTTCTTCCAGAACAGGCCTTATCACACTGTGTATGCCACTACGATTCTTAAATCTCTCAAACCAACCTTTGCTGGCTTTAAATTCACCAATATGAGCACTAGTTCCAGGCGTTTTTCCGTCTTCACCTAGGTGTTAGTCGACTGGTGTGGGTTGCATCCTGGAGACAAGATTAAGGACCCCAATGGAAGTAAGTTAGACAGTCTTCGATGACACTGACTTTTTTGGGTTATCCTGGGTGGCTAACCCTCTGGGGTTAATTGTTTCTTGGTATTCTCAATAAGCCACACCAACAACGGTGCTACAGCAGCAGCAGCAGCAGCTGACAGTGCTACAGCAGCAGCAGCTGACAGTGCTACAGCAGCAGCAGCAGCTGACAGTGCTACAGCAGCAGCAGCAGCTGACAGTGCTACAGCAGCAGCTGACAGTGCTACAGCAGCAAAAAAACCACACCCCCGGCCGGGATTGAACCCGCGGTCATAGAGTCTCAAAACTCCAGCCCGTCGCGTTAGCCACTAGACCAGCTAGCCACAATAAGATTCATCCAACTAGGTATATTTCTACACCATAGGAAAGTTAGCACAGGCACCTCTGTGACCACAAATGCAAGTTTTTACAGACGAATCTCCAGCTAGCGTGGCCGTGACGAACTCTAGCTCAAGTCCCTTCACTGCCGTCAACATGACTCAAAAAATCGTAATGACACGATTGCAAATAAACCATACCCCCGGCCGGGATTGAACCCGCGGTCAGAGTCTCAAAACTCCAGCCCAGCTAGAGTTCGTCATGGCCACGCCGCTAGCTGGAGATTCGTCTGTGAAATCTTGCATTTGTGGTCACAGAGGTGCCTGTGCTAACTTTCCTATGGTGTAGAAATATACCTAGTTGGATGAATCTTATTGTAGCTAGCTGGTCTAGTGGCTAACGCGACGGGCTGGAGTTTTGAGACTATGACCACGGGTTCAATCCCGGCCGGGGGTATGGTTTATTTGCAATCGTGTCATTACGATTTCTTGAGTCATGTTGACGGCAGTGAAGGGACTTGAGCTAGAGTTCATCACGGCCACGCTAGCTGGAGATTCGTCTGTAAAAACTTGCATTTGTGGTCACAGAGGTGCCTGTGCTAACTTTCCTATGGTGTAGAAATATACCTAGTTGGATGAATCTTATTGTGGCTAGCTGGTCTAGTGGCTAACGCGACGGGCTGGAGTTTTGAGACTCTATGACCGCGGGTTCAATCCCGGCCGGGGGTATGGTTTATTTGCAATCGTGTCATTACGATTTCTTGAGTCATGTTGACGGCAGTGAAGGGACTTGAGCTAGAGTTCGTCACGGCCACGCTAGCTGGAGATTCGTCTGTAAAAACTTGCATTTGTGGTCACAGAGGTGCCTGTGCTAACTTTCCTATGGTGTAGAAATATACCTAGTTGGATGAATCTTATTGTGGCTAGCTGGTCTAGTGGCTAACGCGACGGGCTGGAGTTTTGAGACTCTATGACCGCGGGTTCAATCCCGGCCGGGGGTATGGTTTATTTGCAATCGTGTCATTACGATTTCTTGAGTCAGCTACAGCAGCAGCAGACAATGCTACAGCAGCAGCAGATGGTACTACAGCAGCAGCAGCAGCAGACGGTACTACAGCAGCAACAGCAGCAGACGGTACTACAGCAGCAGCAGCAGCTGACGGTGGTACAGCAGCAGCAGCAGCTGACAGTGCTACAGCAGCAGCAGCAGCTGACAGTGCAGCAGCAGCAGCAGCTGACAGTGCTACAGCAGCAGCAATGCTACAGCAGCAGCAGCAGCTGACGGTGGTACAGCAGCAGCAGCAGCAGCAGACGGTACTACAGCAGCAGCAGCAGCTGATGGTGGTACAGCAGCAGCAGCAGCTGACGGTGCTACAGCAGCAGCAGCAGCTGACAGTGCTATAGCAGCAGCAGCAGCTGACAGTGCAGCAGCAGCAGCAGCTGACAGTGGTACAGCAGCAGCAGCAGCTGATGGTGCTACAGCAGCAGCAGCAGCAGCAGCAGCAGCAGCAGCAGCAGCAGCAGCAGCAGCAGCTGACAGTGCTACAGCAGCAGCAGCAGCAGCAGTTGACCATGGTACCACAGTATTTCGATAATATTTATCACCCTTTTTACCACAGGGTTGGCACTAGAAGCTTTCTTGGGGACCATGGTCACTTATTTTGCAGATAAAATCACCAAAAACACTGTAATAATACGAAATGTTACGATAGTATGCTTGGATGTTACCGCAGAGGCTGGCTTGTAAACAATGCCACCGGCGGAACATGTGAGGCTGGCTCAGGCCGCACATTAGACGCGTCTCAGACGAATAGTGTTGAGCGGGTTTTTTAGCGGTATGCGAGGCAAAATCTTAGCGATAAAATGTATCGGTATGCGGATTTAAAGTTATGTGATGCCAACGGTATGCGGGGATCCACTGTACATTCCTAAGACCACGTCATTAAATGAATTTGTCGCTAAGTGAGAGGCATACTATAATGGTAGTGAGTTTGTGTCAACCATATTTGATACTGTTTTAATGTCATCCTTGCACCATGTATAACATTTCTAGTATATTTTTAAATGTTTATACAGTAGTGTACTGTATATTGAAATAAGCAGTATAGAGGAAATCAGCTCTAATATACACCTACCATCCGACTTACGACCTGCTCGACATACGTCCACTCGACTTACGACCGTGTATCTGGCAGCTGGGCTGGGCTGGCTGATGCACACCGCTGTACAAGAGTTGACGATACTCGCGGCGGCAATGCGTCATGCAGGCAGCATCAGTTTGAGTAACCCTGCTCTATCAGCAGCATCATACTGTATTAACTGGACAGTAAATCTCACCTTGGCCCCTAAGATGAAGTCTGAATCTTGCACTGGAGATTGTGGCAAGAAAGGCTCTTACTCTTGAACTCTCTATTTGTTTTCACCGTTGCACATAAACCTGTCTGTATCTGACTGCCTGTATATCTATGTCTATCTCTGTGTGTCTGTTTATCTGTCTACCTGTGTGTCTGTCTTTCTGTCTACCTGTGTCTGTCAACCTGTGTCAGTCTTTCTGTCTACCTGTGTGTCTGTCTTTCTGCCTACCTGTGTGTCTGTCTTTCTGTCTACCTGTGCATCTGTATTTCTGTCTACCTGTGTGTCTATCTTTTGTCTACCTGTGTGTCTGTCTGTCTACCTGTGTGTCTGTCTTTCTGTCTACCTGTGTGTCTTTCTGTCTACCTGTGTGTCTGTTGTTCTGTCTACCTGTGTCTGTCTTTCTGTCTGCTTGTCTGTCTCAGAGCCACTCATTAAGAGTGTAATTGAAGACACCATATTTATAATGATAGTAACACAATAATAATCACTGAGGTACATTAAATGTGTATAAAACATCTAATCCATCTATGATTTTTTTTCCAAAATTATATAATAAACATGCTACGTAACATATAAACATATAAATTAACAAATATGAGATGTTTTTCTGGTCGGCTTGACAGAGTGAACAAAAACCATTCGTGTCCGGGCTGGTAACAACAATGACGACGTTTGTTTTCATAACTCGAGAACCTTCTACTCTCATTCTCCCCCCCTCGTTTATTCATTTAATCTTGTTTACTCACCTCTCACTCTACATTAAGACTACAGATATTTTAAGGTAAGTAATGAGTGGACATGATTATTATAGTATAGTTTAATAATAATATTATTAATATTAGTACATAAGTGTTATTATTAATATTATTATTATTAATATTATTATTATTAATTTAGGGCACTGGAGCACAGATCCACTGTATAGGACTTTGTCTGGATTTTTTGGGTTATCTTAGGCAATTTATACTAAGTATGATAACTTATGTGTACCTGAGAGAGAGAGAGAGAGAGAGAGAGAGAGAGAGAGAGAGAGAGAGAGAGAGAGAGAGAGAGAGAGAGAGACAGACAGACAGACAGAGAGAGAGAGAGAGAGAGAGAGAGCCATATTCAGTCAGCCAATCACCCACCCACCTATCCACCCACCCGGATATATGTATTACATATGTTCCAGAGTTTTTTCTCTTTACTTAGAGTGTAGGTTATACAACATTCTGGCAGGATGACACTACCAGTGGTATTCTCCCATTCTACAGTTTACCTGGAGTTTACCTGGAGAGAGTTCCGGGGGTCAACGCCCCCGCGGCCCGGTCTGAGACCAGGCCTCCTGGTGGATCACAGCCTGATCAACCAGGCTGTTGCTGCTGGCTGCACGCAAACCAACATACGAGCTACAGCCCGGCTGATCCGGAACTGACTTTAGGTGCTTGTCCAGTGCCAGCTTGAAGACTGCCAGGGGTCTGTTGGTAATCCCCCTTATGTGTGCTGGGAGGCAGTTGAACAGTCTCGGGCCCCTGACACTTATTGTATGGTCTCTTAACGTGCTAGTGACACCCCTGCTTTTCATTGGGGGGATGGTGCATCGTCTGCCAAGTCTTTTGCTTTCGTAATGAGTGATTTTCGTGTGCAAGTTCGGTACTAGTCCCTCTAGGATTTTCCAGGTGTATATAATCATGTATCTCTCCCTCCTGCGTTTCCAGGGAATACAGGTTTAGGAACCTCAAGCGCTCCCAATAATTGAGGTGTTTTTATCTCCGTTATGCGCGCCGTGAAAGTTCTCTGTACATTTTCTAGGTCGGCAATTTCACCTGCCTTGAAAGGTGCTGTTAGTGTGCAGCAATATTCCAGCCTAGATAGAACAAGTGACCTGAAGAGTGTCATCATGGGCTTGGCCTCCCTAGTTTTGAAGGTTCTCATTATCCATCCTGTCATTTTTCTAGCAGATGCGATTGATACAATGTTATGGTCCTTGAAGGTGAGATCCTCCGACATGATCACTCCCAGGTCTTTTGACGTTGGTGTTTCGCTCTATTTTGTGGCCCGAATTTGTTTTGTACTCTGATGACGATTTAATTTCCTCATGTTTACCATATCTGAGTAATTGAAATTTCTCATCGTTGAACTTCATATTGTTTTCTGCAGCCACTGAAAGATTTGGTTGATGTCTGCCTGGAGCTTTGCAGTGTCTGCAATGGAAGACACTGTCATGCAGATTCGGGTGTCATCTGCAAAGGAAGACACGGTGCTGTGGCTGACATCCTTGTCTATGTCGGATATAAGGATGAGGAACAAGATGGGAGCGAGTACTGTGCCTTGTGGAACAGAGCTTTTCACCGTAGCTGCCTCGGACTTTACTCTGTTGACGACTACTCTCTGTGTTCTGTTAGTGAGGAAATTATAGATCCATCGACCGACTTTTCCTGTTATTCCTTTAGCACGCATTTTTGTGCGCTATTACGCCATGGTCACACTTGTCGAAGGCTTTTGCAAAGTCTGTATATATTACATCTGCATTCTTTTTGTCTTCTAGTGCATTTAGGACCTTGTCGTAGTGGTCCAATAGTTGAGACAGACAGGAGCGACCTGTTCTAAACCCATGTTGCCCTGGGTTGTGTAACTGATGGGTTTCTAGATGCGTGGTGATCTTGCTTCTTAGGACCCTTTCAAAGATTTTTATGATATGGGATGTTAGTGCTATTGGTCTGTAGTTCTTTGCTGTTGCTTTACTGCCCCTTTGTGGAGTGGGGCTATGTCTGTTGTTTTTAGTAACTGTGGGACGACCCCCGTGTCCATGCTCCCTCTCCATAGGATGGAAAAGGCTCGTGATAGGGGCTTCTTGCAGTTCTTGATGAACACAGAGTTCCATGAGTCTGGCCCTGGGGCAGAGTGCATGGGCATGTCATTTATCGCCTGTTCGAAGTCATTTGGCGTCAGGATAACATCGGATAGGCTTGTGTTAATCAAATTTTGTGGCTCTCTCATAAAAAATTCATTTTGATCTTCGACTCTCAGTCTGGTTAGCGGCTTGCTAAAAACTGAGTCATATTGGGACTTGAGTAGCTCACTCATTTCCTTGCTGTCATCTGTGTAGGACCCATCTTGTTTAAGTAGGGGCCCAATACTGGACGTTGTTCTCGATTTTGATTTGGCATAGGAGAAGAAATACTTTGGGTTTCTTTTGATTTCATTTATGGCTTTTAGTTCTTCCCGCGATTCCTGACTCCTAAAGGATTCTTTTAGCTTAAGTTCGATGCTTGCTATTTCTCTGACCAGTGTCTCCCTGCGCATTTCAGATATATTGACCTCTTTTAGCCGCTCTGTTGTTCTTTTCCGTCGCCTGTAAAGGGAGCGCCTGTCTCTTTCTATTTTACATCTACTCCTCCTTTTTCTTAGAGGAATAAGCCTTGTGCATACATCGAGTGCCACCGAGTTAATCTGTTCTAGGCATAAGTTTGGGTCTGTGTTGATTAGTATATCTTCCCAGCTTATATCGGTTAGGACTTGGTTTACTTGGTCCCTGGAGTTTACCTGGAGTTTACCTGGAGAGAGTTCCGGGGGTCAACGCCCCCGCGGCCCGGTCTGAGACCAGGCCTCCTGGTGGATCAGAGCCTGATCAACCAGGCTGTTGCTGCTGGCTGCACGCAAACCAACATACGAGCTACAGCCCGGCTGATCCGGAACTGACTTTAGGTGCTTGTCCAGTGCCAGCTTGAAGACTGCCAGGGGTCTGTTGGTAATCCCCCTTATGTGTGCTGGGAGGCAGTTGAACAGTCTCGGGCCCCTGACACTTATTGTATGGTCTCTTAACGTGCTAGTGACACCCCTGCTTTTCATTGGGGGATGGTGCATCGTCTGCCAAGTCTTTTGCTTTCGTAATGAGTGATTTTCGTGTGCAAGTTCGGTACTAGTCCCTCTAGGATTTTCCAGGTGTATATAATCATGTATCTCTCCCTCCTGCGTTCCAGGGAATACAGGTTTAGGAACCTCAAGCGCTCCCAATAATTGAGGTGTTTTATCTCCGTTATGCGCGCCGTGAAAGTTCTCTGTACATTTTTCTAGGTCGGCAATTTCACACTGCCTTGAAAGGTGCTGTAAGTGTGCAGCAATATTCCAGCCTAGATAGAACAAGTGACCTGAAGAGTGTCATCATGGGCTTGGCCTCCCTAGTTTGAAGGTTCTCATTATCCATCCTGTCATTTTTCTAGCAGATGCGATTGATACAATGTTATGGTCCTTGAAGGTGAGATCCTCCGACATGATCACTCCCAGGTCTTTGACGTTGGTGTTTCGCTCTATTTTGTGGCCAGAATTTGTTTTGTACTCTGATGACGATTTAATTTCCTCATGTTTACCATATCTGAGTAATTGAAATTTCTCATCGTTGAACTTCATATTGTTTTCTGCAGCCCACTGAAAGATTTGGTTGATGTCTGCCTGGAGCTTTGCAGTGTCTGCAATGGAAGACACTGTCATGCAGATTCGGGTGTCATCTGCAAAGGAAGACACGGTGCTGTGGCTGACATCCTTGTCTATGTTGGATATAAGGATGAGGAACAAGATGGGAGCGAGTACTGTGCCTTGTGGAACAGAGCTTTTCACCGTAGCTGCCTCGGACTTTACTCTGTTGACGACTACTCTCTGTGTTCTGTTAGTGAGGAAATTATAGATCCATCGACCGACTTTTCCTGTTTTCCTTTAGCACGCATTTTGTGTGCTATTACGCCATGGTCACACTTGTCGAAGGCTTTTGCAAAGTCTGTATATATTACATCTGCATTCTTTTTGTCTTCTAGTGCATTTAGGACCTTGTCGTAGTGGTCCAATAGTTGAGACAGACAGGAGCGACCTGTTCTAAACCCATGTTGCCCTGGGTTGTGTAACTGATGGGTTTCTAGATGCGTGGTGATCTTGCTTCTTAGGACCCTTTCAAAGATTTTTATGATATGGGATGTTAGTGCTATTGGTCTGTAGTTCTTTGCTGTTGCTTTACTGCCCCCTTTGTGGAGTGGGGCTATGTCTGTTGTTTTTAGTAACTGTGGGACGACCCCCGTGTCCATGCTCCCTCTCCATAGGATGGAAAAGGCTCGTGATAGGGGCTTCTTGCAGTTCTTGATGAACACAGAGTTCCATGAGTCTTTCCCTGGGGCAGAGTGCATGGGCATGTCATTTATCGCCTGTTCGAAGTCATTTGGCGTCAGGATAACATCGGATAGGCTTGTGTTAATCAAATTTTGTGGCTCTCTCATAAAAAAAATTCATTTTGATCTTCGACTCTCAGTCTGGTTAGCGGCTTGCTAAAAACTGAGTCATATTGGGACTTGAGTAGCTCACTCATTTCCTTGCTGTCATCTGTGTAGGACCCATCTTGTTTAAGTAGGGGCCCAATACTGGACGTTGTTCTCGATTTTGATTTGGCATAGGAGAAGAAATACTTTGGGTTTCTTTCGATTTCATTTATGGCTTTTAGTTCTTCCCGCGATTCCTGACTCCTAAAGGATTCTTTTAGCTTAAGTTCGATGCTTGCTATTTCTCTGACCAGTGTCTCCCTGCGCATTTCAGATATATTGACCTCTTTTAGCCGCTCTGTTATTCTTTTTCCGTCGCCTGTAAAGGGAGCGCCTGTCTCTTTCTATTTTACATCTACTCCTCCTTTTTCTTAGAGGAATAAGCCTTGTGCATACATCGAGTGGCACCGAGTTAATCTGTTCTAGGCATAAGTTTGGGTCTGTGTTGCTTAGTATATCTTCCCAGCTTATATCGTTAGGACTTGGTTTACTTGGTCCCACTTTATGTTTTTGTTATTGAAGTTGAATTTGTGAATGCTCCCTCGTGACTAGTCTCATTTTGTCGGTCTGGGGGTCCACGCATACATGTCTGAACCTCAATTATGTTGTGTTTTGAGTATTTTGTTTTTGATATGGGAAATTTCTTATCAGATCATCATTGTTAGTGAATTGGGGTCTAGTGTATTCTCCAGTCAGTAGGCTTATTATTTGCGGTTTAAATTGAATTTTGTCAGAGTTTTTAAAAGGCCGTGGAGTGTGATTTTCATCAGAGCTGCTCCTGGTGTTATTTCTGCAACAATATTTTTGCTATATTCCCCATTTTAGGGCCTTAATTTAAAACCCCCCGGGAGCAAGATTTTGGGTGCAGGGCGGGAAGATTTTCCAGACAGTGTCAATTTTTAAACAGCGTTCCGGGAATTGCTGGGAATTTGCATCCGGGGGCTTGTAGACTACCACAATGACTGGGTTTTGGTTCTCGACCTTTACTGCAAAAATTCCACTACGTCATTTGAGGCATTAAGCAGTTCTGTGCAAAAAAGTGACTCGCAATGAAAGGGCCCAACCCCCCCCTTTTGCTTTCACTCTGTCAATCTGTATAGGTTGAAAACCTGGGACCAATTTCGTTTCCAAGGATCCTTTTTGTGGGGCTCAGTGAAAGCCGGAACATTGCCTTTGCCTCTGCAAGCAGTCCACGGATGAAAAGGGATTTGTTGTTTTTTTGCGGGTTTAGGGGCCCTGTTATTTGAAAGAAGGTTATCGGATGGTGGTATTTTGGTACTGGGGGGGGATTTTTTTTCCCGGGATTATATCTGTATCGTTGGTTTGGAGTGGGCCCTCGAAGTGGTTCCACTCCAGGAAGCTGATTTGGTGTACGATTTCTGCCCTTTCCTGCCGTTTTTTTTTCCCTTTCCCGGCACTAAAAAACCTCTCCCCCTTTTGTGGCTGGGTACCCAGGTTTTCCTGGCCTGGATGTTTTGTTCTTTTTTTTCCCCTTTTTGAGGTATGCCTGGCAATTTAAGTTATAGCACAGTCTTTCCCGTACTGAAAAAGGGACACATTTCAGGGTGAAAAAAGCTTACAGGAAGGGATTTGCATTTTCCGTTGTCTATGGACATGACTTTTAGGGTGGGTTTTATAGGGTTCAGTCCCCTCTGTTTTTTCCCATTTCCCCGCCCGCAGATACAAGTGCATATATGTGCACAGGGTTGGTTTCCCTTTGGGGGTTTTTGTGACTGTTTTCCCCGTTGGTGGCATGTTTCCGTCTTTTCCATTCCCTAGCACCCAAAAATGGGGCTCCCACGTTTTTTTGGTAATTTTTCCTCCTTTGCTATTGGAGTTCTCTTGTTTTCTTTTCCTGCGGTTTTTTAGTTTGCAATATTGGTTTTACTATCTTTTCTACACTTGTTTCCCTACTATGGGTCCGTCTCTATAGGTCATTTATATGTTTCCTTCCTGCGTTTAATTCCCGACTACCTGGACAAAATCTCCAGCTTCACCCTTACTGTTCCCGGACGTATTTTTCCCGTTCACCATTTCTGTCTCCCAGGACGACCTCCGCTTCCCATTTCTGTTCCCAGGACAGCATATCAGCCCCATTTACTGACTACCGGACCACCCCAGCCTTACGTTTGTGATACATGGGGCCCTATCAAGGGGAGTACCATTAGCCCAGCTTTTTTAGGGTTTCCCCTCTTTGTGAAAGCTTCCAGGTTTTTTATGAAAAAACAGCTTTGTGTTGTCCTCTTTTTTAAAACCCTTGGATTTTAGTCCACAGATTTCCTCATTTGGCATACCCAAAAACACTTCTCTGTTTTTTAATACTGCTTGTAGCTATTCTGGATATTTTGCACAGGACCGAGGCCATGGGGGCGTTGACCCCCGGAACTCTCTCCAGGTAAACTCCAGGTAATAGTTCTTATTTGGAATCTTCATTGTAATTATTGTATACTTGATTCATGGGGGAATTGAACATGGAGAAATTGTTTTGTTATGCTTAATTCACGAGGATTTGAACACAGAATTACGTTCCTCATTGTATATCTGGAGTTTATCTGGAGAGAGTTCCGGGGGTCAACGCCCCCGCGGCCCGGTCTGTGACCAGGCCTCCTTAGGTCAGTGTCCCAGGATGCGACCCACACCAGTCGACTAACACCGAGGTACCCATTTACTGATGCGGGAAACATAGACAACAGGTGGAAAGAAACACGTCCAATGTTTCTACTCTGGCTGAGAATCGAACCCAGGCCCTCACCGTGTGAAGCAAGAGCGTTAACCACCAGGCCACCAGAGCCCTATAGTGTCATTTCATTGATAATAGTGAATTGTCATTTTAATTCACTAGCTGGATACCAATAAAGGTTCATATTTGGTAGTAAAGAAAACTAACCAAGCCAATAAAAAAAATAAACATACTAAGTATTTATTCCCCCTATTGTTGCGTCATAGAGCAAGTCGTAACAAATGGGTTGTCTGTCCGGGAGCTACTTACCCTGAAGTACATATTTGTTTGATTAAAATTAGATCCTTGCAAAATATAGAATGAAGTAAATGGATCCAGAAATTAAGTCATATTAGATGAATTAACAGTGGCTACTCTTACACTTTAAAATTGCAGACGTGTTGGCAAATAGAGAGACATTTAGATATAACCTTATAATAGATACAATAGCTCAGAGACTCTTAGTCCTTAAATAAGGATAAATTTATTTCCAAAATCCCAAGTAATGCCGATTTAGATTCGGAAGTTAGTTTTATTTCTCAATTCGAGGAAGTGAAATCCCCACGGACGGGAACTGCCTAATTAATGAAGTTGAACCAGGGTTTACGAGCCTTACTATCGGTCCTGTTCTCAAAGCTCCCCCCCCCCCATTATTTCCCCGGAGTATGTATCGGTGGTTGACGACCCTCAGTCAAATTTGACGGGGACAATTTTAGAAACTGGTGGCTCATCCCAAAAATACTTCTGGAGATGGCGACCGAATTCCCCTCGTGTCATTTCCTCTTTGGAATTTCAGTCGAAACAACTAGAGAGATAGGTACGATTTACTACTATACATAACTCTCAAATCAAAGCTAGAAGACGTCTAAACGAGGAAGATTTTGGCATGAAAGGTTTCGTTTTGAAACTAAAGCACAGGGCGGTCCGAAAAGAGAGAGACGTGAAGAGCACTGTAACGATTTGACTTGCATAAGCAGCTCTGATGGTTACCTAAGTTTAACAAAACAGATTTAGATGAATCTATGAACTTTTTGAGAATCAGGCACGTTCAATGGGCTGGCCAAGACAAATGGGCCTCGTTGCTGCACACGTCTCTGTATGGAAAGGCACAGTTTTGTTGTCGCCTTCTTTACCGTATGAGTTTTATGTCCAGTACGACGTAGTAAAGAGAACTTATTTTAGTAGCATATGACATGCTCCCTATTAGTTACCAAATGGTTTTTATTCCATGAAAGGCAAACAGGGCAAACGTATGTAGATTTTGCCCGAGGGAAAGCAGTGGCATTTGAACGTTGGTGTCGAGCTTCTCCAAGTCTCGAATTTAAAAGAATCTATCCAATTACTGTTACTAGGAAGAGTGTATGCAAATTTTCCAGAGGGGAGTTTGCCAGTATCTTGTTGGCCATCCGATACAACGTTGTTAGAGACTGCTTGCATGGCAGACACTTTGGGCGATTTCCTGAGGTTGGTACAATTGAAAGCAGCCAGGTTATCAAGCCAACTACGAGAACCGAACCTGAGAAGCTTTCGGTAAGCGACCTACCCAAACCCGCTCCTCCCGTGTGTAACAAGTAAACCCGAAGTAAAAACACCAAATTAAACTGAGCCCATCCTATTGACCAGATAGGTCATTGGGAAAAATTAATTGTCGTACTGTCAAGCTGGGACATTTCAAATCACAATGCTTTAAGCATGGATAGGGACCAGGAAGGAGTCCATCCTATAGATTGCCAACACAAATCATATTTCTCGGATCATCCAAGGAATTCGAGCCAAGGTAGATGCTTGGTCCCAGGAAAGGTACAGATCTCATAGTCTGGACTAAGCAGATCATGGGTCATCCATCATCAAAACTTGTCTGGGTTTTATGAGTCCTTACTTTTCCAAAGCAAAGTAGGAATTACGTTTGAGCCAGTAGTGGCAAGTAAACTCCTTTAGGGATACGGGGGGTCCTACTTAACATTAGTAATGAGAAGGACTGTTATCATTCTCCGCCGAATCATATGCGGGTTTTGACGCTTTGCTGGAAGCTTATGGTGGCTCCATTACGCGAGTACCCTCCTGTTACAAGTTATATATCAAAACTCCTATTTTTTCTGGCTGTGGACGTTCAATCGGTGTGTCTCCATCTAACTTCCCATAAAAAGACGTAGACCTATTGATTGGGACGGACTTAGCTGGATGAAGGAATATGAAAGAGCCCATAGTTATGGGAAAATCCAACCAAGTAAAATTACGTTCATCGAAGCCCGGACGAAACAGAACTGACCCTCTTTCCTCTGAGCGTTGTTATCCGGGCAATCGACAAACAGCCACATTCTCGTTGGTATTGGAGGAAGTCATGGACGACGTCGACGTAGGAGTAGGAGACACATTAACGAATAAGATCAGTTTCGATCCAACAGTACGACCCTGAAAAACGAGCGAGTTCCAAAGTCGGTGGTTTCCAAAATAGATTTATTCTCGGAAGGGGATTTAAGGTAAGAGAACTCCAATTAGACCCCTCCTTTCGTGACATCAGGAAGCTTGCTGTTGTCAGGAGAAGAAGCCCTTTATAAGTGACAGGACAGCTGTTACTATTGTCGAGAAGACTCTTACTGAAAAAGAAACAAGGATTCTTAAAAGTGATCTAGTGGCCTTGCCTTACCCCATTTAGAAATTTAGCATGTATGTTTGATCATGACAGTCCCAGGTGACTCTGGGACAAAAAGAAAACTTTTTAGAAAAAGTGATAAGCACTTTACATGGCCAAAAATGAGGAAGAAGTGGAACGTAGTAAGAAGCTGTTCATGGTCGTCTCACTTGTAGACATAAACCTGCACATAATCACACCTGTGCGTTTTGAAACCCTTACAAGTAAGAGGCGAACCCTTTTATGTCTGGTGATCGACTGTGTCGGCCCATACTCAAGACTCAGCCGGGCACAGTTCTGTTCCCCATCAGGACACGTCTCCAGGTCGGAAGCAGTTCTTCAGGAGGGTTTAATGCTCGCCGAATAGTGTGAGCCACTGATTAAGGTTCATTCTCTCACTTCGGATTTCCAGAGAAGTCTATCGGATAAGGGTGAATTTTACTTTCAATAATTTTTCGTGAAGCCTTGGCTCAGTTAGGAGTCAAGACGGTTTACGCGATGGCTTATCGACCCCAATCACAAGGCGTGGTGGAAAGGTTCCATCAATCTCTGAAGATTATATGAGGTCTATTGTCTGCAAGTTATTCCAAAGAGTGGGACGAAGGTATTTCAACTCTTGGTTTTGCCCTATAGAGAAAGCGTACAAGACAACTTGAAGTTCTCACCATTTGTGTTAATTTATGGGCATAAATAGAGATCCTGTGCAGGTTCTAAAGAAGCTTGACCGGGGGAAGAAAACGCCGACTTTTAGGGAGGCTATCATACCTAATGAAGAAAACCCTGAGCCCTAGCTAGAGAATTGGCCGCCGAAAGCTTACAAACACTCACAGAGTAAGATGAGGAGGAATATGATCATCAAACTAAACTTAATTCATTTGAACCAAAAGATCAAGTTCTGATTAACGATTTCATCAGGGGACATGCTCTACAGCCCAAATTGAAGGTCCTTTAGAAATAGGCAGCGCCTACGTTGATTGGGACTACTTGGTAAGGATGCTCGAAGAAGAGGAACTCACAAACGGTCGTGATCACGTAACCAGCTTAAACCCTATTCAGGAATCGTTTCTCAATTTCTCCTATATGTCTCTAACCAAGAATGGGTTCCAGCAAGTTCGGATGAAATGATAGGAATACCGGTCTTCTGAACATATCGACAGCCTTAAAGAATTTGGAATTCTTACTGAAAAATCTGGAATGTAGACAAAGGACATGAAATAAAATCCTGATTAAGGCAAATTCCACCTATTCAACGAGTCCCAAAACGTGTACGTTGGGTGTGCACGATGCTACTCTCAGAGAACCCTTCTCCAATCAAGCATCTCCCTACAGAGTGAGTCCCAAGAAACAAGGTGATGCTAGCTGCAGAGGTGAACTTCTTACTCTCACACGGGTGATAAAACACAGTAACAGTCTTGGGCTCCCATGCTTTTAGTCCCCAACAGATGGGGACCTCCCTTATGTGCACGGATTTAAAAAAGTCAATGCGGTAACAGTACCTGATGGGTTTCACTACCCAGAACTGTCGAACTTAATAGATAAGGTCTCCAGGGCTAAGTATATCAATAAATTGGACTTGTTAAGGAAGTGTAGTACCTAAGTCCGTTGTCACCCAGTAGGGGGGCTCAAGAGATTCAGCCTTTTACGATTACCTGGTGGCCCTATACAAGTACATTTTGCTTTATGCCCTTCGGCTTCCTGTAACGCGGCCTCTATGTTCCAGCGAATTATGAACATACTTATGGAGGATTGGACGGGTAGAAGCTTACTTAGATGACTTAGTGTATACAGCAAACAGTTGGGTCTCAACACTTAGATAACGTAGAAGACCTGGTTTGGACGCCTTAAGTAAACATTAATTTTTACAGTGATTTGTCCAAGTGTGAGTTGGCAGGACTAAATTATTACTTGGGGTTTCGGATTGGGACAAGTGAAGTTGCTCCTTTGAACGCCGAAGAAAGGCCCTCTTAGATTTCCCTACCCCTAAGGATAGGAAAGCATATCGAGATTTTTAGGAGTTGGCCGTTACTACGTCGGTTGTCCGTATTTTGGCACAGGTATAATTTTTCCCCTAACTGATTAACAGTCCAAAAAAAGTTTTTCATGGATCCAGGGACTGTGAAAATATCTGCTTTTAGCTGTTTAAAAAGGTTACTATCCTCTTCCCCAGTATTGCTAAGTCCTGATTTTAATAAACCATTCCACTTACAAAAATAGATGCATGTGTTGCTTTGGGGCCGCATTGTTACAGAAGGTTCGATTTCTGACCTATTGGCAACCTGTTCTTATGTTCTTCCAAGTTTAAGTATCACCAAATTCATTACTCAGCTATAGAAAAGAAGCCTTAGCTCTTGTTGATATCCCTAGAGAATTTGATGTAATTGCAGTATCTTCTCCCCATCTGATATCGGTGTTCTTGATCACAATCCTTTGACTTCATAAATACTACTACAATGAAATCGAAGAAATTCCAGAATATTTCATTGGGCTTTGAGAATTCAACCCTTCTCTATCTCTATTTCCCGTATATAAGGTATACATAACCTCATTGCTTGATTGCCCTCTCTAGGCTTGAATCTTTATTAATATACCTTTATTTTAACAGTGAGAGTCGTACTTTCATGACAATACTATGTTGTGGAGAAAATGGAGTGATGTAGGACTGCTGTCTATGGTTACAACCTCTGCTACTATGACCGTTGCTACCCACCACTGGAGAGTACAAGTCAATGGCGGCCCAGTCAGTCATGGGAAAGGGAGGATTTTACACACCCCTCCTTCACATCATTGTATACAAAAATAAAAGGCATGGTTTAAATAAGTTCTGTAGTGTAATATATAACAAACATTTATTACTAGCTAGATAACGCAGGTTCAACTATATATTATTATCGGGTACGGTACAAATCATCAAAGGTACTCTCAAAGCAAGGTTTGTTTTCAATAAAATGTTTTTGTTAGGCATTATTATATTATATTTTATTGTATTATAGTAGGCTGATTACTGCGTTCTGGTTATGAAGAAGGGAAACTACTACTTTAGAGTCGGTGAATGGTTCCTGAATGGGCCTGGCGCTATCTTCCTGGACCGACCTGATGTCAGACCACTGAGCATTTGAAAGCGAGTCAGTATAGCGTGACTTGATCGTGTCTCTTCAGAGATCTTAACTTGGTCATTAATTTCTCGATCGTGTCTATTGTCTTAACCTTGCTGTTTAATTCCAAGAGTCTGATAAACCTTCTCTTTAAGAAGGAAGTACTGATTGACTTCCATTAAAGTTTCCCAAGGCTCCAGGCAGACATCAACCGTAATCTTTCAGTGGGCTGCAGAATAACAATTTGAAGTCAACGATGAGAAATTTCAATTACTCAGATTGGTAAAACACGAGGGAAATTAATCCTTCATCAGAGTTACAAAACAAAATTCTGGCCACAAAATAGAGCGAAAACACCAAACGTCAAAGACCTGGGAGGTATCTGTCGGAGGATCTCGCCTTCAAGGACCATAACACTGTATCAATCGCATCTAGCTAGAAAAATGACAGAATGGATAATGAGAACCTTCTAAACTAGGGATGCCAAGCCATGATAACACTCTTCAGGTCATTGTTCTATCTAGGCTGGATATTGCTGCACTCTAAACAGCACCTTTTCAAGGCAGGTGAAATTGCTGACTAGAAAATGTACAGAGAACCTTCCCGGCACGCATAACGGAGATAAAACACCTCAATTACTGGGAGCGCTTGAGGTTCCTGAACCTGTATTCCCTGGAACGCAGGGGGAGAGATACATGATTATATACACCTGGAAAATCCTAGAGGGACTAGTACCGAACTTGCACACGAAAATCACTCACTACGAAAGCAAAGGACTTGGCAGACGATGCAACATCCCCCCAATGAAAAGCAGGGGTGTCACTAGCACGTTAAGAGACCATACAATAAGTGTCAGGGGCCCGAGACTGTTCAACTGCCTCCCAGCATACATAAGGGGGATTACCAACAGACCCCTGGCAGTCTTCAAGCTGGCACTGGACAAGCACCTAAAGTCGGTTCCTGACCAGCCGGGCTGTGGCTCGTACGTTGGTTTGCGTGCAGCCAGCAGCAACAGCCTGGTTGATCAGGCTCTGATCCACCAGGAGGCCTGGTCACAGACCGGGCTGCGGGGGCGTTGACCCCCGGAACTCTCTCCAGGTAAACTCCAGGTAATAGTTCTTATTTGGACTCTTCATTGTAATTATTGTATTATACTTGATTCATGGGGGATTTGAACATGGAGAAATTGTTGTATTATGCTTAATTCACGAGGATTTGAACACAGAATTACGTTCCTCATTGTACAGTCTCGTTTCATTGATAATAGTGAATTGTCATTTTAATTCACTAACTGGATACCAATAAAGGTTCATAATTGGTAGTAAATAAAACTAACCAAAACAAAACTAAGTATTTATTCCCCCTAATGTTGCGGCATAGAGCAAGTCGTAACAATAATAACTAAATATAGCATGAAAGTAAATTATGCTAAAAGAATGAAATAACGATTTACATTACAGTACTATGTAGGTAGTTTATATAGGTAAGGGTTTGACATATGCCTACACAGTAAAGTCGTACAATTTCAAAGGTTCGATTTATCCATTTGACTTACGATCGTTGGGCAGAACCAAGCTTGGTCGTAAGTCGATTGGTACCTGTACATTATATAGGTAATGAGTGTGTCAAGAGCCCATCATAAGTCCAGATTTGTTTCAAAATTCCCAAAAGCTTTTATTAAAACGTTTAAACATTTTAATATGGTACCAATTATTTAGGTTAA
>NC_069452.1:24629581-24683308 GCF_026875155.1 Cherax quadricarinatus
ATTTGGGTTGGACACTGTAGAGGGTGACCACCTGCGATGTCGGGCCCACAAAAACACGAAATGCTTCTTTTTAAAATGGTGAGAAGCCCTCTGATGCGGGAAATTTGGAGAAAAGAAAAGCTACGGCTTCAACTCTTCTTCCCCCTTTTTTAATAGTACTCCCCCCCCAGACTCACAAGCATCAACCTGTAATGGGAAGGGTTTTGGGGAAAAAATTTGGAAAAAAAAATTTGGTGCAGTACACTTAATCTTTTTGCTTTGTCAAAAGCACTTTGACTTTTTGGGTCAATTAAAGGGAATTTTGTGATGGTAAGAGAGGAAAAAAGGGCTACAATATTGAGAAATTTTTTACAGAATCTTTTTAAAAAACCCTATCAGCCTAGGAAATGTTGAAGAGATTTCCACATAGGAACTGGAAATCTTTAATCAATGATCCTCCACAAAAACCATGCTCTAACAGAAATTCACTTCCTTCTGAATCCCTTGCTTTTCAGGATTAGTTGTGGGGGGAAGTTTAATGGTTTTAGAATTTCCCACATCTACATCGATAACCTAACGAAATTTTTTCGGTACATCCGAAAAAAATTTTTAAGGGTGTGAGTAGAAATCAGCTAAACTTGTTGCTTTTTTTTCAGTAGTCCCTCCATTAAAGGGCTGGGGTGCTTGAGGGGGACAGAGTTTAAAATTTTAAAACATTAGTTTCAGAAGTAGAGTGCAAAAAATCAGAGGGTCGTCCTCAGAGGAGAGGACAGAGTCTTCTGGGACTTTATTGGGTTGAAAAGATTTTAACTGATTAATGGGGGTAGGTTTTAGTTTTTGGGTCTTGCAAGGGGACTACCACATAATTTACTTTAGATAATTTCTTACAATTGATAGGTCCCGAAATCAGCTTCAATTTTGGGGCCCGGTATAGGTTTTCCCGCACAAAAACCCCTTTTTCCTGGATTGAAAAACCCCCCAAGGGAAAGGGTTCCCTTTAGTTTGGGGGGGGTTTTTTGATTTTGGGGAATTTGGATCTGTGCTCCTTCCCCAAATTGCCTGAATGCCTTCCACCCCCCCCCCCCAGGCGCGTATATCCTCCCGGGGTTTTGCGTTCCCCCTTTATTGTAATAATAATAAATCCTGATTGAAGGAGGGAATTGTGCACTTCGCATCCTCTGTTTTATTTTTTTGAGCTGTCTTTTGGGGACCTTGGGAACTGACGTCCCCTGAACTTTAAGACGGGTTGTAGATGTTGAGCTAAGTCTTCTCCCATCCACTTCTTTTAGCACCCGAGAGGCCTCGTCTTTTCCCCAAAAAAACGCTCAAACACTTTTACCCGTAGACCTTGCACCTTTTCGCAGAGAGTACAACAAAGGTAGTGATTCATCCACTGTAGGAAAATGGGATGCAAAAGTTTTCCCCTGGTTTTTAACGTCTGATGGAATCTTTCCAAGGTGCCTTCGGATGAGAAGATAGGCAGTGGGTAAGTTGTGGATTATCCCTAACCTGTTAATGCTTCCCTAAATCTTTGGAGGAAATTAGTACCTTGATCACTTGAAAAGTTTTAGGGAAAAGCCTCAAAAGAAATAAAATTTTTTTAAAGCTTTGAGAAAAGTTTTTGTAGAAAAACTGGCCCGGGAATTGCTTCGGTTTTTGGTTACTTTCCATAAAGGTAAAAATTTAATGATTCCCCTTTGACCTAGGTAGTACTTTAACAATCTTAATTAAAATTTTTGCAAAAAGGTTCTCCCGCAGGGATGGTTTGGGAGGTGCAGGGTTTTAATGGAAATCCGGTTTCCCTTTGCTGACTTTCCGGCAACACCGGTATGATTCTTCACATCCTGCTTTAATTTTGGCCAAAAAAATTCCCCTTTTGTGATTCTAATAAGGTTTTAGTAATTCCAAGTGACTTCCAAATGAAGTATTATGAAATATTTGAAATTTGGGGTCTAAACTTTTTTGGGAAACCCACTAACCTGTCAGACTTCCCGGCCCTCATCTCCTTACCAGTTCCATGCAGTAAAATAATTTTTTTTTTTTAAGTTCTACTTGACCGGATGATCCAAAGAGGATTTACCCATGCTCCCTGAAAGGAATTTTAAAAAAAGGGGTCCTCTGTTGTTCCCCCCCGGAAAGGAAAACAGCCCCTTTGGGGCATGGAAACAAAAATATCGGAAATCCTGCAACGGGGAATAGGAAGGCTTGATGGGGGTTTGTTACTTGTCTCGGGGCTCGGGCCCAGTTTTCCTTGTAAAAACAAAGGGGGCTATTCTGAAATCGGGTCGCCAAGGAAGGTCAAATTTCGCCGACAACCCTGGGGGGCCCGAGTTTGGCCAACACTGGGAAGATTAATCATTATGGGTTCAGGACCCACTACAGTAGTAATGTTTTTACCCAGAAAAAACATGGAAATTTTCAGGGGGAACCCTTCGGATCACCCACAGTCAAGTATCCGTGAAATTTTGCACTGTACAAAAAATTTTATGAAAGGGACAGAATATTAGCTCCTCCAAAGCTTCCAATAACACGAAGAATTCAAGGAAGTGTTTTGTGAAAAGGGAATATTCCCCTTTTATAAGTGAGCAAAATGCTCCGGTATCTCAAAAGGTTTTTACTTCAGTTGTTTTGGAGTTTTCCCGAAGGGAAATAAGACCTTCAATAAAAAGGGGCCTCCCTTTTTTTATTCTCTCGGGGGCTGTTATGGGAATTTGAGTTTTCCCAATGGGTTGGGGTTTGTGGGGGGAGTTGGGACTTTGTCCTACTTTGTTAAGGGAAGAGCGAAGGCCCTTTCCCTGTCTTCCCCTACGTTGCAATGGGGTCGCTCTGGTGGGTCTCTCTGGATATGTTGTTTAATTTCACAGTTTAGTATTTGTCTCTCACCAGGGGGACCCTAAGTTGAGAAGCGTGGCTCACCCTTGATTTTTTTGGTGATGTAGACGTTCTCCCTTGGCTGGGGACTTCATTCCCAAGGTTTACGATCTTGCTCATGCCAGGCTGTTGAAAAGAAGACGGACTGCTCGGGGAAGGAGCGGGTTTTTGAAGGTATCACCAACCTGGCTGCCTCCAATGCAGTGGTTAAGTCACGATCCGCAGAAAGATCGAACCTCGGTCCCCCAGACTCCAGCAGGGTTTTATCAAATAAACTGCACCAATCCCAAAAATTTGACACCACTTGCTTTATACCACTGGGAAAGCTTTTTGGGCTCTGCCACACAAAATCAACCAGGGTTGACCAAGCTGTCGCCTGCCCAATTTTAATAATTTATGATATTTAGCTGGGGAAAAGGTACATGCTCCCAAACTGTGGTCTTCATACTTGTAATCAGAAAACTCAGTGTCATTTTTTAAATGACGTAAATTCCCCGTGCCTTACCAAACAATGCTGTGTGAACCAACGATCCCCAAAAGCGTTTTTGGCCCCCTCAAGGCCGAGCCTGATTTTCAAGCTTTCGAAAATTTTTTCTGGTTCGGCCTATTGAAGTGGGGAAAAAGCTTTACTGCTTTTGTAAACTAAAATATTTCAAAAAGTGAAAAAGCCTCCTTTCTCTTTCCCTATCAAATTTTTTTTCGCAAATGCTCTCGTTCCCAGTTGCCAAAAATTGATTTTTGCCAGTCAAAGGGCCCAAAGCACTGATTCACCTTGAGCAACCCCGCTGCACTGACTGACGATTTTTCCTTTTATTATCATCTTTCCCCCGCGGAAAATTGTACTTTTTCCCCCAGCCCCGTAAAAAAGGGGGGGGCTGATGGGCCATCTCTTCTTCTCGAAATTTGTCAGTAATCGTGAAAGCAGTTTTTCGCGCTGTGAGATGCGTTTTTAATTAATGCCAATGGAACGGCAATTTGCCAAACCGCTGTTTGGGGGCGTTTTGGTAGGTTAAAAAAAAGTATATCCGGGGGGCCCCAAAGTCTGACTCGTCAGGTGGTTCCACATTTTAAATTTTTTCGCTATGCACAGTACGATTGCAGAATCGCATACAAGGTGGATACGCAAAAAGCAAAGCTGACTGCAAAAATTTCAAAACCGAACGGCGTAGCAACTGACAGCAAAAATTTGTAAAGCAAGCCAGACAGCAAACTACACCCTATGTTCTACAAGATTGACCCTAGCAAAGCGGCACACCAAAAAGATAGTAAGGGGCTTTGAAAAAATCACACAATAGCAAGGCTGCCAAGCAAAGTAACTGAAAAGAAAAAAATTTTTTAAAGCGTTGGCAAAGCTAATGCAATGCCAGCGAAAGCTGCAAAATGTTCCTGCTCCCCGCTTCACCTGGGCCCAAAAACCCTTTCTCTAAGCCCAGTCCAGTCTTGGACAGGCTATCCAATTAAAACCCAGGAGTCCAAAGGGCCTGTTACCCTGGGGTAAAGGAGAAAAAAAAACCAGCAGAAAATTTCTGATTTATTACCCTTCCCCAATTTTAAAACGCAGTTGTACACTATTACACTATTACAGTGATAGGTTTAGTGCACTCCACGGTAAGCAAGAAAAAATAGAAGCCAAAGAGAGCAGACCAGCTTTAAAACCAGCTTAGAATGGGAATGAAAGGGAGACGGGGGGAGGGTTTACCCACAAAACCTCGCGATTCCCAAAAAACTTTCTTTTATTGGCTGGAACCTAGGTATAGTTGAACGACGGGGCCCCTCAAAACTCTCAGCACCGGGGTTCGCTGGTTGGGGAGATACCCTTTTAAAGGGGGGTGTGTACGCGCCGAAAAAAGGTTAGTACTCTTTGCTGCCACACTGATGCTCATCAAATGTATTCCTTCAATTTACATCCCCACCCCGGAGCTTGCCTTGAATCATGTTTAAAGGGGGAACTTCTACTTCTTCTTCTTTCTTTTCCCTTTTTTCCTTCTTCCTTTTCTTCCTTCTTTTTTCTTCTTCTCCCTTTTTTTCCCTTCTTTTTTTTTTTTCTTTTCTGACACCTGTGACCCAAAAAAAAACATTGCTGGGCCCTTCAAAACTTTTTTTATATTCCTATACAATAGAAAATAATCAAGGCAGGTGTAAATGTCCACTTGTAAAATGTTTTTGTGACAATGTGAGTAAAAATTTCATCCCAAAATATTAAGTCAGAAAAAAGTTGGTCATGAAATGGCAAGAAACTTTAAATTGAAATTTGAACATAAAAATTACATAAAAAATATAAAACAAAAAAAAGTATACGTCAACATTCTGCAAGGGGCAGGATCATGTTGCCATCAGGAATTGCCAAGTGCAACTTCGTCCCCTCATATTGGGAAATTTTACTGCCCAAAAAAAATTTTTGTTTTTGTCCATAACTTTGAAAAATGTGTACTTTTTTCTATATAAAAAAAAGATTTTTTATTTTTAAAAATATTTGGGGCACTGGGGTAGTGAATGTGCAAATTACGTAGTTTATGTTTGGACCTTTTCGGGTTAAAGTCCTGCAAATTTTTTTCAGCTGCTTTTTTGTCAAAACTGGAAAACCTCACCGCCTTTCACACTTTGTATGCCCATACGATTTTAAAATTTCTAAAACCAACCTTTGGGGCCCTTAAAAATTCATTAACTTAACATTTGTTTCAGGCATTTTCTTAATTAAATCATAATGCAATGCCTGCTTTGTACTATGATTGATGGAAACACTATTCCTGTAATTGTTTGTCATGTTTCCACCCCAAAAAACAGTCTTCCACATCTTCAAGCATTTGCTATCTCTGTTTTGTAAGCATCTTGCCCCTTTTGCAACAACAGCTTCGATCCCTTTTTTTGGGCCAAGAGAGTAGCAATGGTTGTTTGGGGTTTGTTATACAACCGGGCCCAGCTTGGGGGCATCGCCCCACTTTTGTACTTTGGTTTCTCTTTTAAATTTGCTAGTTTTCTAACCCTTTTTCACGGGGTTAGCACTTAAAGCTTTCTTTGGGCCCATGCGGGCTTTTTTGCGTTACAAGCACAAAAAACATGGTTTAAATACAAAATGTATTGATGTAGTGTGGAACCACTGCACTGGCTTGTAAACAATGGACATGGTTACAAGTGGCCGGGGGTGCGGGCTTCCCAGGCTTGTGGAACTTCAGGGAATTTTCTTAACCAGTTTTTCTCTTTGGGCCCGGCCCAATTTTTTTTGTTTATATGGGGCATTTTTCCCCCCGAGGTCCCTGTACTTAGAGGGGGTTAAAAGCAAGATGTAATCGCTGAAAGGTACATCCTTTCGGACCCAAACCCATTCTCACTTAAAAAAAGTTGTCAAAAGTTTTTTTTCTGTCCAAGATGCCTTTGTGTTGCAGTGTCTGACAGAGTGATTCAAAATGTTTTTTAAAATCTGACAGGTTGGTAAGAAAGACAATAGGCAACAGTTGAATTTTTTCCCAAAATGTTTCGCCGAACAGTGGCTTTTCAGTTGGTACAGAAAGTGGGCAGGAGCTGTGAGATGTGAAGACGATTTACCTATCTTTCTACTTCCCAAATTGTTGGATCATATCCATTATGTATTCCCTTTTGTTTAAAACCCTTG
The DNA here is from genome assembly GCF_026875155.1 of Cherax quadricarinatus. Taxonomy (NCBI): domain Eukaryota; kingdom Metazoa; phylum Arthropoda; class Malacostraca; order Decapoda; family Parastacidae; genus Cherax; species Cherax quadricarinatus. The sequence continues at coordinate 24,636,042 of NC_069452.1, forward strand.
AGGGTTTGGGAGTCTATTTCGTCTTCGCGCGGGGGTTTTTTGACTACTGTACCCCAAAAATTTCTAGCGCCGTCAAATCTCGCGGGAAAAAAGGCTGGTGGCCTACATGTGAGAGAAGGGTCTGTGTGTCTTTTGCGCGGTAAAAAAAAAAATCTGGGCCCAGCGGTTTGCATTGTGGGAATGCCTTCTTTAAACAATGCCCCCATGCCTCGCGGTAAGAAGCCCTCATCCTGGCGAATTGGGACACTTTTTTTTCCCCCAGTGAAGTTTAATACGGGGAAAGTCCCGGAAAGATGGTTTTAAAGGTTTTGGTGGGGTTTTGCCCGAACATGCCTTTTTTTCGGAAAATTAGTAAAGGGGAAAACCGACGACCCCACCCTTTCCCCTCTGTGCGGGCCCGTTTGTTTACTTTAAATTTTGTCCGAATCCAAGAGGAAACTTTTTTTTTTCCCAAATCCGCTCGTGGAGATGGGGATGTGTGTAGGAATATGAATCGCTTTAACTGTTCCAGTGTGTAGTAAAGGCTACGGGGCCCCCCGGTTTCGATCGTCCAACTCGACCAATTTTAAAGTTTATTTTTGTAAGGCTTTTGTGGGTGTTTTTTTGGGGGTCGAAAAGGATAATCTAATTCAAAATATTTCTTAGGACAAATTCGGTCTATACGGCCCAAACGATTTTGGGTTGAAATAAATCGTTTTGCGGGGGGGCCCCTGTTTCCCAGTGAAAGGGCGTTTTCGACGATTAAAGCGCTCTTGAGGGGCCATATGCTATTCCAAGGGGAAGGGTGCATCCGGGGGTACTCCCCTGGCTGTAAACAGGAAAGAGAGTGAAAATGATGATGATACTGTTGCAATTGGGATGGGAAAAAGTGCGTGGGGGTGTGGTGCCAGCGGTGAGGCCCCCGCAGTGGGGCCCGCTACCACCCCCGTGCCACCCCCCCGCTGCCTCAGTGATCTACAACAAAGGCCACCTCCCCCCCCCACCCCCCCACCAGCCTCACCAAAAAAAACCCCCAAACCCCCAAACCCCCGTTTGTCCCGTCCCCCAGCGAGGCCCCTGGATTGGCAGGAAGCTTCAATTTTGTTCCAAAGCCCCCGTTTTATGAAGAAAAAGGAAAACGGCCCTCTTTTTCATGGGAAAAATGCCACTGAATGGAAAGTTTCGGTTATTTTTTGTGAAAACCCCGTGGGAAAAAATTGTCATGGAAAGCAACAAATTTTGGACACCTGGGAAAAAATCTTTAAACCAAAATCACGTCTACACCAGTGGAAGGAGGAACTGTGGGTGAGATGTATCTTTTCTTTGCCAAAAATCTTATGCCCATGGTATAAGCACAAAATGAAATCATACTGGTCAAAAGCGCCCCGATTTCAACCCCAGGTTTCGTGTTAAGCCCGTGAATCGATTTGGCTAAAGTTTCGTTGCTTCATTTCTCAGACAAAAACCCCGGGCCCGACAGAACTGAAGGGGTTTATAGATTGGAATTGTTTGTGTTCTGAAAAAAAAAAAATTCGTACGCATTTTATCCCCCAGGAAGCTTGTAATTGACGAATCTTTTTTCTGTTCAAAGGAGTCTCTTTCAAACAGTCATACCAGCAAAAGGAAAAGCTTTGGTATAAAATTGTTTTTGCTTTGGATGTTTCAGTGGTCGGTTGGATATTATTTTGTACCCTGGAGTTTACTTGCAAAATACCAGGAAGAGGGCATCTCGGTGTGTGGTTTGAAAATGATAGAAACCCTACCCTTTGGGAAGGGGCATATATTTATACAGATAACTGGTCACAAGCCCTCATCAGTGATTTTTTGCGAGTGAAATGACAGATGTGTGTGGCACAGGCGTGCAAAACGGAAACATAGCCCCCCGGGTTTTGGTGGCACTGTTAAGGTGAGGTGCGGCGTTTGCTGCAATGAAAACATGGCATTTTGGTGGCTGACAAACGAGATGTCACACTGTTGTCATCATTCACCCTAATGAAATGGCAGACAGTGGCAGGCAGCATAGAGAGAGCAATGAACCCATTCTAAACCTGCAGCTGTGATTGATTACACCTTCAAAATGCGTTGTGGACAAAAGTGACATGCAGGGGGTTTGCTGATTTTGTTCCAAGAGTTTAAGTGGTACATCAACTGTTTTCCCTCTTTGGAATTTCTATGCTCAATGTTATAATATGTATAAGATGAGGGGCCAGAAAAACCCCAGTACGGCGTTCTGTTTGTCTGTTCAGACAAAAGTATTCAAGTACCAAAAAAACGCACCCGCAATGACCCCCTACCAAAATTTTCAACAAAAACTGTCTCTGAAAACATGGTGATCACTTTGGGAAAATGCCTGCTCTGCTTTCAAGAAAAAAGGTCAGAAGGTGTTAGTCTGTGACTACAAAAAAAAAACGCCCACAACAAAACGAGAATTCGTTTTATGTGTGAGGAATGTAAAAAACCACTGGCATGACACCATGTTTCAAAGACTTCCACGGCTTCGAACTTCTAGAAACATTCCCTGGACTTATATGTGTATATAAAATAAGAAAAAAAGTAAAAAGCAAAATTTCTATCGTTTGTTTGTGTAAATATTTTCTAAAAACAAAATTTAAAGACCGGTTTACGCCCTTTTGTGTGTATTGAATAAGAAAAACTTACAAAATTTGATCATGTTGGCCTCAAGGCCCTAAAAGTTACTCGAAAAAAAAAAATTGAAAAATAATTTTAAAAAAAGTACATAAAAAAGTAAATAGAAAAAAACCGGGTGACGGCAGTCGGCGTGTTACCAGATGTTGTTTAAATTTTTGGGAAACTTCATCCCCCATATCTCGGTAAGTATTTACGGTAAAAAATTTTTTTGTTTGGGGCCCATTATTTTGAATAAAAAAAAAAACTATTTTTTTTATAAGAAAAAATAATTTTTTTTTTTTTTGAAATTTGGCCGCCCTGAGAAAAAGTTTCGGAGGGGGCCTGTTGACCCTTAAAAGGGTTAAATATTGCTGCGACCTATAAAACTAGTTATAAGCTTTTTCATTTTTGCGGAGTTTCCCTTCCAATCTGTGTCGATAAATGAATTTATCGCTAAAGAAGGGGGAACTGTAAAGGTAGGTGGTTTATGTCAGTAATCTTTGTACGCTTTTAAGTCACATTTTTCAGATTTTAACATTTTTTAGTATAATATTTTTTTAAAAATTTATAAGAGTTTACTGTTACGCCCTTTCCTCATTAGTGCTACTCATTTCCCAAACTCTCGGACTTATGATGGGCTCTCGCCCGTATTATACCTAATATGTATATTAGAGCTGATTCCTCTATTCTGCTTATTTCAATTTTACACTACACTACTGTATAAAATATTTAAAAATATACTAGAAATGTTTACATGGTGCAAAGTGAATTAAAACAATATCAAATATGGTTGACACAACTCACTACCATCATTAGTGTGCCTCTCACTTAGCAACAAATTCGTTTTAACGACGTGGTCTTAGGAATGTAATTCCATCGTTAAGTGAGGAGATGCTGTATTTCTGACGAGTATGTAACCAAGGAAGGTGAAAATGTTCACCTGTCAGTGCGTTTGAAAACTATTTGAGTACTATTTCAGTACCAAAGTGTCAGAACAAACAGTGGCTAAAAATCACAACAACTGCTACAAATTGTAATGATGAGAACATAAAAATTACATAAAAAAAAGAAAGGGAAAAAAGGTATATCGGCAACATTTCTGCAAGTGCCAAGACTCCATGTTGCTGTTAGGTGAGCATCCAGTGCCAGCTTCTTGCTTTTATTTCTCATTTAAGTACGGGACCTGACATCTGTTTTTTGGCCCTCATTACACACAGGAAATTGCCCTCTATTTAATTTTTTTTTTCCAAATACAGGTCTCCCTCAACATTCGTATTTTCCACTTTTGCTGACTTCAAACATTCACAAATTCCCAGCCGCCAAATCATATACATGTAGAGAACTTTGAAGCTGATGACCAGCATTGCTAGAGGCATAATTCCCTACAAAACTCTGTAGGTATGAAGAAATGGTCTCAGTTGCCAATCACAATGTTCTTCACAAAGAAGCTTGCCGCAACAGTCCCCATCTCTTTACCCAAGGTCCTATCGATGCTAAAACCTTGGTTAGCTTCAAATTTAGGTTGGATAAATACATGAGCGAGAGGGGTAGGAATTGAGTGGGACTTGCCCATGAGTAAGTAGAATTATCAAAGCTTATTTCTTGGGTAGCGTTTATTCTGTTAGTTGGTTGGATTTTTGAAGGACGTGCCTAGTATAGGCCAACAGGCATGCTGCAGTGTTTCTCCTTTCTTATGTTCTTAGACTGATGAGTGGAACAGTCTGTCTAGTAGGGTTTATAAGACATATGAAATAAGAAAGGAGGAAAAAACTGCAGTAGCCCTGTTGGCCTATACTTGGCAGGTCCTTCACAAACCCAAAAACCCACTAACAGATAAATGCTACCCAGGCAATAAGCTTTGATAATTCTATTTACTCATTTGCAAGTCCCACTTAAATCCAACCCCTCTCACTCATGATAAATTATACACACGTGCAACTCTTGGGTATCTCTATTGAGGAACATTTCACCACACAGTGGCTAAATCAGTCCATACAAAGGAGAATCGTGAAGAACAGGAGGAGAATGAGGTAATCAGTCCCTCAACCTTGAGTTGATGTGGTCAGTCCATCAATCTTGAATAGAATACAGCATATGTGCGGAGAAGTAGCCTATATACCGTAGGCAGAAGAGGTGCAGCAGACATAGGTGGTGTCACTTTTGTTCAATGTGGAAGTAGGTCATGCCCAAGGGTTAGGCAAGCGAAGAATTCCCAATAGAAGTTGCAGTGTCTGACAGGATTGTAGATGAAGGGTTCAGAGAACCGACACGTCGATAAATTAGACACATGTGCAACTCTTGGGTATCTTTATTGAGGAAACGTTTCACCACACAGTGGCTTCATCAGTTTATACAAAGGAGAATCGTGAAGAACAGGAGGAGAATGAGGTAATCAGTCCCTCATCCTTGAGTCGGTGTGGTCAGTCCATCAATCTTGAATAGAATACAGCATATGTGTGGAGAAGTAGCTTATATACCGTAGGCAGGAGAGGTGCAGCAGACATAGGTGGTGTCACATTTATTCAATGTGGAAGTAGGTTGTGCCCAAGGGTCGGTTCTCTGAACCATTGTGGCATGCAAAGAGTACATAACCTTTATTCAGCGCATGTACACACCCTCATTTACAGGCTATCTCCCCCAACCAGCGAACCAGGGGACTGAGGGTTGACGATGGGGCCCTGTTGTTCAACCAGTACCCAGGTTCCAGCCAATGAGAAGATGGTTTTGGCAATTGCAGAGGTTATGTGGGTGCCACTCTACTGTCTGCCCTTGTCATTCCCATTCTAGAGCTGGTTGAAGCACGGCCTGCTCTCTAGTGGCTTCTATTCTGCCTTGCTTACCATGGAGTACACTAATACCTATTGCTGTACATAGTGTATATAGTGTACATACTTCTGTTCTAAATTAGTGAAGGTTAATATAAGTCAAAAGTTTTTCTGCTGTGTTTATTTTGCTCCCTTTACACCCAGGATAACAGACCATTTGGACTCCTGGGTTGTAATAACCATTCATCTACAATCCTGTCAGACACCGCAACTTCTTGGGATTTTAATACTTGGGAATTCTTCGCTTGCCTAACCCTTGGGCACGACCTACTTCCACATTGAACAAATGTGACACCACCTACGTCTGCTGCATCTCTCCTGCCTACGGTATATAAGCTACTTCTCTGCACATATGCTGTATTCTATTCAAGATTGATGGACTGACCACATCGACTCAAGGTTGAGGGACTGATTACCTCATTCTCCTCCTGTTCTTCATGATTCTCTTTTGTATGGACTGATGAAGCCACTGTGTGGTGAGCCAGCCAGCCAGGCAGCCTGCCTGCCTGCCTGCCTGTCAAACATGTATTACACATGTTCCAGAATTGTTTTTCTTTATTTAGGGTGTATGTTATAGAACATTCTGGCAGGCTGACACTACCAGTGGTATCAAAATTGAAAGGATGTTATACATTGGTTGTTATTGAGGTTTTTTATATTTCCTCGGTATCTCCTGCGAGTGTTGGCGTATCTGAAGCTCGCTCATAACTCAGATTTTGGCTCGCAACTCAAAGCAAAAAAATCGACCGAGCAATGGCTCATAACTCGGAAAACTCATAAGTTGAGGCACTCATAAATTAAGGTACCACTGTATGTAGAAACTATTCATGCATATTCTCTATATCATGAACATATGTAAAACAGTTTAAACAATATATACTACTCTCAATTACAGTGGGGCCCTCAAATTTCGTGAGTATTAATTTTCGTGAATTTCTATTATTTGCAAATTTTTTCGGCAAAATATAGCCTCAATTTTCATGATTTGCCTCTGAATTCAGCAGTCATATGGAGAGCATCACAGCAGCTGCATGCAAACAAACCTCCCACACACACCATTCAGAGTCAGTGTGGCATTGTTTCTCGGTGAGTGATCATCACCCCACGTGTTCATACCATAAATTTCATAATAATTCATTGTTTTTGTGCTTGCAACTACTAAATAAGCCACCATGGGCCAAAAGAAAGCTCCTAGTGCCAGCCCTTTGGTAAAGGTGAGAAACATGATAGAACTCAAGAACACACCAGCCAGGGTACTTCCCCACAACAGCCAGGGTACTTCCTCACACCAGCCAGGGTACTTCCCCACACACCAGCCAGGGTACTTACCCACACAAACCAGCCAGGGTACTTCCCCCTCACACAAGCCAGGGTACTTCCCCACAACAACCATGGTACTTGCCCTCACACCAGCCAGGGTACTTCCCCTCACACCCGCCAGGGTACTTCCCCACACAAACCAACCAGGGTACTTTCCCACACAAATCAGCCAGGGTACTTCCCCCACACACCAGCCAGGATACTCACCACACACCAGCCAGGGTACTTCCCCACACAAACCAGCCAGAGTACTTCCCTACACAAACCAGCCAGAGTACTTCCCCACACACACCAGCTAGGGTACTTCCCCACACAAACCACCCAGGGTACTTTCCCACAGCAGTCAGGGCACTTCCCCTCACACCAGCCAAGGGTACTTCCCAACACAAACCATCCAGGGTACTTCCCCACACAAACCAGCCAGGGTACTTCCCCACAACATCCAGGGTACTTCAACTCACACCAGACAGGGTACTTCCCCACACAAACCAGCCAGGTTACTTTCCCACACAAACCAGCAAGAGTACTTCCCCATGCACCAGCCGGGGGACTTCCCCACACCAGCCAGGGTACTTCCTCACATACACCAGCCAGGGTATTTCCCCACACAAACCAGCCAGGGTACTTTCCCACATACACCAGCCAGGGTACTTTCCCACACAAACCAGCCAGGGTACTTCCCCACACAAACCAGCCAGGGTACTTCCCCACATACACCAGCCAGGGTACTTCACCATACAAACCAGCCATGGTACTTCCCCACACGCTCGATTTGATTTGAGTGGGACTCGCTTTTTGCTTGGGGAGCATTGAAAATTGGGTTGGGCAAATATTGTTAGTGGGATGGTTTGTGAAGAACCTGCCTAGTATGGGCCAACAGGCCTGCTGCAGTGTTCCTGCTTTTGCATGTTCTTACGTACACCAGCTGAGGAAATTGCTTCAGAGGAGGTGGAAGACAGAGGAAAGAAGGTGCCTTCTTTAACCCTTTGACTGTTTCGGTCGTATATGTATATATACATCTTACGAGCCAATATGTTTGACATATGTATACTCATAAATTCTAGCAGCTTCAAATCAAGCAGGAGAAAGCTAGTAGGCCCACATGTGAGAGAATGGGTCTGTATGGTCAGTGTGCACCATATAAAGAAATACTGCAGCACGCAGTGGATAATGAAAAAAAAAACTCCGACCATGTTTTTGGATTAAAACGCCGACTTTGAGGTGGATTTTCGAATAGTTTTTATGGTTATATTCTCTTTTTCGTAGTCACATTTGATAGAATGGAAAACATGTTATAGAAATTGAGGTGATTTTGATTGATTTTACTATGAAAAGGACCTTGAAATGGAGCTCAAATTAGGGGAAATGTTTGATTTTTGCTGATGTTCAAGAGTAAACAAATGATGTCATTGTCCATTAAATGTCCAACTAGCCCTTCTAATATACAGTCATGAATGGGTTGATGTTATTTACACAATTATTACAATATTGCAGTAGTCTGCATAACAGTAAATTTTTTTTTGTTTGAATAAAAATTCAAAATAGAAAGCAAGAGTAATATCAGAGGGGCCTGGAGACATGACTGATGAACAAAGAAATGTTATTTTTTGAACCAGGATGGTCTACATTGTTCATTCTAGACACTATTTTGAAATTGACATACTTTTTAATTTGCATGAAATTGGCCAAATTGCCAGTTTCTGACCTCTTTATTGGATAGTTGAAATCAGTAAATGGGAAGTTTCTTGTATTAAATCGATAGAACAAATGGAGTTCTAAAGAAAAAGTTATGTGTTTGGTTAACTGGAACAATGGAATTAAACCCAAAACAAGGCTCAATGCGGGCAAAATCGCCGATTCGTGAATATTGCCGAGGTCACTAACTTTGCGAGATTGTAATGCCGTAAGTTTTCCATCAAATTTCGTGCTTTTGATGTCATTACCATCGGGAAAACATTCTCTATCATTTCTAAGAAAAAATAATTTTTTCTTTTTAAAAAGATTTTGTGCACCAGGAGACCCTGAGGATTTGGGTTGCGACAGTAAAAAGGGTTAAAGTTAAGAACATTGTGAAAAAGTGGGGTGAAGTGAAAAACATTTGTGGAGGAACACCCCCAAAAACCCTTCCCCCCTCTCCATTCCTAACCAGAAAGAGTCTTCAATGAAGGTCAGGGATGTTAAATGTCTTTTATACATTTTTTATTTTTTTATTGATTTTTCTTTCCTTTTAAGAAATCTATTTTAATCCATAAAAAAATTTTTGTTGTTAATACTTTTTTGGGGTTTTGTAACGGATTAATGGATTTAATTATTTCTTATGGGAAAAATGGCTTTCGATTCTCTGAATTTAACTTTTAGCGACCCCCGGAACGTTAATCAGAAAAACGAGGGTCCCCCCTGTATGTGTAAAATCTCACAATCATTAAACAATTGTGTCCACTTTAGGTTTAAAAATGAAAAATTGTAATTACCCCCAAATAAAAATTGTTAACTTAAGTTTGGGTAAAATGTTCTGCAAATAGGGCTTTTTTTTATTTCCTTTGTTTAAAAAACTACATGCTGAAGCAAACAATTTTCAAACATGTACACCCGTGATTTGGTGGGGGAATTTTAAAAGGGTGATAATGCCCCGACACTTGTCATACTGGTGTGACCTCTAATGAATGGGCACTGTACACTTTTAATTTAAAAAAAGCGAGAAATGCCCCATGAGTGGGTAAAAGGTAGTGACACTGTACAAGGTGATATTGGTAGTGAACCCCTGGAAGAGGTTAATTTAAATTTGGAACTGTCCCCAGATTGATCATCTTCGTGAGATAAAGAAGGCCCTAAAAAGGTGGTGGAGGCCCGGCCTGGTGTTTGGGTGTCCAGCAAGACCAAAATGACCAAAGCTACCCAGGGGGTTTAAAACCCCCACAAGATGGTTCCCAAATGTAAACTCCATGTTTTCCCCGGACCCAAAACCCCACCCACCCCCGCCCACAATTTTCCCCCTACTTTTTTTACACTAACCCCCTCTTACTTTAACCCCTTTCACTCTCCCGGTTTCTTTTATTAAAAAACACTTACTGTACCACCACATCACCAGGTGCTTTTTTTTACACTAAACCCTTTTTTCTGTTTCCACCACATCTCCAGGTACTTTAATTTTACTTCCACTTAAAGTACCACCACACTCTCCAAAAACTTGGAAATTTATTAAACTACCACTTTTTCTGTTCCACCACATTTTCCAGGGACTTTATTACCTACCACTCCTACTGTCCACCACACTCTCCCCGGTACTTTAAATTTTACTACCACTCTTACTGTTTCCCCCCATTCTCCAAAATATTTTACCCCAAACCCAAAACCCCTTTCCCCACTCGGGGCCCTCTCCCCCCTAGGCGGGTGACCCCCAAAAGAAAGAAAATTCCCCCCCAAAAAAAAAAAATACATTTCTTCATCTTCATTCAACATTTTCAACCCCACTCACCATTAAACCCCTGTTTTTTTAGAGATTTCTAAAAACACAACACCCATTACTTTTACCAGCCGTAAACACCTACACCCCAATCTCCCCAAAAGCTGTACCAACCAAAACCCCCCTTCACCTACACTCCAAACTTTTACCACACCTTTCCCCCACCTACGCCCCTGCTCTCCACCACTTAACCCTCCCGCAACTAACCCCCCTCAAAACCTTTCACTCTCCACTACTGTGGATTTAGGAAATTGTGGGGAAAAACTAAAACCCAAAAAAAAATTGAAAGAAACCCAAAACATTACTTTTTTTATGCCAAAATTTAAAATGTCAAAAGGGGGTGCCAAAAAAAAAAAATTAAAAGGGGAATTTCAGGAAAGAGTAAGGTTATGAGGATAACAAAAAGATTAGGTGATGAAAGATTGAATATCAGATTGGAGGGAGAGAGTATGGAGGAGGTGAACGTATTCAGATATTTGGGAGTGGACGTGTCAGCGGATGGGTCTATGAAAGATGAGGTGAATCATAGAATTGATGAGGGAAAAAGAGTGAGTGGTGCACTTAGGAGTCTGTGGAGACAAAGAACTTTGTCCTTGGAGGCAAAGAGGGGAATGTATGAGAGTATAGTTTTACCAACGCTCTTATATGGGTGTGAAGCGTGGGTGATGAATGTTGCAGCGAGGAGAAGGCTGGAGGCAGTGGAGATGTCATGTCTGAGGGCAATGTGTGGTGTGAATTAATGCAGAGAATTCGTAGTTTGGAAGTTAGGAGGAGGTGCGGGATTACCAAAACTGTTGTCCAGAGGGCTGAGGAAGGGTTGTTGAGGTGGTTCGGACATGTAGAGAGAATGGAGCGAAACAGAATGACTTCAAGAGTGTATCAGTCTGTAGTGGAAGGAAGGCGGGGTAGGGGTCGGCCTAGGAAGGGTTGGAGGGAGGGGGTAAAGGAGGTTTTGTGTGCGAGGGGCTTGGACTTCCAGCAGGCATGCGTGAGCGTGTTTGATAGGAGTGAATGGAGACAAATGGTTTTTAATACTTGACGTGCTGTTGGAGTGTGAGCAAAGTAACATTTATGAAGGGATTCAGGGAAACCGGCAGGCCGGACTTGAGTCCTGGAGATGGGAAGTACAGTGCCTGCACTCTGAAGGAGGGGTGTTAATGTTGCAGTTTAAAAACTGTAGTGTAAAGCACCCTTCTGGCAAGACAGTGATGGAGTGAATGATGGTGAAAGTTTTTCTTTTTCGGGCCACCCTGCCTTGGTGGGAATCGGCCGGTGTGATAATAAAATAAAAAAATAAAATAACAACATCCAGTGTTGAACCCCTACTTAACCAAGATGGGTCTTACACAGATGACAGCAAGGAAATGAGTGAGCTACTCAAGTTCCAATGTGGCTCAGTTTTTAGCAAGCCACTAACCAGACTTAGAGTTGAAGATCTATTTGAATTTTTGATGAGAGAGCCACAGAAATTGGTAAACACAAGCCTATCTGGGGTAAATGTAAATGGGGAGCCTTTAATCGAGCTATGTGTAGAAAGAGATTTGGTAATAAGTAATAAATATTTTATGAAAAAGAGGATAAATAAATATACAAGGTATGATGTAGCACGTAATGAAAGTAGTTTGTTAGATTATGTATTGGTGGATAAAAGGTTGATGGGTAGGCTCCAGGATGTACATGTTTATAGAGGGGAAACTGATATATCGGATCATTATTTAGTTGTAGCTACAGTTAGAGTAAGGGGTAGATGGGACAAGAGGAAGGTGGCAACAACAAGTAAGAGGGAGGTGAAAGTATATAAACTAAGGGAGGAGGAAGTTCGGGTGAGAGATAAGCAACTATTGGCAGGAAGGTGGGCTAGTGCAAAGATGAGTAGTGAGGGGGTTGAAGAGGGTTGGAATAGTTTTAAAAATGCAGTATTAGAATGTGGGGCAGAAGTTTGTGGTTATAGGAGGGTGGATGCAGGAGGAAAGAGGAGTGATTGGTGGAATGATGAAGTTAAGGGTGTGATAAAAGAGAAAAAGTTAGCTTTTGAGAGGTTTTTACAAAGCAGAAGCGTTATAAGAAGAGCAGAGTATATGGAGAGTAAAAGAAAGGTGAAGAGAGTGGTGAGAGAGTGCAAAAGGAGAGCAGATGATAGAGTAGGAGAGGCACTGTCAAGAAATTTTAATGAAAATAAGAAAAAATTTAGGAGTGAGTTAAACAAGTTAAGAAAGCCTAGGGAACGTATGGATTTGTCAGTTAAAAACAGAGTAGGGGAGTTAGTAGATGGGGAGATGGAGGTATTAGGTAGATGGCAAGAATATTTTGAGGAACTTTTAAATGTTGATGAAGAAAGGGAGGCGGTAATTTCATGCACTGGCCATGGAGGTATACCATCTTTTAGATGTGAAGAAGAGCAGAATGTAAGTGTGAGGGAGGTATGTGAGGCATTATGTAGAGTGAAAGGGGGTATAGCAGCTGGAACTGATGGGATCATGACAGAAATGTTAAAAGCAGGGGGGGATATAGGGTTGGAGTGGTTGGTACTTTAGTTTAATAAATGTTTGAAAAAGGGGAAGATACCTAGGGACTGGCAGAGAGCAAGTATAGTCCCTTTATATAAAGGGAAGGGGGACAAAAGAGATTGTAAAAATTATAGAGGAATTAGTGTACTGAGTATACCAGGAAAAGTGTAGGGTAAGGTTATTATTGAAAGAATTAGAGGTAAGACAGAATATAGGATTGCAGATGAGCAAGGAGGTTTTAGAGTGGGTAAGGGATGTGTTGATTAGGTGTTTACATTGAAGCATATATGTGAACAGTATTTAGCTAAAGGTAGGGAAGTTTTTATTGCATTTATGGATTTAGAAAAGGCATATGATAGAGTGGATAGGGGAGCAATGTTGCAGATGTTGCAAGTATATGGAATAGGTGGTAAATTACTAAATGCTGTAAAGAGTTTTTATGAGGATAGTGAGGCTCAGGTTAGGGTGTGTAGAAGAGAGGGAGACTACTTCCCGGTAAAAGTAGGTCTTAGACAGGGATGTGTAATGTCACCATGGTTGTTTAATATATATATATATATAGATGGGGTTGTAAAAGAAGTAAATGCTAGGGTGTTTGGGAGTGGGGTGGGATTAAATTATAGGGAATCAAATACAAAATGGGAATTGATGCAGTTACTTTTTGCTGATGATACTGTGCTTATGGGAGATTCTAAAGAAAAATTGCAAAGGTTAGTGGATGAGTTTGGGAGAGAGTGTAAAGATAGAAAGTTAAAAGTGAACATAGAAAAGAGTAAGGTGATGAGGGTATCAAATGATTTAGATAAAGAAAAATTGGATATCATATTGGAGAGGAGGAATATGGAAGAAGTGAATGTTTTCAGATATTTGGGAGTTGACGTGTCAGTGGATGGATTTATGAAGGATGAGGTTAATCACAGAATTGATGAGGGAAAAAAGGCGAGTGGTGCGTTAAGGTATATATGGAGTCAAAAAACGTTATCTATGGAGGCAAAGAAGGGAATATATGAAAGTATAGTGGTACCAACACTGTTATATGGGTGTGAAGCTTGGGTGGTAAATGCAGCAGCAAGGAGACAGTTGGAGGCAGTAGAGATGTCCTATCTAAGAGCAATGTGTGGTGTAAATATGCAAAAAATTCGGAGTGTGGAAATTAGGAGAAGGTGTGGAGTTAAAAGTATTAGTCAGAGGGCTGAAGAGGGGTTGTTGAGGTGGTTTGGTCATTTAGAGAATGGATCAAAGCAAAATGACATGGAAAGCATATAAATCTATAGGGGAAGGAAGGCGGGGTAGGGGTCATCCTCGAAAAGGTTGGAGGGAGGGGGTAAAGGAAGTTTGTGGGAGAGGGGCTTGGATTTCCAGCAGGCGTGCATGAGCGTGTTAGATAGGAGTGAATGGAGACGAATGGTACTTGGGACCTGACGAGCTGTTGGAGTGTGAGCAGGGTAATATTTAGTGAAGGGATTCAGGGAAACCGGTTATTTTTATATAGTCAGACTTGAATCCTGGAAATGGGAAGTACAATGCCTGCACTTTAAAAGAGGGGTTTGGGATATTGGCAGTTTGGAGGGATATGTTGTGTATTTTTATATGTATATGCTTCTAAACTGTTGTATTCTGAGCGCTTCTGCAAAACAGTGATTATGTGTGAGTTAGGTGAAAGTGTTGAATGATGATGAGAGTATTTTCCTTTTGGGGATTTTCTTTCTTTTTGGGTCACCCTGCCTCCGTGGGAGACGGCCAACTTGTTACAAAAAAAAAAAGGCCTGTCTGATGTTATCCTGATGCCAAATGACTTCGAACAGGCGATAAATGACATGCCCATGCACTCTGTCCCAGGCCCAGACTCATGGAACTCTGTGTTCATCAAGAACTGCAAGAAACCCTTATCACGTGCTTTAACATCCTATGGAGAGGGAGCATGGACACGGGGGTCATCCCACAGTTACTAAAAACAACAGACATAGCCCCATTCCACAAAGGGGATAGTAAAGCAATGGCAAAGAACTACAGGCCGATAGCACTAACATTTCATATCATAAAAATTCTTTGAAAGGGTCCTAAGAAGCAAGATCACCACCCATCTAGAAACCCATCAATTACACAACCCAGGGCAACATGGGTTTAGAACAGGTCGTGCCTGTCTGTCCCAACTACTGGATCACTACAACAAGGTCCTGGATGCACTAGAAGACAAAAAGAATGCAGATGTAATATACGCAGACTTTGCAAAAGCCTTCGACAAGTGTAACCTTGGTATAATAGTGCACGAAATGAGTGCTAAAGAAATAACACAAAATGTTGGTAGATGGATCTATAATTTCCTGACAAATAGAACACAAAGAGTAGTAATCAACAGAGTAAAGTCTGAGACGGCTATGATGATAAGTTCTGTTCTGCAAGGCACTGTACTCGCTTCCATCTTGTTCCTCATCTTCATATCAGACATAGACAGGGATATAAGCCACAGTGCCATGTCTTCCTTCACAGATTACACCTGAATCTGACAGTGTCTTCCATTGAAGACACTGAACCAAATCTTTCAGTGGGCTGCAGAAAACAATATGAAGTTCAACGATGTGAAAATTCAATTACTCCGATATTGTAAACGTGAGGAAATTGAAACTTCATCAGAGTATAAAACAAATTTCAACCACACAATAGAGCAAAAAACTAACGTCAAAGATCTGGGAGTGATCATGTCGGAGTATCTCACCTTCAAGAACCATAACATTGTATCAATTGCATCTACTAGAAAAATGGCAGGATGGATAATGAGAACCTTCAAAACTAGGGATGCCAAGCCCATGATGACACTCTTCAGGTCACTTGTTCTATCTAGGCTGGAATATTGCTGCACACTAACAGCACCTTTTAATTACTGGGAACACTTGAAGTTCCTGAACCTGTACTCCCTGGGATGCAGGCAGGAGAGATGCATGATTATGTACACCTGGAAAATCCTAGAGGGACTAGTACCAAACTTGCATACAAAAGCAAAAGACTCGGCAGATGATGTAACATCCCCCGAGTGAAAAGCAGGGGTGCCACTAGCATGTTAAGAGTCAACATAATAAGTGTCAAGGGCCCAAGACTGTTCAACTGCCTCCCAGTATACATAAGGGGGATTACGAATAGATCCCTGGCTGTCTTCAAGCAGGCACTGGAAAAGCATGTAAAGTCGGTACCTGACCAGCCGGGCTGTGGTTCGTACATTGGATTGCATGCAGCCAGCAGTAACAGCCTGGTTGATCAGGACCTGATCAACCATGTGGCCTGGTCAGA
Organism: Cherax quadricarinatus; assembly: GCF_026875155.1. NCBI lineage: Eukaryota > Metazoa > Arthropoda > Malacostraca > Decapoda > Parastacidae > Cherax > Cherax quadricarinatus. The sequence goes on from NC_069452.1 coordinate 24,652,049, forward strand.
GGCCAGGTTGTGGGGGCATTGACCCCAGGAACTCTCTCCAGGTAAACTCCAGGTTCCTTGAACAAAGTGCTGCAATAATGATGTGTTTCGTGTTAAAAAAAATGATCTAAGTGTGGTTGGATGTCCTGGAGTGTTGTCCAATACCAGTAATGGTTTAAACATGATATTGCTGTCATTGCAAGAGTTTTCAACAGCTGGACAAAAACAACTTAAAAACAAGTCTTGGAAAAGAGCTTTAGTCACTCATGCTTTCCTATTTGACGGCCAAAGAACTGGAAGCAATCAATGGTTGTAGTCTCTCAGAGTGTGAGGATTTGGAGACTGATAAGCAAGCATTAGTTTCAGTACAGGTCAGCCATCACTAATCCAGCAATCAGTAATCTGCTTCCCTCAGTAATCAAGCAGTAATTTTGGCTAGCATAATTTCAAATTTCATCATTATACTGACTCAAATTTCATCATTTTGCTGACTCAGAAATTGTGCAGATGGTTGTAAGTCCAGAGCAGCAAACCAGTGGAGGAGAAAGCAGTGATGAAAATGAGGAAGATTTAGCAGAAAGTCTGTCTATTGACAAGTTACAGGTATTGTAGTTACCTGGCCGTTGCTGTGCCACTGAGTTTTATCGTGTTTTTCACAGTTTCTCTTGCATATTAGAACTTTAAACTGTGCCAGTGAACTTATAAGATTCATCCCTCCAGTGCTTGGAACTTATCTAGCAGAAAATAATATCTACCGAGTCAAAAAATGGAGAATCAGTGTACAATAACAAACATTACCATACTCTCAGAGAGGAACTTGAGGCCTAGAGTGCCAGTGAAAATAATATTAGAACATTTTTTGTCAGAGGAAAGACAGTTTCCCTGATAATAGTATGCTATACATAGTGCTATAGTGTATACCACAGTGGTACCCTAGTAGTATATGGATAATAAAGGATAGGTGAAATTTAAAACTGAAGTGTTTAGGCCCAAAGAGACAGGTTCATATTGTAAACAGTTGCCAGCAGTCATCAGAACCTCCCACATAGGTCTGCTATTGTACCTGACTTATAATTAGTGGTTCCAGGGTGTAAAACATTACTGTTGAATTAGGAAGAGGTGCAAAATCTTGAGGAAATATGAAAGTGTACAGTTTTGTAGAAATATGATAAACAGTGTATAGCTGTTAGTACTGATTGTGATGAAGTGATGTAAACAGTGTGTGGTAAACCTGTAGTTAGCAGCAGTCGCTCTATACACAACAAAAATCACTATTCCTCCAGTAATCTCTATATATTGAAGCCATCGGCGCCCAAACACGCAAGTTATACTTTCTGTATCAAACTGAACATATATTACTCTGTTTAATTTTTTCCAGTAGTCCTTTTCATGAGCTAGTCAAATATTATTCAGTGAGCCTAATCCGGATCTGCCCAGATTCATCCAGCAACCGAATTCAAATGGATTTGTTGATAACAATGTATCCTGTGACTGGTCTCACTAACTGATGGTGCTCTACATGCCCTATCAAACACTCAAACAAAACTACAACAAATAGTTACAATACAGATAGACAGATCTACTGTTAAGATGCTTATTAGGAAAAAGATATACAGTGATCCACTAGCCAGATTCTTTTAGGTTCACTGGATTTGCGCTGATTCAAATGGTCTGTTCAAAATATAGCCAGATTTTGGCGGATTAAAATGGTTTTGTTGGAAATAAAGCCAAACCAGAAGAACTGTACAAAAATTTAAATACAACAAATAGTTAAAATACAGATAGACAGATCTACTGTTAAGGTAATTATCAGAAAAGAGATATACAGGGACTGGATTCTTCCAGTTTGTGGATTCGGGAGAATTCAAATAGATTTCGCTGGATTCAGGCAGATTCAAACACTTTTTGTGGAAATAAAGCCAGATTTGGGTGAATTCAAATTGTTTCATTGGAAATAAAGCCAAATCAGAAGAACTGCTAAAAAATAAATAAAAATAAAGGCATTGTGGAATTATAGACTAGCTAGCTAAGAAAGTTGTCCAGTATTGTAAGAGGATCACTACCATGAAGATTTGTGTGGTCTGCAGAAAGGGCAAAGGATAAAGACAGACCTGGATTGCTTGCCATCTGCGTGGTCAGTGGTCCCATAGTATATGCAGGAACTTTAACCCCTTCAGGGTCGAGAGGCCCTCTCCAAAACTTGTTCTCAGGGTTGAAAATTTTTCGGAAAAAAATTGTTTCTTCTTATGAAAAGATAGAGAATCTTTTCCCGATCATAATGACACCAAAAGTATGACATTTGATGGAAAACTTACGGAATTATGCTCTTGCGGAGTTAGCGGTCTCGATGATGTTTACGCATCGGCGATTTTGCCCACTTTGAGCAGTATTTTTGGCCAATTCCAGTGTACTAGTTGACAAAAATCATAACTATTTTGCTAGAATTCCATTTTTTCTATTGAATGAGTACAAGAAACCACCCATTTACCAATTTCAACTATTCAATAAAGTGGTCAGAAATTAGCAATTTTGCCAATTTCACACAAATTTCAAAAAATGCCAATTTCCAAATAGGGTCCAGAATAAACAAGAAAGACATTCCTGGCACTAAAATAACAATTCCTCTGTTCATTAGTCACATCCCCAGGCCCATCATACATTTCTTTTGCTTTCCACTTTGAATTTTTATTCTCACAAAAAATAGAAGATTTACTGTTATGCAGACTACTGTATTAGTGTAGTAATGGTATAAATAATATGAGCGCACTTGTGTATTGGGTGCATGGCATTTGTTTACTTCTGAACTTTGGCAAAAATTGAACATTTCTGCTACTTCGAGCTCAATTTCAAGGTACTTTTCTTTGTAAAACCAGTCCAAATCATCTCAATTTCTGTAATATATCTTCCATTCTATAAAATGTGACTAGGAAAACTAGTATACAATCATAAATACCATACGAAAATGGAGTTCAAAGTCGCTGTTTTAATCCAAAAACATTGTCAAAGTTTTTTTCTCATTACACACTGTGTGCTGCAGGATTTTTTTTATACTGTGCATACTGACCACATAGACCCATTCTTTCATATTTAGGCCTACCAGCTTTCTCTTGCTAGATTTGAGGGTGCTAGAATTTAGGCGTACTAGTATATCAAAAACCCTCGTGTGTAAGCCGTACTAGTATGTCAGAAACCCTGAAAGGGTTAAACTAGTGACTACACTTAATATAAACTCAGAGAGATGTTTTTGGGTTTGCCCAAACGAGATACACCTGTATGAGGAAATGACATCTATATTAAAAGACAAGAACAATAATAAAACATCCTTCTTGAAAGACATGTCAGCATGGTATGACAGGTGGGTAAAAAAAGATGGGTGGTGGGGATTGGGCTGTCTTGGACAGTGCTCCTGAGGGGGCTAGTGCTGTCCTAGAGGACAGTGCTGAGGGTGTTAGTGTTGTCCTGGAGGAAAGTGCTCCAGAGGGTGCTATTGCTGTCCTGGAGGACAGTGCTGAGGGTGCTAGTGTTGTCCTGAAGGAAAGTGCTCCAGAGGGTCGTAGTGAAATATTAGAAGAGAGAGCTCATGAGGGTACTAGTGTTTTCCTAGAGGACACTGAAGACAACCTTATTCAGTCCACAGAGGTTCAAAATAGAGATACTTCTGGAGATGGATCAAAATGGGATGCAGCCTCAGGGAATAGTGTCGACACACTACCAGCAAAACCTGGTGGAAACACTGATGTCCATATGGGGATAAAAGATATTGATGTATTGAGGAAACAGGAAAAATAAATGCACCAGCAGTGAACACAGCTACAATAAATCTGAGCAAACAGAAGTACAATCAATGTTAATACTATGCCTTGGGTATCTGCAGGCATGGTATATCTGATAAAACAGGTGGGACATGCACCTTTGACCATTCCAAAATATGCTGCACCCACATGACAGCAGGAGAGTGCAACTTCCTTTCTTGCAACTTATCTCACCCAGAAATGTGTCACTCATCAATCCATGAAAGAAAATGCTACAATGCATACTGCCAGGCATATCATCTCAAGGGGACTAGAAGACACAGACCAGCCAGATTATGGGAAACAAAAGAGAGGAACCTCAACCTCTCCAGGAACAGAGGTTTTTTAGGGCCAGAAGGGAAAAAAGACTGGCAAGAAATGACAATGATCCTACACCACCTGAAAACACTGCTGGAGCAGAGGCACGGACAGTGGCATCTACCCCAGAACAACAGATATTAGAGCCAGCAAATAAAACCCTCTAAATTCCACAAATATGACATTTGTCTTTGCAAACATACAGGGGTCTAAAGCCGTCAAAAAACAACATAATTTCTTGCATCAAAGGACTGCTGATGGAGGCAAATGCAATGTTTGAAGCATTCACAGAAACCCACATAAAGGATCATTATGACAACGAAATATGGATCTCAGGTTACACCCTATTCTGATGCAACAGACTAAACAGGCAACAAGGGGGGTTGGCCTGTATGTCACAGAGTTGCTCATTTGCACAGAACTACTAAACACCTCAAATGATGTAGTCGAAGTTTTGGCGGTAAAGATCGAAAACCAAAACCTTGTCATTGTGGTAGTGTACAAGCCTCCAGATGCAACTTCCCAGCAATTCCAGGAGCAGCTTGAGAAAATTGACCACTGTCTGGAAAATCTCCCAACTCCTGCCCCAAACATCTTATTACTAGGAGATTTCAACCTGAGACACCTAAAATGGAGGAGTACTGCAAACAGTGTTTTAGTAGAGATCACCCCAGGAGGCAGCTCAGATGAAAATTCACACACACTCGAACTATTAAATCTCTGCAACAAATTCACCTTAACCCTTTCAGGGTTTCGGCCATACTAGTACGGCTTACGCACCAGGGTTTTTGACGTACTAGTACACCTAAATTCTAGCATCCTCAAATCTAATGAGAGAAAGCTGGTACGCCTACATATGAAAGAATGGGTCTTATGTGGTCAGTGTGCATGGTATAACAAAAATCCTGCAGCACACAGTGCATAATGAGAAGAAAACTTTGACCGTGTTTTTGGATTAAAACAGCAACTTTGCACTATATTTTCCTATGGTATTTATTGTTGTATTCTAGTTTTCCTGGTCTCATTTTATAGAATGGAAGACATATTACAGAAATTGAGATGATTTTAACTGGTTTTACAATGAAAAGTACCTTGAAATTGAGCTCAAAATAGCACAAATGTTTGATTTTTACCAAAGTTCAAAAGTAAAAATATCATGCTATGCGTCCAGTACACGTCAACTGGTGAGTCTAATATTCTTTCACAAGTGCATTGATATTATTTACACCATTTCTACACTAATGCAGTAGTCTGCATAACAGTAAATCTCCTATTTTTTTGTGAGAATAAAAATTCAAAGTGGAAAGTAAAAGAATGTATGAGGGGTGTGGGGATGTGACTAATGAACAGAGGAAATGTTATTTTAGTGCCAGGAATGCATTTCTTGTTTATTCTGGACCCTATTCAGAAATTGGCATCTTTTGAAATTTGTGTGAAATTTGCAAAATTGCTAAATTCTGACCACTGTATGGGATAGTTGAAATCGGTAAATGGGTAGTTTCGTGTACTCATTCGATAGAAAAAATGGAGTTCTAATGAAGTAGTTATGATTTTTGTTGATTAGTACATAAGAATTGGCCAAATATAGGGCTCAAAGTAGGCAAAACCGCCGATTCGTAAACATTGTAGAGACCGCTAACTTCACGAGAGCATAATTCTGTAAGTTTTCCATCAAATTTCATACTCTTAGTGTCATTATGATCGGGAAAAGATTCTCTATCTTTCCATAAGAAAAAATATTTTTTTTTTTTAAATTTGGCCGACCCTGAAAACAAGTCTCTGAGAGGGCCTGTCGACCCTGAAAGGGTTAAACCAGCAAATAGTAGAGCCTACAAGACTAAAAAATGTGCTGGACCTCATCTTCACTAACAAGAATGATCTGATACATAATATAACTGTATCAAAGACAATTCACTCAGATCACAATATAATAGTGGTACAGACATGTATGCACAGGGCTCTGGACCAGCAAAATGTAAGTAATCATGAAGGTCTCTTCAAGAAATTCAATTTCAGTAACAAAAACATACAATGGGGTCAAGTAAACCATGTCCTAAATGAAACAAGCTGGGAAGATATCCTAAACAACACCGACCCGAACATCTGCCTTGAAAAAATGAATTCTGTGGTTCTTGACATCTGCTCAAGACACATTCCATTTAGAAAAAGAAAGAGAAGATGCAAACTAGAAAGAGAGAGACGTTCCCTATACAGATGAAGAAGAGGAGTCACAGAGCTGCTGAGTGGGGTCAATATATGTGAAATATGAAGGGAAGTACTAGTCAATGAAATTGCAAATATCAAACTTAAGCTGACGGAATCTTATAGGAGACAAGAATCACCAGAAGAACTAAAAGCCCTAAAGGAAATTGAAAGAAAAAAGAACAAAATACTTCATCTCTTATGCCAGATTTAAAGGAAAAACAACATCCAGTATTGGGCCCCTGCTTAGGCAGAATGGGACATACACAGATGATAGCCAAGAAATGAGTGAGATACTAAAGTCCCAGTATGACTCAGTGTTCAGCGATCCACTGCCCACTCTAAGGGTCGACAATCCAAATGAATTCTTTATGAATGAAACCCAAAATCTGGTCATCCCAAACTCTCAGATATTATTATAAGCAAGATAGCCAACCACATAGATACCCATCAGTTACTCAACCCAGGGCAACACGGGTTTAGAGCAGGTCGCTCCTGCCTGTCCGAGCTACTGGACCACTATGACAAGGTCCTGGATGCTGCAGAGGATAAACAAAATACAGATGTAGTATACACAGATTTTGCAAAAGCTTTCGACAAGTGTGACCATGGTGTAATAACACACAAAATGCAGGGTAAAGGAATAATGGGAAAAGTTGGTAGATGGATCTACAACTTCCTGACAAATAGAACACAAAGAGTAATAGTAAACAGAGTAAATTCCCAGGCACCCATGGTAAAAAGCTCTGTTCCACAAGGCACAGTACTTGCTCCCATTCTATTCCTCATCCTCATTTCTGATATAGACAGAAATGTATGCCATAGCTCCATGTTTTCCTTTGTGGATGACACCCAGATCACCATGGCAGTGACCTCCATCGAAGACACTGTGAGACTCCAAGTGGACATCAACCAAATCTTCAAATGGGCCACTGAGAACAATATGAAGTTCAACGAGGTGAAATTTCAACTACTCAGATATGGAAAACTTGAAGAAATTAAAAATATGTTAGGGTATATCACAAATTCTAACCATACAATAGAGCGGAAAAATAATGTGAAGGACATGGGAGTGATAATGCCAGAGAATCTCGCCTTCAAAGACCACAACAATGTATCTACCTCATCCGCTAAGAAAACGATAGGATGGATAATGAGAACCTTCAAAACTAGGGATGCCTAGCCCATGATGATTCTCTTCAAATCGCTTGTGCTCTCTAGGCTGGAATACTGCTGTACACTAATGGCACCCTTCAATGCTGGCGATATTGTAGACCTGGAGAGAGTACAAAATACTTTCACAGCACACATAAGTGTGATAAGGCACCTAAACTACTGGGAACAGTTGATGGTCCTTGATCTGTATTCCCTGGAACACAGGCGAAAGAGATACATGCTATACACTTGGAAGGTCCTGGAGGGATTGGTACCAAACTTGCACATGAAAATCACTCCATATGAAAGCAAAACACTCAGCAGGAGACGCAACAATCTGCCATGAAAAGCAGGGGTGCCACGAGTACACTGAGAGACAACACAATAAGTGTCCAGGGCCCAAGACTTTTCGATTGCCTCCCAGCATATACAGTGGACACCCGCATAGCGACTTTAATCCGTGCAAGAGGGCTCATTGTTATGCGAAATGATCGGTATGCGAATGAATTTTCCCCATAAGAAATAATGGAAATCAAATTAATCCGTGCAAGACACCCAAAAGTATGAAAAAAAATTTTTTACCACATGAAATATACATTTTCCTACACACAAAGAGAAGGATACATGCACAATAGTAGAGTAGTACATGCACAATATATACTGTGCATGTACTACTCTACTAAATGAAGAATAAATGACACTTACCTTTATTGAAGATGCAGCAATGACTGATGAGACACTGTGTCCTGGGAGTGCCTTTTCCTCCTGAGTACTGTAGGTCCTGTTTGGCATTTTCTTCCAGAACAGGATTTATCACACTGTGTATGCCACTATGATTCTTAAATCTCTCAAACCAACCTTTGCTGGCTTTAAATTCACCAATATGAGCACTAGTTCCAGGCATTTTTCCCTGTTCACCTGGGTGTTAGTCGACTGGTGTGGGTTGCATCCTGGGAGACAAGATTAAGGACCCCAATGGAAATAAGTTAGACAGTGTTCGATGACACTGACTTTTTTGGGTTATCCTGGGTGGCAAATCCTCTGGGGTTAATTGTTTCTTGGTATTCTCAATAAGCCACACCAACAACGGTGCTACAGCAGCAGCAGCTGACAGTGCTACAGCAGCAGCAGCAGCTGACAGTGCTACAGCAGCAGCAGATGATGCTACAGCAGCAGCAGATGGTACTACAGCAGCAGCTGACGGTGGTACAGCAGCAGCAGCAGCTGACAGTGCTACAGCAGCAGCAGACGATGCTACAGCAGCAGCAGACGGTACTACAGCAGCAGCTGATGGTGGTACAGCAGCAGCAGCACCTGACAGTGCTACAGCAGCAGCAGACGATGCTACAGCAGCAGCAGATGGTACTACAGCAGCAGCAAACGGTACTACAGCAGCAGCAGCAGCAGCTGACGGTGGTACAACAGCAGCAGCAGCTGACGGTGCTACAGCAGCAGCAGCAGCTGACAGTGCAGCAGCAGCAGCAGCAGCTGACGGTGGTACAGCAGCAGCAGCAGCTGTACCACCAATAGTAGCGATGGTTGATTGGGGTTTATTATACAACCTGGCCAGCTCGGAGACACGCACTCCACTTTCATACTTATCAATGATCTTTTTCTTCATCTCTATAGTAATTCTCACCCTTATTGCTGTAGGGTTGGCACTAGAAGCTTTCTTGGGGCCCATGGTCACTTATTTTGCAGATAAAATAAAAAACACTGTAATAATACGAAATGTTCCGATTGTATGCTTGGATGTTACCGCGGAGGCTGGCTGGTAAACAATGCCACCGGCGGCACATGTGAGGCTGGCTAAGGGCGCACATTGGACGCGTCTCGGACGAAGAGCGGTGAGCGGGTTTTTGAGCGGTATGCGAAGCAAAATTTTTGCGATAAAAGTGAGCGGTATGCGGATTGTACATTATGTGATGGCGACGGTATGCAGGGGTCCACTGTAAAAGGGGGATTACCAATAAACACCTGTCTGTCTTCAAGAAGGCACTGGACAGGCACCTAAGGTCAGTACCTGACCAACAGCACTGTGGTTCGTACGTCAGCTTGCGTGCTGCCAGCAGTAACAGCCTGGTTGATCAGACCCTGATCCACCAAGTCGGACCGAAACGTCGTCGTAAGCTTCTCTCTTTTATGTGCGGGTTATTTGTGTATCGTTCCAGTCACGGTATTGTGCCTTTTTGTTATTTATGGTCCCAATGATGCCAGATTAGTGATGGCAGATCTGTATTTAAAAATCCCCTTCTGTATTACCTTCCAATAAAAGTTATGTGATCCTTAGACACTTTACAGTGGACCCCCGCATAACGATCACCTCCGAATGCGACCAATTATGTAAGTGTATTTATGTAAGTGCGGTTGTATGTGTATGTTTGGGGGTCTGAAATGGACTAATCTACTTCACAATATTCCTTATGGGAAAAAATTCGGTCAGTACTGGCACCTGAACATTCTTCTGGAGTGAAAAAATATCGTTACCCGGGGGTCCACTGTATATCCAGGTTGAGTTTTTTCAAACTTGTAAATGTAAGTTCTGGAAGGCATCCATTTGCTGAACAAGTCTCTTTTGTCTACATTTAAAATTTGTTGATCGTTGTATTTAGCTTCTTGTATTATTTTCTTGCAAACATCAGGATATTCAGGTGTGACATCATCATCTGTGATGGCCGCCTCACTAGTAATTTTAACTTTATACAATTATACAGGATTTTTAAAGTTACTGAACTAATCATTGCAGTAAAAGTTTCTTCAGTCCAATTCATTTACATTTTCTTTCACTATCTTCATTAAATTTGAAGCTTTTATCTGGATGGTTGTTCAGCTAAGAATATATATTTTTTATTACAATTTTCTAACCATACAGTTAAAACACTCTATATTTCTATCATTGCAACACTACTGTTACTTATAGTTGTCTGTAAACCACAAAAACCTGATGTAACTTTGCATTTTTCTTTTATTTCTTCTGTCTCTTGTATAATATTCCAAACCATGGATTCAGGTCTTCCAACATCTTCTGTTGTTATATTAGTTACAATCACCACCTACATCATCTTCAGTTATATCAAATTTTTGTTATGATGTAATAATAAGCCTCTTTTATGCTGCAGTGTTTACATCTGAAGTATTCTTTTGTCTGTTTTATTAAGAACACTTTTTTAAAAAAATAAGACAAGTGTGTATGTTAATATGGTGCAGCAGAACATATATACACAATGACAGGTGTGTGCAGACTGACGTAGTCACACGTACAACACTTGTTTACTCTCGTAAATTCAACTCTTGTGTTCTTTTTTCCCAGGATCTGAGAAGTTTGGCAACAAAGAACTCACAACAATTAAAATTTTGTCTGGCATTAAATGTGTCTCTGGTATCATTTAATAATTCACACTGAACCAAATTTACACTAATAATGAACTAGATATAAACAATTTAATAATACACCAGATGTATAAGTTCACCCATCAGTAAAATGTGTACATGGGTGTTAGTGGACTGGTGTGAGTCACATCCTGGGGGTTAGTGGACTGGTGTGAGTCACGTCCCGGGTGTTAGTGGATGGTGTGTGTCACATCCTGGGTGTTGTGGATGGTGTGAGTCACATCCTGGGTGTTAGTGGACTGGTGTGAGTCACATCTGGGTGTTAGGTGGACTGGGTTTTGAGTCACATCCTGGGTGTTAGTGGACTGGTGTGAGTCACATCCTGGGTGTTAGTGGACTGGTGTGAGTCACATCCTGGGTGTTAGTGGACTGGTGTGAGTCACATCCTGAGTGTAGTGGGGCTGGTGTGGGTAACATCCTGAGTGTTAGTGGATGGTGTGAGTCACATCCTGGGTGTTAGTGGACTGGTTTTGAGTACTCCTGAGTGTTAGTGGATGGTGTGAGTCAATCCTGAGTGTTAGTGGACTGGTGTGGGTAACATCCTGAGTGTTAGTGGACTGGTGTGAGTCACATCCTGGGTGTTTAGTGGACTGGTGTGAGTCACATCCTGGGTGTTAGTGGACTGGTGTGAGTCACATCCTGGGTGTTAGTGGACTGGTGTGAGTCACATCCTGGGTGTTAGTGGACTGGTGTGAGTCACATTCTGAGTGTTAGTGGACTGGTGTGAGTCACATCCTGGGTGTTAGTGGACTGGTGTGAGTCATATCCTGGGTGTTAGTGGACTGGTTTTTGAGTCACATCCTGGGTGTTAGTGGACTGGTTTTGAGTCACATTCTGGGTGTTAGTGGACTGGTGTGAGTCACATCCTGAGTGTTAGTGGACTGGTGTGAGTCACATCCTGGGTGTTAGTGGACTGGTGTGGGTAACATCCTGGGTGTTAGTGACTGGTGGGGGTCACTCCCGGGTGTTAGTGGACTGGTGTGGAGTCACATCTGGGTGTTAGTGGGGCTGGTGTGAGTCACATCCTGGGTGTTTTAAAGGACTGGTGTGAGTCCATCCTGGGTGTTAGTGGACTGGTGTGGGGTCACATCCTGGGTGTTAGTGGACTGGTGTGAGTCACATCCTGGGTGTTATTGGACTGGTGTGAGTCACATCCTGGGTGTTAGTGGACTGGTGTGAGTCACATCCTGAGTGTTAGTGGACTGGTGTGAGTCACATCCTGGGTGATAGTGGATTGGTGTGAGTCACATCCTGGGTGTTAGTGGACTGGTGTGGGTCACATCCTGGGTGTTAGTGGACTGGTGTGGGTAACATCCTGGGTGTTAGTGACTGGTGTGGGTCACATCCTGGGTGTTAGTGGACTGGTGTGAGTCACATCCTGGGTGTTAGTGGACTGGTGTGAGTCACATCCTGGGTGTTAGTGGACTGGTGTGAGTCACATCCTGAGTGTTAGTGGACTGGTGTGTGTCACATCCTGGGTGTTAGTGGACTGGTGTGAGTCACATCTGGGTGTTAGTGGACTGGTGTGGGTCAATCTTGGGTGTTTTGTGGACTGGTGTGGGTAACATCCTGGGTGTTAGTGACTGGTGTGGGTCACTTTCCCGGGTGTTAGTGAACTGGTGTGAGGGCACATCTGGGTGTTAGTGGACTGGGTGAGTACATCCTGGGTGTTAGTGGATGGTGTGAGTCACATCCTGGGTGTTAGTGGACTGGTGTGGGTCACATCCTGGGTGTTAGTGGACTGGTGTGGGCCACATCCTGGGCATTAGTGACTGGTGTGGGTCACATCCTGGGTGTGAGTGGACTGGTGTGGGTCATATCCTGGGTCTTAGAGGACTTGTGTGGGTTGCATTCTGAGTGTTAGTGCACTAGTGTGTGTCACATCCTGGGTGTTAGTGGAATGATGTGGGTCACATCCTAGGTGTCAGTGGACTGGTGTGGGTCACTTCCTGGGTGTTAGTGGAATTGTGTTCATCTCGTTCTGGGAGTTAGTGGATTGCTGTGGGTCACATCTTGGGTGTTAGGGGACTGGTGTGGGTCACATCCTGGGTGTTAGTGGACTGGTGTGGGGTGCATCCTGCATGTTAGTGGACTGGCATGGGTCGCACCTTGGGTGTTAGTGGACTGGTGTGGTCGCTTCCTGGGTGTTAGTTGACTGGTGTGGGTTTCATCCTGAGTGTTAGTAGACTGGTGTGGGTTGCATCCTGGGTGTTAGTTGACTGGTGTGGGTCACTTCCTGGATATTAGTCAACTGGTGTGAGTTGTATCATGGGTGGTAGTTGGCTGGTGTGGGTCACATCCAGGGTGTTAGTGGACAGGTGTGGGTTGCATCCTGGGTATTAATGGACTGGTGTGGTTCACATCCTGGGTATTAGAAGTGTGGTGTGGGTCACATCCTGGGTATTAGTGGACTTGTGTGGGTCGCATCCTGGGTGTTAGTGGTCTGGTGAGGGTCGCATCCAACATGTTAGTGGACTGGTGTGGTCGCATCTTGGGTGTTAGTGGACTGCTGTGGGTCATATTCTCTGTTAGAGGACTGGTGTGGGTTGCATCCTGGACGGTAGTTGACTGGTGTGGGATGCATCCTGGGTGTTAGTGGACTGCTGTGTGTCGCATCATGGGTATTACTGTACAGGAGGGGGTTGCATCCTGTGTGTTAGTGAGCTGGTGTGGGTTGCATCCTGGGTTTTATTGGACTGCTGTGGATCACATCCTGGGTGGTAGTCGACTGGTGTGGGTCACATCCTGGGTGTTAGTGGATTGCTGTGGGTCACATCCTGTCTGTTAGTGGACTGGTGTGCATCGCACCCTGGGTGTTAGTCACCTGGTGTCGGTCTCACCCTACGTGTTAGTTGACTGGTGTGGGTTGCATCCTGGGTGCTAGTGGACTGGTGTGGTTTGCATCCTGAGAGTTAGTGGACTGCTGTTGGTTGCATCCTGGGTGTTTGTGAACTGGTGTGAGTCACATCCTGGGTGTTATTGGACTGGTGTGGGTCACATCCTGGGTGTTAGTCTACTGGTGTGGATCACTTCCTGGGTGTTAGTGGACTGGTGTTGCTCACATCCTGGGTGTTAGTGGACTGCTGTGGTTGCATCCTGGGTATTAGTAGACTAGTGTGGGTCACATCCTGGGTGTTAGTGGACTGGCATGGGTCACATCCTGGGTGTTAGTGGGCTAGTGTGGGTTGCATCCTGGGTGTTAGTGGACAGCTGTGGGTCACATCCTGTGTGTTAGCAGACTGCTGCAGGTCGCATCCTTGGTGTTAGTGGAATTGTGTGAGTTGCACCCTGGGTGTTAGTCGCCTGGTGTGTGTGGGTTACATCCTGGTTGTTAGTGGACTGTTGTGGGTCGCATCTCCTGACTATGGGTCAGGTAGGTAAGTGGAAAATGGCAAATGTGATACCTATTTTCAAAGCAGGTGACAGGTCCTTAGCTTCGAATTATAGACCAGTACGCCTAACCTCCATAGTGGAAAAATTTATGGAACCAATAATTGCTGAGGCAGTTCATAGCATAAAGTTCAAAACATAAATTAATCAACAAATCTCAGCATGGCTTTACAAAGGGGCATTCCAGCCTTATGAATTTATTAACTGTTTTCACTAAGGCATCTGAGGAGGTAGATCATCGAAAAATAAATATGATTTTTGGGTGTATATGGACTTGGTAAGGTTTTTTGACTTTGCCCCCAGAGCCTTTTGAGGAAAAAAAGGGACATGGAATAGGAGAAAGGTTTTCTTGGGTAGAGCATGGTTAAAAAATAGGAAAGCAGGAGTTTGCATAAATGGGGAAAAGTCAGGGTGGGGAAGTGCACAAGCTTTTTCCACGGGGGGTCAGTTTTGGGCCCCCTTTTGTTTAAATCAAATAAACGTTTAGTTTGGTCCCTAAAGAGCATCCTAAGAAGTTTGCTGATGGCACCAAAATATCCCTGTTGAATTCATTCTTTTGGGGAGTTGGGAGCACCCCCAGGAACTTTTGAATAGACTAAAGCAGTGGTCAGAGAATTTGGCAATTGCAGTTTAATATAAAAAAAAGGCAAATTTCAAACATTGGACGGGAAAAAAACCCATGCCACTTTAAATTTAAATAAAAATAAAATCAAAAAAAAAACCTGACTGCAAAAATAAATTTGAGATTTTTGAAAAAGCAGTAATCGGGAAAAAAGGGACAACAGTATTTAAATTTGTTCGCATTTAATCTAACAAAATCCTCAGTTCATGTTAAGAAACAAAAAAAAAAGGGAACCTTTTTTTTAAATTCTTAACTCGTATACCCTTTGGTTTAAAACCCATTTAGATTGTAGAGGCATTTTTTGCCCCACCTTTTTTTAGGGAAATGGTTTTAAAAATCTCGGGAAAAAACAAACCAAAAGACGAAAACCCAAATTAAATCCCATGTATCAAAAATTTCCCCCTATGAGGAAACTAGGGGCCCTGAATCTGCCCTCTCTAGAAAGGCAAAAAATTAGGGGGGAAAATGATTGAGGTGAAATAAAAGGAAGACGGGAAATAAATAAAGGGGAAGAAAAATAGGTGCTGAAAATTTTGGCCTGAAGGATTTGGGCGGGCAATGGTTGTAATTTGGAAAAAATTTAAAGTTTAAAGGGAAAGGATATGGGAAAAAGGGCATGGTTTGGTAATAGAGTTGTGGATGGGGTTTTTAACAACCAAAGATACATAAAGCACCCCTAAGACGTTGTGTATTTTTTAAAAATGGGTTTTAGATAGTTTTCCCTGATTTGGGTTTGTGGGTGGGTTGAGTTGGAGCGGGATTAGTTTGTGCTGCTAGGCCCTGCCATGGTCAATTTCCTTTAAAAGATGTCACTTGACCTGAAATAGGTTGGGGGATTGACTTAAGTGGTAGGAGGACTTGGACCCGCCAGCATGGGCCATAGGCCTGCTGCATTTTTCCTTCTTTACTTTCTTATGTTAGTTTAAAATGGAAAGGGTTTAAACCTGGGGGTGAATTTTTACTGGTGTTTGGGGCAATTCCTGGTTGTTAGTGGAAATGCTGTGGGGGCAAATCCTGGGGTTTTTTTTACTTCTGTGGGGGACATCTAAAGGGGGTTAGTTGCCTCGGGGGTCGCATCTTGGGGGGTTTGTGAATGGTGTGGGTTGCAACCTCATGTTAGTCAGCGGTGTGGGGGCACTCCTGGGGGTTAGTTGACTGGTGTGGGTTTTTCCTGAGTGTTTGTGGGTGGTGTGAGCGAATCCCGGGTAATTTTGTAACGGGGTGGGTTGCCTCCCGGGGGTTATTTTAAATGGTGGGGTTGCAAACCCGGGTTTTTAGTGGACTTTGGGGTGGGCCCATCCTGTGTGGGTTTGGTTGGGCTGGTTGGGGCACATCCGGGTTTTTAAGGGCTGGTGTGGGGGGCATCCCGGGTGTTTTGTGGACGGGGGGGGTCACATCCTGGGTGTTAGTGGGGCTGGTGTGGGTCCCCCATTTCCCGCCAAAAAAACTGACCTTATTTTCGAGAAATGCTCAGCATAACAAGGGGCTTTTTATACAGTAAAAGTCAGTGACCCTCAGCTTTGGTTTTTCCTTTGAAATATTTTTGTCCTTTAAATTATTAACTTTTTTCGAAACCTTTTAAGGTTTTCTTTTATTTTGCCTTTTTTTTTTCTTTAAAAACATTTAGACCTTTTTAAATTTGAAAATTTTTGGACAAAAGAGGATTTTTAAAAATTTTTTCCCGGGTTGTTTTAAGTTTTTTGAAATTTTACCCGGGGAAAAAACCCCAAAATCCTTTAAATGGGGTTTTTTGTAAATTTTTTCCCTTTTTTTTGCTTTACTTTCTTTTTAGGGGCAGTCTTTATTTTTTAAATGGTCCTTTTTTCTTTTCAAGATTTTAAACCAATTTTTCCGTTTTTGAAAGGGTTTAACCCCCTTTTTCTTGAATTTTTTAAACCTTTTTTTTCCCATTTCTTGCCCTGTTTGAGAACCGAAAAAAGTTTTGTCTTTAACGATTTTTTGAAAACCTTTTTAAATTTTTCTTTGGGAAACCCCTTTATTTTAATTGAAAAACCTTTTACATTTTTTTTCCCCTTTTTTTTCCCCTTTTTCTTTGAATTCTTTGAAAATTTTTGAAAATTTTTTGTTAATTGTTACCCTTAAATCCGAAAAGGTTTTGCTTTAAATTTTTTTTTAAATGCCCCGAAAAGTTTTTAAAACCTTTTTTTTTTCTTTTTTTTTACTTGCCTTTAAAAGTTTTATTTTGACTTTTTTTAATTTTGAAAAGAAATTTAATTTTAAAAATAATTTTCTGCTTTGGCCCCTTTTGTTTTTAGGTTTTTTTTAAAATTTTTTGTTTTTTTAAGTTTTTCCCTTGGTTATGTTAGAAACCCCCTTGTACATTTTACTTTGTTCCTTTTTAAATTTTTTAAATTTTTTAAATAAAATTTTAAATTTTTCTGTTTAAACCGGGGAAAATTTTACGTAATTTCTTTTCCGCCCCCCCAAAAAACCTTCATTCTGAAAAACCTTGTAAATTTTTCCTTTTAAAAATTTCCCTTAAAACCCTTTCATTCAATTTTGGACTGACGATATTTGTTTTTGAACAGATTTTACTTGTCTGATTTTTTTACCCCTTGCGAAAATTTTTTGTGTCTTTTTAAATTAAAATTAATAAATCCCTTTTTTTTTTTTTTTTAAATTTTTTAACCTGAAACTTTTTCCTTTTTAAGGAAAATTAAATTCATTCTTTTTTTAAATGAAAAAAATTTTTTAAAATTAAGGGGAAAATTTTTTTAACCCTTTGGCCCTTTTTTTAAATTTTTTTTTTAATTTTTTTTTTAAAATTTAAAATTTTAATTTGAATGATTTTTTCCTTGAAAGTCTTTTTTCTTTTCCCTTTTTATCCTTGGGACTTTTTTTTTTCATAGGTTTGGAAAATTTCATATTTTTTCTTTTTGGGTTCTGACTGTTTTTTTTTCCTTTTTTTTCTTAAACCCTTTGTAACTTTAAAAATTTTTTGGAAGCTTTGAAAATTTTAAATTTTTTTGATTTTCAGTATTTTTCCTTTTTCAAGTACTTTTAAATAATTTTAATTTTTAAAAACCGGGTTTGTTTACTTAACTTTACTTTTTCCCCGGAAATTGACTTTTAACTTAAATTTGTTATATTTACTGAAACTTGTTCCTTTTTTTTGTACTTTTATTTGACTTTTGGGGAAAACCTTGTCTTTCCCCCTTTTTTTTTTTAAACTTTGTTTTCCCTGGAACCTTTATACTGGTTCCGGGGTCATTATTTTGTCCTTTACATGTACTGAAAATTTTTATATTGTTTTCTTTTAAAACCCGTTAAATTGTCCCTGTTATTTTTTTTTTAATTTTTCCCCCCTTATTTTTTTTTATTTTTCCCTTTTTAATACTTTTAAATTATGAAAACTTTTTTATTTCCCTTTTTTCTTTTGGGATACCTTCCTTTAATTTTTTTTTTCCCCCCTTTTTTTTTTGTACGGGGTTGTTTTTTGGGCTGAAACCTTTAAATGTACTTTTTAAAACTTGAAATGGGGGGTTTATTTTGTTTTTAAAATTAAAATTTTTTTTGTTTTTCTTGATACCTTGTAATTTGTTTAAACCTTTTAATGTTTAAAATTTTGTTTATGAAATTTGGTTTTTCCCTTTTTTGGGGTTTTTATTTTTTTTAAGTCGGGTTTACCGCAAGGTTTGAAACCTTGGGACATCGAACGGTTTTTTTAAAAACCTTTAGTCTTGCCAGGGAATTGCGCCCCTTGCCCCCCCCTTTTTCTGACTTTGGTCTTTTTTCCCTTTTGTTTTTTTTTAAAGGGTTTAAAACCCTTTTTTGGTAATTCTATTTTTTTTAAATGTTTTTTTTCCCTTAAAATTTTTGTTTTTTGGTACTGTTCTTTTTTTTCCGAAAAATTTAAAATTTAAAAATTTTTTGTTTTTTTAACCTTTTTCCCGGTTTCCTTGTTTTTTTTAAATTTCCTTGTTTGTTGTTTTTTGAATATTTATTGGGGAAAACTTGTTAACCTGCTGTTTTTTTTGTCATGAAAATTTTCCCTTTTTAAAATTTATTTAAAATTTTGGGTACCCCCCCTTTTTAATTTCATTTTTCATTTTTTTCCCTGTTTTTTTTTTCCAGATATTTTTTTCCTTTGAGATTTTATCCCTTTTTTAAACCTTAATTTTTTTCCTTTAATTCTTGTTTTGACATGTTTTTGTTCCTTGGGTTTGTAGTTCTGAAAAGCTTGAATTTTTAAGAAACCTTGTTTTTTTTAAACCTTTGTCTTATTTCCCCTTTGTTTTTTCTTTCCGTTACTGTCTTTTTTAAACCTTTTTACGGAGCCTTTTATGTTTTTATTTTGAAAAAATACTTTTGGGGGGTTTTTTGAAATTTTGATTAAATTTTTGTTTTATTTGACTTTTTTGGGTAAACCTTGACATTTTCTTTACCCCGTCTGAATTTTAAACCTTTCATTTTTTTAAATTAGGTTTGTTTAAAATTGAAAAAAGTTTTTAAACCAACTTGTTTCCTGTTGAAAATTGATTTTAAATTATTTATATTTGCTTCTTTTTTTTTAAAGTTTTTTTTAAATTTAATTTTGTATCCTTTTTTGTTCCCCTTTTTTTTTTGTTTTTTTTTTTAAAAATTTTTCCCCTTTGCATTTTTTTGGAAAAGTTTTTTTTACTTGGAATTTTGAGGGTTTGCCCGGGGGGAAACCTTGGGCATTTATTTATTTTGAAAATTATTTTTAAATTTTTTGCTTTTTTTTTAAATAAAATTTTTACCCCCCCCTTAAAAAAAATTTTTTGTTTTTTTTTTAACCTTGCAAAATTTATTCCCTTTTTTTACCCTTTTTTATTTTTCATTTTTAAACTTTTTTTTTAATTGCCCATTATTTGAATTTTTTGTTTTTTTGAATGAGATACCTTGTCTTTCTTTCATTTTTTTTTCTTTGTTTCCCCTTTAATTTCTTTAAAACCCTTGCCTTTTACTGGTTCCCCTTTTTCAATTTGTTTACCGTTATTTTTTTTCCTTGTTGTAAATGAACCGCGGGTTTTTACCCTTTTTAAAATTTTAAAAATTTTTTAATATTTTTTTTTTACTTTTTTTTCTTTTCCCTTTGGGGGTCTTGTTTTTTAAACCCCCTTGTAATTTTGATCCTTGTACATGTACTTGATACCGTTTTACTTTGTTACCTTGTACTGTATTTTGTATCCCCTTTTTAATGTTTTGTATCCTTGTAAAATGTACTTTTTAAAACTTGTCATTTTCTTTAACCTTGTACATGTATTTTGTAAACCTTGCATGTATTTTTAATTTTAAACCTTGACATTACTGGAAACCCCTTGTACTGAAATTTGAACCCTTTGTCTTTACTGGTTACCTTGTACATGAAATTGTTCCTTTAATTTTTACTTTTGTACCTTTTGGTACATGACTGTTTACTTGAAAATTCTTTGTATACCTTGTACAGAAAATTTAATCCTTGTCATGTCTTTTTATACTTGTACATTTTACGGTAAACCTTGTAATTACTTATACCTTGTAAGTTTTGTATCCTTTTTTAAACTTTTCTTGAAATTTTCCCTTTTTACTGATTTTGAAAACCTTTGTATTTTTTTTTATACCTTGTACATGTACTTTTATACCTGGTAAAATGTTTTTTGGTATACTTGTAACTTGTATTTTTTCCCCCTTGTTTACATTTTTGGGGGGTTACCTTGAAAATTATTTTATACTTGTTGTTTTTAACCTTGTTATAATAAATTGTATCCCTTTCATGTATTTCCTTGTCTAAGGGGTATACCTTTCATGTACGAACCCCCTTAGAAACTGTAACCTTAATTTCCCTTGTTACTGTACATTATTGTAAATTTGTACAGAGATACTTTACTTTTTGTTACCGACATGTAGGTAACCTTTACAAAAAATTTTTGAAAAATTTTTGTAAAATTGTACATTTACTTTAATTGTACTGTAATTTTGGTATACCTTGTACATGTACTTAATCCCTTGTACATGTATTTGAAATACCTTTTACATGTTTTGAATATTTTTGTACATGTACTTTTAACCTTTTGTACATGCTTTTAAACCTTTTTAATTTACTTGATACCTTTTCATGTACGGTAACCTTGACAGACTTGAAACTTTTAATGTACTGGTATCCTTGTAATTACTTTTTAAACCTTGATATATTTTAAACCCTTTGTCAGTCTGATACCTTGTACATGATTTGTAATTTCAAGTAAACCTAAAATTTTATACTTTGTACAGTACTTTAAACCTTGTACATTTTCTGGTATACCTTGTAATGTCCTTGTTTCCCTTTGTACATGTACGTATACCTTTACTTTAGCCTTGTATTTAAACCCTTTCAAACATAACTTGTAAAGGGCCTTGTACATGTTCTTTTTTCCTTGTACATGTACTTTAAACCTTTTGTAAGATTTTAAAAACCCCTTGACATGTCTTAAAACCTTTAATGTATATTTACCTTTACATTACGGGTTACCTGTACATGTACTTGTATCCTAACAGTATTTGATACCTTTTGTAATTTTACTTCCCTTTCCTTGAACCTTGTCTTTTTTGAAAAACCTTGTACATGAAAAGTATACCTTGTACATGTACTGGAATATTTGTTTTTAAAAACCTTGTATTTTCTTGTAAAAAATTTAAAAATTTTTTGAAAATATTTTGTACATGACTTGAACTTGTCTTTAAATTTGCTTTTTAAACTTTTACCTGTAATTTGGGTTTTTCCTTTGTACAAACTTGTATACCTTGTACTGTTGGTAACCTTTTTTGTATTTAAAACCCTGTTAAGCTTTCCCCCAAAACAATTGGTTCTTTACACCTTGGGGTATTTTTTTTACTGTATATCTTAATGTACTTGTTTCCTTGACTTTACTGTATACCTTGTAATGTCTGTATCCTTGTACATTACTTGAATATTGTACATTTTTTTTTTTGTTCTTGACGTACGGGATACCTTTACATGTATTTGTTTTTTGACATGTATTGTAAAACTTGTCTTTTTAATACCTTTACAGATTTATACCTTGTACATGTATTTGTATACCTTGTAATGTCTTGTATTTTTTTACATTTCTTGTATCCCTTGTACATGTTTTTGTAACCCTTTTGACATTACTTGTTACCTTTTTCATTACTTGTATACCTTTTCATGTACGGTATACCTTGTAATGTCTTGTATCCTTGTAAAATTTACTTGAACCCTTGTACTGCGGGTATACCTTGAATGTAAAACTTGAACCTTGAACCCCATTACTTGTATATTTTGACCCCGGTCCTGGTTTTTGGCAAAACCTTTACAGACGTTTTTTTATTGCGGGGAAAACCTTGACAAAACATTCCTTAAAAAACGTTCCTTTTCACAAAACCGAAAAGGTACTGTTTTTTATTTCGACTGTTGGGGTTTCCTTTTCCTGGAACCCCGATTTACGGCCAAGGGAAAAATAATTTAAAAAAGTTTTTTTCGATTGAGCCTGGGTTTTTGGTATCCTTTTTTGTTTTTTTACCTTTTAACCGGGGTTTTTTAAAAAAAAACGAACCCCTTTCTTACTTTTTAAAATTTTTTACTTGTATACTTGTACTTCTTGATACCTTGTACGACTTGAACATGGTCAGACTTGAATTTTACATGTACTTAAAACCCTTTAAAATATTGTTACTTTACATTTTTATACTTTTATTACTTGTATATTTTGTAATTTTTTCTTGAACCTTGTAATTTACTTGTAACCATGTACTTTTTCCCTTTGTACTTTACCTGGTATTTTGAAAATTGTGTAAATTGAAAAATATTTGGTAAAACTTTAATTTTCTTGTATCTTGAATTTCTTTATCCCCTTTAATTATTTGTATACTTTGACATGTATTTTTACAGTCACAAACCCCACTTGTCTGGAAACCCTTGAACATTTATGGTTCCCTTTGTATATGTTTGCTTGAAAAATACTTTAAAATTTTGTACAGGTATCCTTGACATGTACTTGTAAACCTTATACAGTACTGTATCCCTTGTCTGAAAAGGGGAACCCTTTTGAATTTTTGTTTTACAAATTGTATCCCTGTACATTCTTTGTAAAACCTTTACATTTGGAACGAATACTTGATATTTGGGTCTTGGGGGAAAAACTGTAACAGACCCCTTGACCCCCGCAAACATTTCCCCTTTTCCCTTAACATTTTCCCTTTATACACTTGAAACTTTTATACTTGTTCCTTGGGGGAAAAAGAAAAACCCCCAAAAAATAATTTGACGTCCCTGATAACCCGAATTTCGGGGTTATCGGGTTGGAAACCCCTAAAAAAATAAACGAAACTTACTTTTCTTATCTTTCTTACTTGATACTTGGTACTGTTTCTTGTATACCTTGTACAGTACTTGTACCTTGTTCATTACTTTTTTCCCCTTGTACATTACTTGAACTTTACATGTAACTTGGTCCCTTTGTACATTGATCCTTTTTCATTATTTTGTATACCTTTTTTAATTTTCTTAAAATACCTGTACTTACGGTATACCTTGTACTGTTTTTGTTACCTTGACAGCTTGTTTTTTTGACATTTTACGGGTATACCTGAAATTTCCTTGTATACCTTGTACAGCAATAACCTTGTACATTACTGGTATACCTTGAACAGTAACGTACATTTTCTGTTACTAAACTGTACTGGATACCTTGTACATGTACTTGTATCCTTGTATTCTTGTATCCCTGTACGTACTGTAACCTTGTACGGGTATTGTATACCTTGTCAGTACTTGTAACCGGTGTACGAAACCCTTTTTAAAAAACCCCTTTTGTACAGTCTTGTTTACCTTGACTGTACGGGGAAAACCTTTTTATGTATTTAAACCCTTGTAATGTTTTTTGAAACCCTTTGACATGTCTTGTAACTTGTCATTTTTTATACCCTGACATTATTGAATCCTTGTACATTACTTGTATAATTTGTACATGTACTTTAAATTTTAAATTTTAAAATTTTTTAAAAGTTAACCCCTTGTATAATACTTGAAACCCCTTGCAGTTCTGTATACCTTTGTACATTATTTGTATACCTTGACATGTACTTGTAATGTTCTTGTATCCCTGACATGTATTTGTACCTTTAAATACTTTTTTTTCCGAAAATTAACTTGTAAAATTTTATTCTTGTTCCCCTGTACAGTACTTGTTACTTACATTACTGATACCTTAACATGTACTTGTATACCTTGACATGACGGTATACCCTTTATTGTTTTTGTTACCTTGACATGTACTTTGATTTAAGCAAAAACATTTCTTTATACCTTTTACTTTTATACTTGAAATTAACCTTTGTTATGTATTTGTTTCCCTGTACATTTTTTCTTAAAATACCTTGTACAGTACTGGTTCCTTGTACATGTTTTTTGTAACCTTGTAATGTATTTTATCCCCTTTGTACATGCTTGAAACCTTGTACTGTATTGTTCCCCTTGTTCAGACTTGATATTTGCTTCTTGTTCCCTTTGTACATGTATTGGGTTACCTTGTCATTATTTGTAAACCCCGGTTTTGTACATTTTTTCTTGATACCTTTTCAGTCTTGAACCTTGGGATGACTTGTATACTTTACATGTATTTGTATCCTTGTACATGTACTTGTATACCTTGTACATGTACTTGTTTTTTTTACTTTTGGGTTTACCATATATTTTGGATACCTTTACATGTTCTTGTATACCTTGTACATAACTGGTAACCTTAACTGTCTTGAACCATGAAACCTTTGACTTTTACCCTTTTACTGTCTTTTTTATCCTTGTATTTTTCTTTATCCCCTGTACTGACTTGTATACCTTTGTACATTACTTGTTACTTTTACATGTTTTTGTATACCTTTTTAATGTACGGGTATCCCTTGAAAATTTTTCTTTATACCTTGACATGTATGTTCTGTACTTTTTTCTTATAAACCTTGTAATTATTTTGTATACCTTTTTTCATGAAAACTTTTTTATTTTGACATGTACTTTTAAAAATACCTTTTTTAAAAGTACTTGAAACCTTTTACATGATTCCCCTTTAAAGTTTTTTATTTTTACTGTTTTTTTTGAACCGTTCTGTCTTGTTTCCCTTGAACATGTACTTTTTTTCCCCCCTTGTCAGTACTGAAAATTTTTTAAACTTGTATACCTTTACATTTTCTTGTAACCTTTTCATGAAAATTGTTACCTTTTGTACTTTTAACCTTTACATGTACTTGTATACCTTTTTCATGTACTTTCCCTTGTACTGTACTTGTTTACTTTGACAATACGGTATCCTTGTACATGCTTTATACCTTGTCATGTACTGGAACCCCTTGTACTTTCTTTTTACCTTGACAGTACTTGTTACCTTTTACATTACGGGTAAAAATTTTTTGGGTCTGAAAACCATGTTTTTACCTTGTCATGTATTTTGTATCTTTTGACATTTTTTTTGTATATTTTTTTTGTACATGAATTGTACATGACTTTTTTTCCTTGTGTACAACCTTTTGTACATGTACTTATAACTTTTACAGTATTTGTATCCTTGTACATGATGTTTAAAACCCGGGACATGTACTTTGTATACCTTGTAAAAGTACTTGTATCCCTTTGACAGTATTGTATATTTTTGTACATGTAGGGTAATAAATGTTTTATTCTTTATACCTTTCCAAAAACTTTTTAAAATCCCTTTTAAAATTACCTTTAATTTACAAAAAACCCTTAAACATTTCAAAATACCAATAACTTTTAAAACAACAATACTTTTAACCCCTTTTCATACTTTAACTTTTCTTTAACAAAACCCCAAAAAAAACTTTAAAACCTTTTTCCTTTTTTATACCCCCACTTTTATTTTACATTACGGGAAAACTTGCACTTTTTGTATCCCTTTTTTTTACCTGACTGGTAACCTTGTACTGTATTTGTTTACTTGTCATTACCTTGAAATACTTGGTTTGAAATTGTATACTTTTGTAATGTTTTTTAATGCCCATTTCTTGTTCCCTTTAAGTACGTATCCCTTTTTAAATTTTTAAATGTAAAACCTTTTTCATGTCGGGTAACCTTTAAGTACTTGAATACTTGTACATTACTTTATACCGGGACAGTACTTGTATATTTTGTACTTTGAACGGTTTTAAAAATTTCTGAACCTTTTTTAAAGTATTGTATACCTTTTATTATTTGTAAATTGACTTACTGAAACCTTGTACTTTTTACTTGATCCCTTGTAATTATTGGTATACTTGTCATGTATTTGTATACTTGACATACTTGCCTTTTTTTTATGAAATTTTTATCCCTTGCTGTATTTGAAAAACCTTGCCCCTTTAACTTGTAAAAAATTGGGACAGGGACTTTAAAATTTGTCATGTATTATCTTAAAATTTTTTTTGTATCCCTTGTACATTACTTTTTAACCTTGTCATGTATGGAAACCCTTTTGTTCTTTTTTTTTTACTTTTGGGTATCCTTTTTGTAAAACATTTATTGTTTTTACCCTTTTTCATTTACTTTTTATACCTTTTAGACTGGTTCCCTTTTCTTTAATGAAAACCTTTTTATTAACCTTTAATGTCTTGTAACCCTTGTACAAAAACTTGAAATACTTGTACATTTACGGGTATCCCTTTTAAGTACTTTTACTTTTAAACCTTGAACCCCTTTTATGATTTCTTGTATTTTTAAAACTTTTATACCGTATTTGAACCCTTGTAAGCCTTTTTAGACATTATTGGTTATTTGCATGTAGGGGGAAACCTTTGTCATGTTTTTCCTTTTTTATTGAAACCTTGTTTAAACGGTATCCTTTGTTAACATTTTTTGTTCCTTTTTTTGTATACCTGTACATTTATTTGTATACCTTTTAAATTTTTTTCCTTGTAAACCATTGAATTGTACTTTTTACCTTTTTTTTTTCAAGTACATGTTTTTAATTGGGAATTTTTATTTTGTATCCTTTTACATTACTGGTTACCTTTTATATGACTTTTAACCTTGAATGGTTCTTGTATATTTTTGTTTTTTCCCCTGAAAATACTTGTAAAAAATGAAAAATTTTTTAATTTGAACCTGTTAAATATGAAAATACTTGTAATGACTTTTTATACCTTGAAACAGAAAATGATCCTTTACATTATTTCCTTCCTGTACGTACTTGTAAGGCCTTTTTTTAAAATGTTTGGTATACCTTGTGTTTTTGTACGGGCCGGTAAAAAGCTTGTTCCCCATTCTGTACGACCTTTTCTTTCCTTGTTACCTTGACTGTCTTTGTATCCTTGTACAGTACTGGTATACCTTGAAAATTGCCCCTTTGAAAACCTTGACAGGTTTTAGTTTTTGAATACCTTTTTTGACATGTATTTGTATACTTGTACATGTTATTTAAAATACCTTGTACATGAAATTTGTAACTTGTACATGTTTGAAAACTTTTTTACATGACTGTTTTTCCTTGTAAAAATACTGTTACTTGTATTTTGTTTTTGTTTTCTGATACTTTGTACTTTTTCTTGCCCCCCTTTTTGACTTTTTTGCACTGTTTATACCTTGTACATGTCGGGGTTACCTTTGTAATGTACTTGTATACCTTTACATTACTTTGTTATTTTGACTTAGGTAACCCTTGAAATGCTTTTACCGTACTTTTGGTTTTACCTTTGGGTCAGTACTTGTATCCCTTGTACATGTAAGGTATACCTTCCTTTACTTTTTTCCGTTTTTTTGTATACTTTTACATGTCTTGTATCCCCTTTTGAAATTTTACTTGTATCCCTTTTGTAATGTTTTTTTACCCCCTTGTACATGTATTGTTTTTTGTGCAATAAGATATTTGATTTGAGGCGAAGAGGGAAATTTGGCCCCAGTTTTTGAGTAGAAGGGGGTTATTTTTAATTTTTTGGGATTTTTTCTCATTTTGAGTGTTAAATTTTTTGGATTTGAAGTTTGTTATTTGAAGAAGGATACTTTCTTTTGTATCCTTTTTTAATGTACTTTATCCGTAGGTTGTTACCTTTTTCGGTTTTTCCGTCTTTTATTTGAAATTGAAAGTACTTTTTTACCTTTGTTTTTTTTTACAAAAGCTGAACTTTTCATTATCTATCTTTTTTTTCTTGTATACTTTTACATGATTTTATGCCTTGTCATTTTCTTGTATCCCTTGTACAGTATTTTGAACCTTACAGTACTTGTATCCCTTGTATAGTATTGTATGCCTTTACATGTTTTTTTATCCCCCTTGTACATGTATACTTTTTACCTTGAAAAGTACTTTATACATTTTACATGACTTTATACTTTGTACATGTACTGGTATACGTTGTAAGGGTCTTCTAACCTTGTACATGTACTTCATACCTTGTACTTTAAATGGTATACCTTTTGCACAGACTTGTATCCTTTTACATGTACTGGTATACCTTGAAATTGACTTGTTGCCTTGTACTTTTACTTTTTTACCTTAACATGTACGGGGTATAAATTGTAATGTACTTGTTAGCTTGTACAGTTTTTTGTATACCTGTACATGTACTTTTTTACCTTGTACATGTACTTGTATCCTTGTCTGTATTGGTGTACCTTGTAAAATGTATTGAAAACCCCTTTAATATACGGGATACCTTGTACATGTATTTGTATACTTTTTCATGTTCTTGTTTACCTTGTACATGTACTTGTGGCCCTTTACAGTACTTAATACTTTGTACCTGTACTTTATACATTGTACATGTATATTTTGTATGTTTACATGTACTTGTATATTTTTTTTGTACATGTGCTTAAATTTTCCTTTTGTATAGTACTTTTTTAACCTTTTACTGTACTTATATACTTTGTACAATACTTGTATTCCTTGTCATGTTACTTTGTACCTTGTACATTACTTGTTTACCTTGTCCTGTATTAATCCCTTGTACTGACTTGTATACTTTGTACAGTATGGTTTGTCTGAAAAAATTTCTTGAATCCCTTGTACATGTACTTGTATCCCTTTTTTACTGTACTTGTATGCCTTTTACAGTACTTTATACCTTGTACTTTAAATTTGTGTACCTTGTACACATACTTGTATCCCTTTTTACATGTACTTTATACCTTTTCATGTGTTTTGTATACCTTTTTTACACGTACTTTGTACCTTGTACATGTACTTGTTACCTTGTTCATGAAATTGTAAACCTTTTTACAGTTCTTGTAACCCTACATTCTTGTATACCTTGAAAATGTACTTGTATACTTTGACATGTACTGGTGTATTTTTTAAACAAATGATTTTTGTATCCCTTGACATGACTTTATACTTTGTACATATACGGGTAACCTTGTACATGCTCTTTTATCCCCTTGTCAGTACTTTATACCTTGACATGTACTGGTTACCTTGTTTTTAAATACTTGTAACCCTTGTACTTTTTTCTTGTTTCCTTGTACATTACGGTATACCTTGTACACAAAACTTGATCCTGTACATATACTTGATACTTTGACATGTACTTGTATACCCTGTTCAGTATTTGTTATTGTACAGTAGGGTATACCTTGTACATGTTTTTTTGTAACCTTGACAATGCGTATACCTTGTCATTTACTGGTATACCTTTGCACAGTATTGATACCTTTTACATGTCGGGTAAACCTTGAACATGTACTTGAAGCTTGTACATGTTCTTTGAAAACCCCTTTTTACATGTACGGGGTAAACCTTGAACAGTACTTGTATCCCTTGTACAGAAATGGTATAGCTTGTATATGTCTTGATACCTTGTAAAATTGCTTGTATCCTTGTACATTTACTTGTATACTTGTACATGTACTTGAAAGCCTTTTAAGTTTCCTGGAGTTTACCTGGAGAGGTTCCGGGGGTCAACCCCCCCCGTTTCCCCCGGGTCGGACCGGGCCCCTCCTGTGGATCAGACCCCTGATCAACCGGGCTCTGCGGGGCTGACGCAAACGAACATCAGCCCACCCGCGGTCAAAACCCGACTTAGGGGCTTGTGGGGCCAGCTTGAAGACTGCGGGGGTCTGTGGAAAACCCCCCCTTATTTATTGGGAGGCATTGAACAGTCTTGGGCCTTTGACACTTATTGTATGGTCTCTTATTGTGCGGACACCCCTGCTTTTCATTGGGGGGATGGTGCATCGTCTGAAAGTCTTTTGTTCAAGTGATGTTTTTGGTGCAAGTTGGACTAGCCCTCTGGGATTTTCCAGGGTATAAATGATGTATCTCTCCCGCCTGCGTTCCAGGGAATAAGGTTTAGGAACCTCAAGCGCTCCAGTAATTGGGGTGTTTTATCTGTTATGCGCCCCGTGAAGGTTCTCTGACATTTTTCTGGCCAGCAATTTCACCTGCCTTGAAAGGGCTTTTTAGTGTGCAAAATATTCCACCCAGATAGAACAAGTCCCCCGAAAGTATCATCATGGCTTGGCCTCCCTAGTTTTGAAGGTTTTGTTATCCACCGTCATTTTTCAGCAGATGCATGTACAATGTTATGGCCCCCCCCCTAAAGGGGGAGTTTCCTCCGACATGATCACCCCCGGGGTCTTTGATTTTTGGTTTTTCGCTCTTTTGTGGCCGGGATTGTTTTGTTCTCTGAAAAAGTTTTAATTTCCTCGTTTTACCAACCTGAGTAATTGAAATTTTCATCTTTGGAATTTCATATTTTTTTTCTGCACCCCACTGAAAGTTTTGGGGTTGATTTTCCGCCGGGGACCCCCTGCAGTGTCTGCAAGGGAAGACCTGTCAGCAGTTTTTTTTTTTTGGGGGGGGGGGGGTGTCCCCCACTGAAAAGGAAGCACGGTGCTGTGGCTGAAAATCCTTGTCTAGTCGGATAGGGGATGGGGAACAAGTGGGGCGAGTACTGTGCCTGGAAAACAGAGCTTTTTCACCGAGTCCTGGACTTTTAACTCGGTTGACGACACTCTCTGTGTTTTTTTAGTGGGAAATTATAGCCCCCATCGACCCGACTTTTCCTGTTTTCCTTTAGCACCTTTTTTGTGGCTATACGCGATCCCCCACACTTGTCGAAGTTTTTTTCCCAAGTCTGTATATATTCTCTGCTTTTTTTTTGTTTTCTAGGCATTTGGGCCCTTGTCGTAGTGATCCAATAGTTGAGACAGCGGGAGGACCTGTTTTAAAAACCCCATGTTGCCCGGGGGTTGTGAACTGATGGTTTTTCTAATGGGTGGTGATCTTGCTTTTAGCCCCTTTAAAAAAATTTTATATAGGGATGTTAGTGCATTGGTCGTATTTCTTTGCTTTTTGCTTTACTCCCCCCTTTTTGTGGAGTGGGGCATGTCTTTTTTTTAGAAAACCGGGGGGCACCCCCCGTGTCCATTCTCCCTCTGCATAGGATGGCAAAGGCTCGGATGGGGGTTCTTGCTTTTCTTGTGAACAGGAGTTCATGAGCTGGCCGGGG
>NC_069452.1:24683808-24743367 GCF_026875155.1 Cherax quadricarinatus
GAGACAAAGACTGTGGACACTTATTTTGTGAAACAGGAGCCAAGTGACTCTCAAGTTGGTCCTAGTAGCATTAAAAGACAAAGAAGGGAAGTAACCCCAGATAAGGACTTGTTACCTAAAGTCTTCATGGAAGGGGATTCCCCTTCCAAACAATAAGTGCCCCCACACTCCTCCATATCTTCAAGATGCCAGCCACAGTCCTCAGTAAAGGTAAGTCAATGTTATTTTAAATATTTATTTAAATGTTAATTTATGTATTGTACAGTGGAGCCCCAGTTAATAATGCCATCTTATTACTTAAAATTCAGATTAAGTCAAAATTTTGCATCAAAATATTGGCTTGGGAAATGACAAAGAACTCGGCTCAAGTCATTTATCCGAAATGTTTCTGCACGCCCTGAGCAGCCTGAACACTCCTTGTACAGCCAGTGTGAAATTGTTTACAAGCCAGTGAGGAAAATTCTATGCATACATGCGATACATTTTGTATTATTCCAATGTTTTTATTGCTTGTAACTGCTAAATAAGCCACCCTGGGCCCAAAGAAAGCTTCTAGTGCCAGCCTTGTGGTAAAGAGGGTGAGAAATACTATTGAATTCAAGAAAGAGATCATCGCAAAATACGAAAGTGGTGTCCGTGTCTCCGAGCTGGCCAGATTGTATAACAAACCTCATACAACCATCGCTACTATCTTGGCTAAGAAAAATGCCAAAAAGGAGCAAATGTGCTTACAAAACAGAGATTGTAAATACTCAAAGATGTGGAGAGACTGTTGTTGGTGTGGATCAATGAGAAACAATTATCAGGAGATAGTGTTTCGCAGTCAATTATATGTGAAAAGGCAAGGCAGTTGCTTAATCATCTCATTAAGAAAATGCCTGAAACTAGTGCTGACATTGATAAATTTTAGGCCAGCAAAGGCTGGCTTGAGAGATTTAAGAATCGTAGTGGCATACACAGTGTGATAAGGCATGGTGAGGCTTCCAGTTCTGACAAAAAAGTGGCTGAAACACATGTGCAGGGATTTACAGGGTACATAGAGGCTGAACAATTAAAACCCCAACAAGTGTTCAACTCGGACGAAACAGACCTGTTTTGGAAGAAAATGCCAAACAGGACTTACATTTTTAGGAGGAATAGGCACCCCAGGACACAACCTATAAAGACAAAACCCCCTCATGTTATTTGGTAATGTACGGGGGATTGAAAAGTGAACCTTTCCCTCGTGTATCAATATGAAAACCCCAAGTGTTTTCCAAGAAAAGTAGTGTCGTCAAGACAAAATTTGGGTTTTGTGATGGGGAAAAACCCCAACAATATGGCAGGGGTCACAAAGGGACATTTTCCAAGTTTTGGTTTCCATAAAGGGTTTTGGCCCCAGGGGAAAAAAAATACCTCCTGGAAAAAAAAATTTGAAACTCAATTGCCTCCTCAAAGGGGGCAAGCTCCTGCTCTTCCTCCAAAAATTTGGAAGGGTTAAATGATGCGGATTTGGGTTTCCCATCAGAGTCAATTTTTTAGACTCCTAACACTAACTTTTCCTCCACCCATGGACCAGCGGGTAAATTTTCAAATTTAAAAAAAAACCTTTTTTAAATCAAAGCAGTTTTCAAAAGGGTTTTGGGGTGTGCCCTTCGGGACACTAAATTAAACCCCTAAGAGATTCTGGAAAGATAAACTTCATATTCTCATTTTTACATAAACCTTTTGGTTTAAGGGTTTGGGAAAGGGAGGGGGACTTGCGGGACTTTGAACTCTCCCTTGGAAAAAATTTTGTGGCCAGAATGGTCCAAAAAGGGATTTTAAAGGGGTTTTGGGGGGGCTGCCCTTTGGGGATCCAATAAAAATTTTGTGAAATCTATTGTGGCACTGGGGAATTCCAGGGGTTGGAGGTTAGTGGCAAGGATGGGGAAGAGTTGGTGGAGGACAAACGATAAGAGCAAAACCTTTACAGGGGTGAAAAGAGCTTGAGGTGCAACAGAAACAGGCCACAGCTCGGGAATTTCCTTCGAGGGGGAGGTAGAGAGTTTGGGAGGAAGTTGCCTTTTTTAAAAAATTTTAAAGGACATTTGTGCAAAGGGGGGACTGAAGTGAAAATTTATTTTTGATAACATCCCCCGAGGGCTGCTGTTGCAGGCCATGCTGGCAACACCCTATAGGACATGTGCGTCCCATTTTGGGAAAAACTTAAAAAAAAACCAGAAACAGACCCCCCTGGGCAGTTTTTTTGGTGTGACGGGGGACCAGGACCCCAAAGTTGCCTAGTGCCATTAAAAAGAAAGGGAAAAGGGAAGAAAACCCCGAAAAAGGACTTGCTACCTAAATTCTTTAAAGGAAGGGAATTCCCCCTTTCCAAAACAATTGTAAACTCCTCCATCCTCTCCCCTCCTTCCACTCTTTCACTCATCAATATGTCTTCAGAAAAGGGTAAGTGATATTTATTTATTTATTTATTCTAAAGCCCCTCACTGTTTTCTGTGTAGGGAAATGTTTATTTCATGAAAAAAATTTAATTTTTTTAATAATTTTTGGTGTCTGGAACGTTTAAATTTGGTTTTCCCAAATTAAATTTTTTAAATGAGGAGAATTAATTCGGTTAAAAGCCCAAGTTTGGAATAAAAAACACACCTCTGGAAGGATTATTGCCCATTAAACCCTGGGGGTCCCCGTATTACTTTTTTAATAATATTTTAAAGGGGAAAACCTTGACTTTGATTTTTTCCCAATTTTCTGTAACCTACCCTTTTAAACCCAAAATTTGCTCGTATATCAAAAAATTTTTAAAATTTTCTTTTAAAAATTAATTTTAAATCCCTTTTTAACCCCTCCCAGTGTTGGACAAAATTTTTCAACATAACCCAACACTAATTTTTTCTATAAAAATTCTCTATTTAATACATAAAAACCCCCCCAAAAAAATTATCAAAGAAATACAATAAATACTCCAAAAAAAGATAAAATAAGCCATAAAGTATGAGTGTTTAATACAATTTTTTTTGGTTTGCTGTATTTAAACTATAAAATTTTGTTTTAATTTCCCATGGAAATCATCCTTTTTTTTCTTCTCAGCACTGTCCTTTGCACTTATTTTCTTAGGACACAGGGTTAAAAAATAAAATTTGGGTCCCAATTGACTGTGGGAAAAAATGCAAGAACACTAAGAAAGCCCCAAGGGTTTAAACCTGCGGACTTCCCTTTACGAGATGTTTTTGCCATTGACTGGCCAACTAGGGGGCTCATTCTGAATTTTTATTAGGTATTTCGTAGTTTTATAAATTATTTTTAAATTATTTTTATTACAACAAAATTATTATAATCTTTAAATTTTGGGAAACTGAAGCCCATTATTATTATTATTAATATAAAATAATAAAAATTATAATAATAATAAAATAAAAAACAACCCCTATGAAATAATAATGAAAAAAAACGGAGTTTTCGAATGCCACCTACCCATGCACTTTTTTACCCTCAGTGGGGGTATTTACTCTAAATTTTTTTCTTAAATTTTATTAGTCATTTGGGCCAAATTTCTTTTTTCCCTAACCCGGGGGTCCTAAGAAATTAAGTGAAAAAGGACAGTGCTGAGAAGAAAAGGGGAAATGATTTCCAGGGGATTAAAGCATGAAATCATAGATAAAAAAATGGGGGTGAGCTTTTTTTGGGTTGAGAGGGAAGCGGGGAGCGGGCTCGTAACCTGGATTTTGGGCCCTTGTAACCAGATTAATTAAAACCCAAAAAAAGAAGCGCTAAATTCGTATTCGATCTACCAACTGCTTGATCTAAAAAGACTCAAACTTTTGGGGCACCGTAAGAAAAAGGGGTTTTCCACGGGATAAATTTATGTTTTGTGTGAAATTTTAAAAACTAAAAGTTTTTTTTTTAAAAAATTTGGTATTTTTTTTTGGAATATTTTTATTTTTTGGGAAAAATTAATTAATTGGTTTTAAAATTTTTTCCCTTAAAGGAAAAATAGCTTAAAACTTTATACTACCCCCGGGAAAAGGGTTTAAAGGTATAAAAACTCAAATTTCCCCAACGTCTATGAAAAACCAATTTTTGTTTTTGAAAATGTTCCTAAAATTTGGAGGGAAAAAAATTTTTTCCCCTAATACTAAAGATGCTCTGGTTTCCCTTTACTGCACTAGGCGGGGAAATTTTTTTTCCAAATGGTGTGTGTTTCATAAAACATTACTGCTTACAATCGCTTTTTCAGTTGCAAAGGTTGTGAGGGGCCCTTTATTCAAAAGGGAAAATTTTAAAAAAACATATCTAGGCCCTTTAAATGCCACGGGATGCCTGCCCAAACCGGGCCCTTAAAACCCCCTTCAGGGTTTCGGACGTACTAGTATGGCTTACGCACCGGGGTTTTTGATGTACACAAAACTAGTAGGCCTAAAATTCTACATTTTAAAAAACTAGTGAAAAAAACGGGGAAAGGCCTTTAAAATGAAAGAATGGGTCAATTTTCAGTGTGTGCAGTAAAAAAAAACCCTTTCCGGGGCACACAGTCCCAATAATGGAAAAAAAAACTTAGACTTTTTTTTTTTGGTTTAAAAAAACAGTGATTTTGCACGGGAAATTTTCGTATATATTTATTGTTGTATTCATTTTTTCCTGGCCCTCATTTTATAAAATTTGGAAAACATTTTACAAAAAACCAGTAAAATTCCTCAATTGAGAATTTTGACTGTATAAACAATGAAAAGTCCCCTTGAAAAATTGACCCTAAAAGTAGCAAAAAATGTTAAATTTTTTTACCAAAGTTAAAAATTTAAACAAATCATCCCAACGTCCAAAAACCTGTCAACGGTGAGTCTAATATTCTTTAAACAAGTGGCGATTTTAAATTTATACCATTTCTACACTAATCCCATAGCCTGCATAACATTAAATCCTTTATTTTTTTTTTTGGGAATAAAAATTTCAAAGGGGAAAAGCAAAATTTGGTAAGATGGGCCTTGGGACATGATTTAATGAACAAGGAAATTTTTATTTTAGTCCCAAGGGTGTTTTTTTCTTGTTTATTCGGTTCCCTTTTTGGGAAAAATTTTGGCATTTTTTAAAAATTTTTGTGTAAAATTAGCAAAATTGCAAAATTTTTCCCTTAAACCACGTATTGGTTTATTTTGAAATCAGAAAAATGGGGGGGTTTCTTGTACTAAATTCATAGAAAAAATGGAGTTCTAAAAAAATAGTTATGATTTTTTGTCAACTAAAACACGGAATTGGCCAAAAATGGGAAAACCAAAGTGGGCAAAACCCCCAAATCGTAAACATGGGTCGAGACCCAAAAACCTTTGCGGAGCATAAACCCATAAGTTTTCCATAAAATTTCAAATTTTTGGTGTCATATGATCAGGAAAAGATTCCCCCTAAAATTTTCATAAAAAATTTTTTTTTTTTTATATTTGGACAACCCTGACAACAACCCTGGGAGGGGGCCCTGGGGACCTAAAAAGGGTTAAAAAGCATTGAAAAAAAATTTTCCCTCCCAATTAAATGTAAAAGGGGAATTGGGTTTCAAGTTTTTTTGTCTGACGGGGGGAGGAAAATTTTTTCGGGGGTAAAGAACTTAAAAAAAAATTTTGGTTGTTTTTAAAAATTTAAATTAAATAAAGTGTTTTTTAAATGTTTCATCTGTGTTTACATTTTCAAAAAAACTCTTTTTCCTCACAATATTTCCCAGTACTGGGCCTTATACTTGAGTCTTTGGGGCATACAATCAACGATTTGGGGCCCGGGGGCATCACCAGCCCTCTGAAACCCCAAACCGTTTGCCCCTCCATTTTTCATCATTAACAAGGGTTTTCCTTTCCCCAGCCCAGAACCCCTCGGGCCCATTGTTATATCACAAAAAAAATTTAAATTAAAATTAAATTCATTTTTTAATATTTACTTCTACATTTAAATTACCCCGAACATAGAATTCCACCACAAAAATTTTTTAAACATAACTGACTTGCAACTCCTCTATAAAGAATTTTAAATTTAAATTTAATAAATGAAAATGTGATAAAAACCTGAAAAATTTTCATATACCCTATCATTAACCACTAAAACCCAATTTGCCCCCCCAGCCCCCACACTTGAAATCAAAAAAGGGTTGGCCACCCCAGTCCCACACTTGGGATAAAAAAAGGGGCCCCACCCCCAGCCCCACATTTGGATCAACAAACCCACCTTTAATACCATATTTTTCTACGCTTCCCCCAGGCAAAAATCGGGAACCCCCAAAAAAAAAAAAAAGAGGGGGTGGGGGAAATGAGAAAAATAAAACAAAATTTAAAAAGAGAGGTAGGATTTAACTGTCTCATTTAAAAGAAATATGTTTCCATCACCGGTTTTTTAAAAGTAAAGTAGAAAAATGGAGTAAGTAGTATAGAAAGAAAAAAAGGGGTTTAAAAGAAGTAAATTTCCCCGCAAAAAGAAAGACACAATTGGCTAAAAAAAAAACAAAAAAACACAATAAAATCACACAGGATAGTTAAGGTATAAAGAATATTTTGATCAATACTTGTCGTTAATATAGTATCCCCCTTTGGGTAAAACCATTTTGGCACACTATCAGGGTTTTGATAAAGCCCCTTTGTAGGGACACTATGAAAAAGGGGCCAAGGCTGAATGAAAATATTTAAAAAAAATTGCAATTTTAAAATAAAAACACACCCCTACAGAAAATTTTTATTTTCACAAAACTTTTGGGTAAACCCGGGGCCAATACCTGAAAAGAAAAACCACAAAAGTGGCATTTGGGGCCATAAAAAACAACTGCCCTTATATTGTCTCTCAACATTTTGGGTTCGAATTTCCTCATCCGGGTGACACCTAAGTTTTTTCCTCAGACGAAAAATTTTGTTGAATATATTTTTCTACCACGTACCCCCCATTGCCTAACTTGACCTTTTGGTAGAACGTGTTTCCCTCCAGGAACCAAGTTAGCAGTACTGGGGTTTTCTCTCCGGGAACCAATTGACAGTACACTTTTTCCCCCCCGGGAACCAAGTTGAGCATGCTGGTGGTTCTTGCAGGCCCCCCAAATTGAGCAGAACTGGGGTTCCCTCCGGGAACCTTTTTTGAGCATTTGCGTGGTTCTCTCCCGGGAACCAATTGAGAAACCCTGGGGTTTCCCCCTCCAAACCAATTTTACCCAGTGCTGTGGTTCCTGCGGGAAACCCAAAAAAAAATTGAGCAGAATTTTGGGGGTTCCCTGGGGAACCAAGTTAAAGCATTTCTGGGGTTTCCCTCCAGGAACCAAGTACGCAGTGCTGGTTTTTCCCTTTCCCCAGGAACCGGGTTCAGCAGTACGTGTTCCCCCCAAAGAACCAAGTTCAGAAAGTACTTTTGGTTCCCCCCCAGGAACCAAGTTCATAGCAGTACATTTATTTCCCTCCAGGAACCAAATTTAAAACAGTACTGTATTTTCCCTCCGGGAAACCCAAATTTCCACCCAGTACTGTGGTTCCCACCAGGAACCAAATTCAGAAATACTGTAGTTCCCTCCAGGAACCAAGTTCAGCAAACCCTTGGTTCCCCCCCAGGAACCAATTTCAGCAGTACTGTATTCCCCTCCGGGAACCAGTTCAGCGAACAGTGGTTCCCCCAAAGGAACCAAGTTTCAGCAGTATGTAGTTCCCCCCCGGAACCAATTTTCAGCATACGTAGTTCCCTCCGGGAAAACCAAAATTTTCCAGCAGAACAGTGGTTCCCTCCAGGAAACCAAGTTCACAGTACTGTATTTCCCTCCGGGAAACCCAAGTTCGCAAAAACATTTGGTTTTCCCTCCAGGACCAAGTTCAGCAGTCTGGGGGTTTCCCCCGGGAACCAAGTTCAGCAATACTGGGTTTCCCTCCGGGAAACCAAGTTACAGTACTGAATTCCCCCCCAGGAACCAAGTTAAAAACAGTACTTGGTTCCCTCCAGGAACCAATTAAAGCAGAACTTTTTGGTTCCCAACAGGAACCAATTTTCAGCATTACTGTTTTTCCCCGTCCAGGAACCAATTTCCCAGCAGTACGTGGTTCCCCTCCAAAACCCAAGTTCACGGGAAACAGGGGTTCCCCTTCCAAAACCCAAAAGTCAGCAGAACTGTGGTTTTCCCTTTCCGGGAAACCAATTTCAGCAGAAAAAAGGGGTTTTCCCCTCCGGGAACCCAAAGTTCAGCAAAACAGGGGTTCCCCTCCAGGAACCAAGTTCACATTATTGTAGTTCCCTCCGGGAACCCAAGTTCAGCAGAACATTTGGGTTGCCTCCGGGAAACCCAAATTTCCCGCTACTGTATTCCCCCGGGAAAACCAAGCAGCAGTACGTAGTTCCCCCCCCCAGGAACCAATTTTCACAGTATGTGGTTCCCCCCAAAACCAATTTCAGAAAGAACAGGGGTTCCCCTTTCCAGGAACCAATTTAAAGCATTACTAAAATTTTCCCCTCCGGGAAACCCCAATTTCCGGGCAGAACTGGGGTTTCCCTCCGGGAACCCAAATTTCCCGCAGAACAGTGGGTTTCCCCCCCCAGGAAAACCAAATTTTTCCAGCAGAACAGGGTTCCCCCCCCAGGAACCAAGTTCAGCAGTACGGAAATTTCCCTCCAGGAACCAAGTTCAGCAGAACATTGGTTCCCCCGGGAACCAATTTAAAGCGGGAAATTGTATTTCCCTCCGGAAACCCAAAGTTCAGCAGTACTGATTTTCCCCCCAAAGGAACCTTTTTCAGCAGAACAGGGGTTTCCCCTTCCGGGAACCAATTTCACAGAAACTGTATTCCCTCCGGGAAACCCCAATTTTCAGCAAAACGGGGTTTTCCCTCCAGGAACCAAGTTCAGCCTTACTTTTTTTTCCCCCCTCCAGGAACCAAAGGGTTCGCAACTGGGCCCCCTTTCCGGGAAACCCAAGTTCACAGTACTGTATTCCCCTCCAAAACCCAAAGTTCAACAAAAGGGGGGGATCCCCCAGGAACCCAAAAGTTCAGCAGAACTGGGGTTCCCCTTACGGGAAACCAAGTTCACAGAACTGAAATTTTCCCTTTCCAGGAACCAAGCCCGCATTCTGGGGTTTCCCTCCAGGAACCAAGTTCAGCAAAAAACAGTGGTTGCCTTCCGGGAAAACCCAAGTTTCAGCAAAACCTGGGGTTCCCCCAGGAACCAAGTTCGGGCGAACAGGGGTTTTCCCCTCCGGGAACCAAAGTTCAGCAAACAGGGTTCCCCTTTCCGGGGCCCAAGTTCAGCAAAACAGGGGTTTCCCCTTTCCGGGGAACCCAAAAGTTCAGCAGTACTGTATTTTCCCTCCAAAACCCAAAAGTTCAGCCAAACAGGGGTTTGCCTCCAAAAACCAATTTTCCAGCAGTCCCTGTAGTTTCCCTCCCGGCCCCAATTTCAGCGGGGAAAATTTGTGGTTCCCCCGGGAACCCAATTTTTCACAGAACGTGGTTTCCCCCTCCAGGAACCAATTTTTCAGCATACGTAGTTCCCTCCGGGAACCAAGTTCAGCAGTACTGTGGTTCCCTCCGGGAACCCAAAAGGTTCAGCAGAACAGGGGGTTGCCTCCAGGGAACCAAGTTCACGGGAAACAGTGTTGCCCCCGGGAAAACCAAGTTCAGCAGTACTGATAGTTCCCTCCGGAAACCCCAATTCCAGCAGAACTTTTGGTTTCCCCCTCCGGGAAACCCAAATTTTCAGCAAAAACAGGGGGTTCCCCCTCCGGGAAACCAATTCACATTACTGTATTTTCCCTCCGGGAACCCAATTTCGGGAAATTCCCTGAAATTTCCCTCCGGGAACCAATTTTCACAGAAAAAATTTGTTTCCCTCCGGGAAAACCAAAGTTCAGCAGAACAGGGGTTTCCCTTTCCGGGAACCCCAATTTCAGCAAAAACTGAGGTTCCCTCCGGGAAACCCAAAGGGTTCAGCAGAAAAAAGGGTTTTCCCCCGGGAAACCCAAAAGTTCCACAGAACTGTGGTTCCCTCCGGGAACCAAGTTCAGCAGTACTGAAAAAGGTTCCCCCTCCGGGAAACCCCAATTTCCCAGCAGTGCTGTGGTTCCCTCCAGGAACCAAGTTCAGCAGAACAGGGGGTTCCCCTCCAGGAACCCAAATTTCACAGTACGTAGTTCCCTCCCGGAAGCAATTTCCCAGCAAACGTGGTTTCCCCCCCAGGAACCAATTTCCCAGCAGTCCCGTTTTTCCCTCCCGGGAACCCAAAGGGTTTAAACAGAACATTTTTCCCCCTCCATGAACCAAGTTCAGCAGTACTGGGGTTTTCCCTTTCCAAACCAATTCGCATTACGTGGTTCCCTCCAGGAACCAAGTTCGGGCAAAAACAGGGGTTTCCCTCCATAAACCCCAATTTCCCACAGAACTTTGGTTCCCCTCCAGGAACCTTTTTTGAGCAGTACTGTTTTTTCCCTCCAGGAACCAAGTTCACAGAAACTGGGGTTTCCCCCTCCAGGAACCAATTTTTCAGCATACTGGGTTCCCTTCCAGGAACCAAGTTCAGCATATGGTTCCCTCCAGGAACCAAGTTGAACTTTTAACTGGGTTTCCCCCAAAAACCAAGTTCAGCAGTACTGGGGGTTTCCCCCCTCCGGGAACCAATTTCACAGTATTGTGGTTCCCTCCGGGAACCCCAAGTTCAGCAGAGCTGGGTTCCCCCTCCGGGAACCAAGTTTAAGCAGAAGCGTATTTTTCCCTCCGGGAAACCAAGTTCAGCAGAGCTGTATTTTCCCTCCAGGAACCAATTTAAACAGAGCTTTTTCCCCTTTCCGGGGAACCCCAAAAAGGGTTCACAGAGCTTTTTTTCCCCCTCCAAAACCCAAAGTTCACAAGCTGTATTTCCCCTTTCCGGGGAACCAATTTTCAGAAAAAAACTGTATTTTTCCCCCCCGGGAAAACCAATTTTCAGCAGAGCTGGGGGTTTCCCCCTCCGGGAACCCAAAAAGTTCAGCAAGCTTTTGGGTTCCCTCCGGGAAACCCAAGTTAAACCAGGTTTTTCTATAAATCACAAACCCTTTTCCCAAAAAACGGGTGAAACTTTTTTGCAAAAAAACCCTTTTTAAAATGTTTCCCGGGTTTACCCTACCAGAATTTTTACAAAACCCCAGAACATAAAAATTCCCATTTAAAAAAATAAACATACATTACCTTTACGGGGATTTTAATCCCTTTTTTAAAGTTTATGGTAACAACCATTTTAACCTTATTCCAAGTGCATATTTTCCTTCTTTGTAACTGTTTTTCCCACATATTTAAAAGGGTTACTTACCTTTTTAAATTTTTAAAGGGTTTTAAAATAATAAGTTATTAAAAGGGGCCCAAAAAAAGGGAAAAAAACCCCCTGCACTATGTATGAAAATTTTAAAGTAACTGTATTTATGTGTACCTAAATTCAACAAATTAATGAAAATTTTTAGAACAAAAAAAAAATTCGGGGAACACAATTATTTGATAAAAAAAAAAATAAAAAAATTAATATGTTTAAAATAATAAAAATAGGGGTCACTTTAATCAGAAAAAAAACTTTTCAAATAACTAACAAAGGAAAATGGCTAAAAGCAATTTTAGCTCATCACCCCAAAATTTAAACTAAAAAAAAAATTTGAAAAATTACAGTGGAACCCCTTTTATTCGGCTGTTTTCTACTTCCCAAACCCAACCCCTTTTATCACCATTTTTGGGCTTCCAGTTTTTTTGGGCCCCAATTAAATTTTGCTTTTGGCTGATGGTACATGTCAACCTGCCGCCACCATCTGCTTACCACAGCCCGGGGGTTTGGTCCGGGAGTGAGTGAGAAAGCCCCTTGCCTTTCATCCCAAAAACTTTTTGGCCCAAATAATAAATTTGGGTTTTTAAATGGTTAGAAATTGTGAAATAAGTTACCATGGCCCCAAAGAAAGTTTTTGGTAAATTTCCCTTGGGTTAAAGAAAGTGAGAAACATAAATTGGGAATTTTAAAGAAAGAAGTTTTTTAAAAACTTTGAGCGGTTTTCGAGTGCTAGAAATTGCCAGAACTTTTTGGGAAAAA
The DNA here is from genome assembly GCF_026875155.1 of Cherax quadricarinatus. Lineage (NCBI taxonomy): Eukaryota > Metazoa > Arthropoda > Malacostraca > Decapoda > Parastacidae > Cherax > Cherax quadricarinatus. The sequence continues at coordinate 24,695,821 of NC_069452.1, forward strand.
CAAATCAAAAAATCAAATTCTATCCTGGCAAAGAAAAAACAAAACAAAAGGGAAACTAATTTTTTCAAAGGATTTAAAATTTCTAACCAAAAAAAAGGTTTCCCAAAAATGGAAAAATATGGGAAGTTGCTGGTTTTTTGGGTCACCATAAAACAATTAGTGGAGATAGTGTTTTCGGGGTCGATGATTTGTGAAAGGGAAACCAAATTGGGACGCCAATCTTTTTAAAAAAAATGCCCGGAAAAAGGGGGCTGCTGTTAGTGAATTTAAAGGCCAGCAAAGACTGGTTTGAGAGATTTCAGAAGCATAGTGGCATGCAAAAGTGTGGTAAGGCATGGGGGGGCTGCAAATTTTGACCAAAAGGGCAAAACTGGAAAAAATTTATGAAGAATTTAAGGGGTACATAGAGGCCGAAAAGGGTTCCTTTCCCCCCAACAAGTGTTTTTCCCTTTTTTTATGAAACAAGCCCCATTTGGAAGAAAATGCCAAAAAAGGGCCTACATTATGCAGGAGGAAAAGGACTGCCAGATCACAAAACCTATGAAAGACAGGCTAAAATCTTTTTTTCGGGGGTAATGTTTGTGGGGGGGTTTCAAATGAAGCCTTAAAAATGTAATCCCCTCTAAAATCCCCGTGGTTTTAAGAAAAACAATTTCATCAAGAAAAAAGTGGTTTGATATGGAAAAATAATAATAAAGGGATAAAGGGCACAAGGCCATTTCAAAGAATGGGCCAATTTAGTGGGGGGTTTGGGCCCCCGGGGTTAAAAAAATAACCCCCCTGGAAAAAAAAAATTGTCCCAAAATCAAGGCCCCTGGTACTGGACAATGCTCCTTTTCATCCTCCCAGACTTGGGGAAAAACCAATTTTTTTAGGACTTTAGTTTTTTAAAAATGAAATTTTGCCCCCCTTTTTACCACCCTTTTCCCCCCCACCCTTGGGCCCGCAGGCCATTTCTAAATTCAAAAAACTCTACACAAAAGCATTGTTTCAAAGGGCTTTGACAGACCCCTTTTGGAAAACGACTTGACCCCCAAAGAAGTTCTAGAGGAATCATTCAATATCCTTTCCCTTTTCATAAGCCTTACAGGTAAGGCTTTTCAAAGGGGGTGACTTCCAGGACTTGGGAACCCCGCCTGGAGAAAATTTTGGCCAAAAACGTGTTTCCCAAAAGGGAATTTTGAAAGGTTTGGGGCTGACCCTGAGGGCCCTACGCCTGTTTACAAATAAAAAACCAAATTGGGGTTTTTTGGGAAGTCATTGGGTTGGGTGTGAGTGACAAGGATGTGGAAAAGTTGGTGGAAAAACCACAAGAAAAGCAAAAACCCCCTGAAGAGCTGCAAGACCCCAAAATGGAGCAGCAACAGACGCAGTTTTAGGAACTTTCTTTAGAGGAGGGGGAAGAGAGAGGGGAGGTGACTTTTTCAGTGATTTAAAAGGGCATGTTTGCAAAGTGGGAAAAAAGTTTTCAAAGTTTTGTTGAAAAGTATCACCCGACCAAGCTGAAACAACCATATCTGCACATGTTCCCGTGACAAAACCTTGTCCCCCCTTTAGGGAAATCTTAAAAAAAGACACCAAACAAAAAGACCTTGTGGACAGATTTTTTTTTTTTGCGAAAAGGGGCCAGGTTTACTCTCAGGCCATTAGAAGACAAAAAGGGGAAGTAACCCCCAGAAAAGGACTTTTTGCCCGAAGTCTTTTTGGGGAAGGGGGTTTCCCTTCCAAACAATAAATCCTCCCCTTTTTCTCCCCCTCCCTTCTTCCCTCACCAACAAATCTTCAAAAAAGGTATGTAATAGAGATTAAAAAAAAAAAGTTTTTTATATATTTTTTATTTAGTTTTTCATTTTTTGAGTAAAGTTTAAAACTATAAAATTTAAACCCTTTTAAAAAATGTTTTTTTTGTTTTTTTTTTTTTTGGGTGTCCCGGAAAAGGATTAATTTTTTTTACATTAATTCTTATGGGGAAATATTAATTTTAGTTTTGGGCCATTTTTCAGTTTTTTGACGACCTTCTGGGAAAAGGGGTTTTTGGCCGAAAAAACCCAGGGGCCCCAAAGATTGCAAAAAAACATGACAACAAAGTTTAAAAAACATTTTAAAAGGAAAAACAAAAAATAACTTAAAAAATAGTTAGATAAAGTGTAGGCTAAAAAATAGACAAAAATTAAAAAAAAGGTTGGGAAAATAAAAATTTAAAAGAAAAACAGTTTTTAAATGCACATTCAAAAAAGGTATAAAAGAAATCTAGAAAAGGGAAGTAAAATTATATTTTTTAAAAAAATTTTGATTAAGATAAATTTAAAGAAAAAGGGCCGAAAATAAGCTAGACAAAATGAAGTAAATAAAAATGTCCTAAATACATCTTACATTACAATCCTATTTGTTTTAAACCTAGTAAACACCCAAAAATAAGTGAAAAACTTTATTAAAATGGTCCAAGGTACAAGGTACCTTTTAAAAATAATAAACCCAGCTGGCAATAAATTGACTTTATTTTCCTAACCCCCTTAATTTTCCCAAATCTGTTTTTTTCTCAAGAAAACATCTTCATGTCAATACATGTACTTTTTTAAGGGTTTTTTTTACCCTTATTTGTTTTTGGAACTCCCCTTGTGGGGGAATTTTTTCTGCTGGGAAAAATTTCCCCCAAAAACTCGAGAAAAATTGGGGGTTTTTTTTGGGTGTTAAATTTGTGCCCGGCCCCGTGCACCTACAAAATTCTTTTTTTTTTTGCCCAAAATACTTTTTTCATTAATAATAATAATTTCTAAAATACAAGACACAAATTATACAGACCATAGCTGACATCATGACAAATGTAAAAGAAAGGGCACTGGGTTTTGGGAGAGCCAATTTTTAAAAAACCTTTTGATTAATTTTTTCCAAGGGTTTTCGACTCACACCAGTCAGCAAAAAACCCCGGGACCTACTTCTGCTAGATGAACAGTAAAAGCAGATATCTTAAAGGGAAATTTTCCCTGTTTTTTCCCCGTACAAGGGGGTCGGAAACCCCGAACCCCGGTTTTTGAGGTGAAATGGGGCTACCAAAGGCAAAGGGACACCCTTTCAGGTTTCTTTTTTGACCCAAATACAAAAAAGCCTTTTTAAAAAAATTTTTATTACAAAGTGACAGTGACACAGTAAATGATGTAAAGTGAAATTTGAGTGTCAACACAACCCCACAGTAAATGAAAGGGACAGTGAACTAGAAATGCAACACAACACCACAGTAAATGATGGGACACAGTAATGAGGTACCCGTGAACTAAGTGTCAACACAACACCCACGGGAGTGGGTTTGGGGACACAGAAATGATGGTACAGGAACTAGATTTTTAACACAACACCCCAGTAGTGTTTTGGTTTACACAGTAAATGATGGTTACTTTTAACTAAATGTCAAAAACAACACCACAGTAGTGATGGGGGATACTGTATGATGGTACAGTGAACTAGAGTGTCCCAAAACAAAAACCACAGTAATGGGTTTTGACCTGGGGTGAGGTACAGTGAACTAGGTCAACACAAAACCAAAAAAGTATGGAAAGGTACAGTGAACTAATGTCCCAAAACAACACCACAGAAATGATGGGACACAGTAGTGAAAAGGGACAAATGAACTAGGTGTCAACACAACAAACCCCAAATTTGTGATGGGGACAGTGAAAATAGAGTGTCAACACAACACCAAAAGTAAGGAAGGTGACACAATAGGATTGGACATTAAACTAGAGGCCAAAACAACCCCCAGTATGAAAGGTTTCAGTGAACTAGGGGTGTCAAAACAAAAACCACAGTATTTATGGTACAGTGAACAGATGCAACACAACACCACCGTATGATGGTGACACAGTAGTGATGGTAAGTGAAAATAGAGTGCCCCCCCCAACACCACAGGAAATGATGGGGACACGTAGTGAAGGTACAGTGAACTAGAGTGTCCCGCACAACAAACCCCAGTAGGTGGAGTGACACAGTATGATTGGTACCGTGGGAAAAAGAGTGTCAACAAAAAAAACCCCAGGGATTTATGGTGACACAATAGCGATGGAAAAGGAAATAGAGTGTTTAACCCCAACACCACAGTAGTAGGTTTAAAACAGAGTGATGGAACCGTAACTAGAGTTTCAACACAACAACCCCCCAGTATGATGGTGACAAAAATAGTATGTAAAAGTGAACTAGAGTTCAACACAACACCACCAAATGATGGTGACACAGTAGTGATGGTAAAAGTGAACCCAGAGTGTCAACACAACACCAAAAAAGTGATGGTGACACAGTAAATGATGGTACAGTGAACTAGAGGGTAACACAACACCAAAAGTATGATGGTACATGAACTAGAGAGTCCCAAAACAACACCCACAGAAGTGGGTGGTACAGTGAAAATAGAGTGGGCAAAACAACCCCCCACCCGTATGGGTGACTAGTAGTAGGTACAGTGAACTAAGTGTCAACACAACACCACATAGTGATTGGGAAAAGGAACTAAAAGTGTCCCAAAACAACCCACAGTAGTGATGGTGACAAGTAGTGAGGGACAGTGAACTATGTGTTCAGCACAACCCACAGTAAATGATGGTGACAAGTAGTTTTAGGTACAGTGAACTAGTGTGTCAAAACAAAAACCACAGTAGTGATTGGGGAAAACAGTAGTGATGGTACAGTGAACTAAGAGTCAACACAACCCACATAGTGGGTGGTACAATGGAAAAATAAGTGTTAACACAACACCACAGGGGAAATGGGGGTGACCAGGGGTGATGGACAGTGAACTTTGAGTGGTTTAACACAACCCCAAAAGTAAAAGATGGGACGGAACTAGAGTTGGGCAAAACAACACCACAGAAGTATGGTTACAAAAGTAGTGATGGTACAGTGAACTAGTGTGGCAGCACAACACCACAGTAGAAAGGTGACCCCCTAGTGTTTGGGACAGGAACTATGTGTCAAACCAAAAAACCCAAGGTGATGGTGACCCCAGTAGTTTGGTACCCGTTAAAATAAAAGTGTCCAAAACAACACCAAAAGAAATGATGGTTACCCAAATGATGGTACAGGAACTTTGAGTTTTTAAAACAACACCACAGTAGTGGATGGTGACACAGTAGTGGGTTTACAGTGAACCAGAGTGTCAACCCCAACCCACATAGTGAAGGTAAAAAGTGAACTTTTAAAAGTCACCAACCCAAAAGTATGATGGTGACAAATAGTGGGTGGACAGTGAACTAGAGTGGGCAACACAACCCCCACAGTAGTGAAGGTGAACAGTAAATTTATGGGTACCGTGAACTAGAGGGCAACAACCACCAAAAGTAGTGAAGGGGCAAAAGTAGTGGGTGGTCAGTGAACTAGAGTGCAAAACAAAAAACCCAAAAGTAATGAAGGTGACCAGTATGAATTTTAAAAGTGAACTATGTTTTCCCCAAAACCCAACCCCCACAGTAGTGGAAAGGTGACACAGTATTTATGGGGGAAATGAAAAATATTGGGGTCAACACAAAAACCACATATGAAGGGGACCCAGTTTTTGATGGTACAGTGAACTAGTGTGGGCAACCCAACACCCCCAGAAATGTGGTGACCCCCAGTATGATGGTACAGTTAACCGGGGGTGTCCCAAAACAAAACCCCCATAGTTTATGGGTGACCCCGTAGTATGGGTAAAATGAACTAAAAGTTTTCAACACCACACCAACCCGTAGTGATGGTGACACAGTAGTGATGGTACAGTGAACTAGAGTGATCAACACAACACCAAAAAGTAGTGATGGGGGACCCAAATAAGATTGGGACAGGGGAACTAGAGGGGTCCAAAACAACCCCACATTTGTGATTTGGGGACACAGTAGTGGGGGAAAAAGTGGGAAATAGAGTGTCAACACAAAAAACCCCAGTAGTGATGGTGAAACAGAAATGATTTGGAAAAGGGAACAAAAGTGTCAAAACAACACCAAGTAGTGATGGTGACACCCTAGTGATGGGAACAGGTGAACTAGAGTTCCCAAAAAAACCACCCCGTAGTGATGGGTTTACACAGTAGTGGGTTGTAAAAGTGAACTTTGTGTGTTTAAAACAAAAACCACAGTAGTGATGGGGACAAAAGTTTGTGAGGGACAGTAACTAGGGTCAACCAAACACCACAGAAAAAAAGGTGACACAGTAGTGATTTACAGTGAACAAAAGTGTCAACACAAAAAACCAAAAGGGTATTTAAGGGACACAGTTTGTGTGGTTTACAATATTTAAAGTACAATGAACTAGTGTGTCCAAAACCCCAAAACCACAGGTAAGGGGGGGAAAAGGGGGGAAAACAAGGAGGTTTAAGGGGCAAGGGAACTAGGTTTAACCAAACCCCAAAACCCACAGTATGAATTGGGTTTAAAAACAGTAGTGATGGGACAGTGAACTAAATGTGTCAACACAACACCACAGTAAAATGATGGGGGACACAGTAGTGATGGGGACAGTGAACTAAATGTCAACACAACACCCCAAATAGTGGAAAAGGTGACCCATTTTGTAAGGTAAAAGTGAACTAAAAAGTGTCAAAAACAACCCCCACAGTTTGTGAAGTGCAAAAGTAGTGGGTGGACCCTGAACTAAGTTTCCAAAACAACACCACAGTAAGGAAAAGGGGCACATAGTGATGGTCAGTGGGCCCAGAGTGTCAAAAACAAAAACCACAGTAGTGATGGGGACACAGTAAAAGATGGTACAGGAAATAGAGTGTCAACAAAAACAAAAACATAAATGATGGTACCGTGAACTAGAGTTGGGGGGCAAAACAAACCACAGTAGTGATGGGGACACAGTAGTGATGGGCCGGAAATAGAGTGCAACCAACCCCAAAGTAAATGATGGTAAAAATTAACTAAGTGTCAACACAACAACCCACAGTAGTTAAGGTACAGTGAACTAGAGGGGCCCAAAAAAACCCACAGTTGATGGAAAACAGATTTAAGGAAAATGGGAAAATAGAAATGCAACACAACACCACAGTAGGATGGTGACCAGTAGTGATGGTACAGTGAAAATAGAGGTCAACAAACAAACCCCATTTGTGATGGGAAAAACAGTATTTAAGGTACGTGAAAATAGAGTGGTCAACACAACACCACATTCCACCACAGTCACCTCAGTAAAATTTACTTTTGGGTTTACTGCCCTCACCACATCCAGACCCCCTTTACAACCCTTTTCCAAAGGGCAAAGGGGGCCACTGGCAACACCTGGGGGGTCCCTGGTGGGGAATTTTAAAAAATGGGCACTCAGCTCTCTGGGCTTTTCCCCCCATGACCCCCAACAAACACCAGCCCTGCCGACTGCTTTGGGAAGTTTATTCATTTCCCGGTGGACAACAGTGCTGCTTTCCTCCCTTTACCATTATTATTTCTGGAGTCTCCCCCCCCACACAAACCCCCCCCCTGGTTCCCCCCTTGTTCCACACCAACAACAGTTTAGTGTTGATGTAGGGGGGAGCCTGAGTTTGTCCATTCACCCCAAAATACACAAACCCGTCTGCCCAAATGTATTTTTTACCACCAGCCCCGGTTTGGAGAGTTTGTTTCCGCCATGATCCCGGGGTGGGGGAGTGAAACCAGGCCGGGGCATATCCAGGGGGGGGCAGTTTAAACCAGGCTGGGTCAGTTTATCCAGGTGGGGCAGGAAACCAGGCTGGGGGAGTGAAACCAGGCTGGGGCAGTGATCCAGGGGGGGGCAGTGATCCAGGGGGGCAAATGATCCAGGGTGGGGCAGTGATCCAGGGTGGGGGGTGATCCCGGCCAGGGAGGTCAAGAAAAACCCAAAATGGAGGAGTGATCCAGCGCCTTTTCCCAAAACCTCCCCTCACCTACACAAAAAAAACACATCACTCTACATCTGGGTTTTTATTTTATTAACAAAAACTATAAAATCATTATAATTTTTACTTTTTTTTTTATATTAAATTTTAAAATTTTTAAAGTCAAATTAATTTAAAAGTAGTAGTATTTTCCTTTTATAAAAAATAATTCATAAAAAAAATTTTTAAAAAAGGTAATACATTTAAATTTAAAAAAACAATTAACACCCCAATTATTTTTATTTAAATTTTTAAATTTTTATTATTAAATTTTTATTCTAATTTTTATTATTACCATTATTATTATTATTACCATTATTTTTATTTTTTACATTATTTTTATTACTATTATTCCCATTTTTTTTTTTATTACTATTTTTATTTTTACTATTATTAAATTACCATTAAAAAAATTTTTATTACCATTATTATTAAATTTTTATTATTAATTTTTATTATTATTTTTTATATTTTTTATGAAGTAAATAATTTTTAAAAAATTTTAAAAAGTAAAATTTTTTTTATAATTAAAAATAATAAATAATTAAAAAATAAAATAATAAAAAAAAATAATAACTTTTTTTTCTACAAGTACATTACAAGGGTTAAAAAGTTTCAAGTACAAGGGAAAACAAGTGCAGTACAAGGTATACAAAACAGTACAAGGTATACAAAATACAGTACAAGGGAAACACGTGCAAGTACAAAAGGGTTTTCAAAAAACATGTACAAGGTTTTACAAGGACAAGTAACAAGATACAAGTACATTACAAGGGGATTTCAATCATGGGGACAAAGGGACACAAGTACATGTACAAGGTATCAAGTACCTGGGACAAAGGGACACAAGAAAATTAACCCAAAGGGATACAAGTCATGTCCCCGGAAAACAAGTGCATGTACCAAGTTTTACAAGTAATGTGGGGGGAAAAGGGATAAAAAGTACATGTACAAGTATACAAGGCAAGTACAAAAGGAAAACCCAAACATGTACAAGGGATACAAAATCCCCTGTACAAAGGGATACAAGGTGCATGTACAAGGTATACAATACATGTACAAAAATAACAAGTACATGTACAAGGAAACAAAATTTCATGTACAAAGGGATACAAATACATGAAAAAGGTACACAAATACATGGTTTCAAGGGATACAAATACAGTACAAAGGGACACCCAAATACATGTACAAGGGATACAAGTACATGTACAAGGGTAAAAAAAGTGCATGGTTTCAAGGGATACAATACATGTACAAAAAGGGACACAAGTAAAATGTAAAAAGGTATACAAGAAAAATGTACAAGGGATACAAGTACATGTACAAAAGGGAAACAAATTTCAAGTACAAGGATACAAGTACTTGGGAAAAGGTATACAAAATTTCAAAGACAAGGTATAAAAAGTAACAGTACAAAGGAAAACAAGAAAATGTAAAAATTTCACAATAATTTTTTCAAGGGATACAAGTACCAAAGAAAAAAGGTATACAATTACATGTACAAGGGATACAAACAATGTACAAGGTAAAAAAAGGGGCAGTACAAGGTAAAACAAAATCATGAAAAAAAGGGAAAACAAAAATACATGTACAAGGTATACAAGTACATGTACAAGGGATACAAAAACATGAAAAAAGGTAACCAAAAAAACAGTCAAGGTAATCAATCCTGTAACCCAAAGGGATACTTTACATGTACAAGGAAAACAAGTACCTGTACAAGGTTAAAAACAAGTAAAATGTACAAGGTATACAAGGCATGTACAAGGAAAACAAGTACATGTACCCAAGGGATACAAAGAACAGTAAAAACCCGTAACAAATACATGTACAAGGAAAAAAAGTAAAATGTACCAAGGGATACAAGTACATGTAAAAAGGGAAACAAGTAAAATGTTTCAAGGTTTTAAAGTGCCCTGAAAAAAATATACAATACATTTCAAGGTATACAAGTACATTACAAGGTTACAAAGTCCTGTTCCCGGGATACAAGTACAAGAAAAAAGGTAAACAAGTACATTTACAAGGTATACAAGTACATGTACAAGGTATACAAATTTTCATGTACAAGGTAACAAGTACAGAAAAAGGTAATCAAGTCCAAAAATTTTACAAAAGGGATACATTAAAATGTACAAGGGTATACAAGACATGTACAAAGGGATACAATTTCATGTACAAAAGGGAAACAAAATGAAATTTCAAGGTATACAAGTACATGTACAAAGGAAAAACAAGAAAATGTTTCAAAAGGGAAACAAGTACATGTAAAAAAGGGGAAAAACAATTTCAAGAAAAAAAATATACAAGTACCCTGTACATGGTATAAATTCATTTAAAAAGGTATACAAAAAACATGTACAAGATATACCAAATTTCATGTACAAAAGGTTTTAACAAGTACATGTACAAGGTAAACCCAAATACATGTTCAAGGTATAAAAGTACTGTAAAGGTAAAAGTACATGTCAAGTATCAATAAAAAGGTAAAAATTTGTAAAAGGGTATACAAGTCTTTTGTTAAACAAAGGTATACAGATCGCAAACATGAATAACATACTCTAAAAGGAAATCATTTTATGGGGAATTTCCCAATTAGGCATTTTTGCCCGATGCGACTCACCAGTTCACTAACACCCTGGATGCGACCAACCCCATCCAAAACCCAGGATGTGACCCACAAAAAAGGGGTGCCCCAAAAAACCCCCAAATTTGAACCCCAAAAAGTCGCAACACCAGGATTTGCCAACCAGTAAATAAAACCCAGGTGAACCCACCATCATAAACAGGAGTTCCCCACACCACAAAACACCCAGGTTTTCAACCCACCCCCAAAAACTAAACCCGGATGACCCAACCGTCAAACAAAAACCCCAGGATAAAACCCCACCAGAAAATAACACAGGATGAAATAAATTCCCGGGTAAAAAACAACCAAGTTAACTAAAAAGGGAATGGAATAAAGAAAGTAAAAAGGGGAGGGGTTTTTTTTTTTTACCAAAAGTTAAAGGGAAATTTTGGGAGGAAAGGTCAAAAATTACAAGTTTAAGAAGGGGTTAAAAACTCCGCCGGGAGAGTCCCTAGTGGATAGTGAAGGGGGGGCAGGCCCCCTAAAGCCCTAACGGGTGGTACACAAAGGTGAGTACCTAGTCCATAATAAAGAGGCCCGAAGTCACTACCCGGCAACCCCAAAGTAAACAACCCCCCCGGGTGAAAACCAGCCCCACTAAACCCAGGTTTGGGCCCCCAACATTCACATACCAAGATGCACCCCACTAGTAAACAACACCCCAAGAGGCCCCAAGAAGTAAAACTTACCCCGGGATTGACCAGCAGCCCTAACCCAGGAGTGACCAACACCGGGCAACAACACCCGGGATGCAACCCCCACCAGTCAACTAACAAAGAACAAAAGAAAAAAGAAATAAAAGAACCCCTACGGCCCGCAGGCAGGCCAAGTCCCCTACAGCTTAATAAATCCCAAACCTGTCAGGACAATGACTTTTTTAACCCCTTTGAGGGTCGAAGGCCCTCTCCAAACCGTTCTGGGTCCCAAATTTAAAAAAAAAAATTTTTTTTCCCTTTATGAAAGTAGAGAATTTTTTTCCCCGATCAAAAAAACACCAAAGTTTAAAAAATTGTAGAAAACTTAGGGAATTTTTGCTCTCGCAAATTTACGGTCTCGGCGATGGACCCCCTTTTCCCCCAATTGGCCCCATTTTGGGCCCAATTCATGTACTATCAAAAAAAAACATGAATATTTCGCTAAAATTTCCCTTTTTTTTTCTTTCGAATGGGTGAAAAAAACCCCCATTTTGAAATTAAAACCTATCCAGTACAGGGGGTCAATTTTAGCAATTTGCCAATTTCACAAAAATTTTCAAGATGCCTTTTTCCCGAATGGGTCCAGAATAAACAAAAAACATCCTGGCATAAAATGACTTTTTCCCTTAGTCATTAGTACATCTAAAACCCCCTCTTTTATTCTTTGCTTTCCCCACTTTGATTTTTATTCCACAAAAAATATAAGATTTATGTTATGCGATATGCTTAGTGTAAAAAATGGTAAAATATTATGGTGCACTTGTGAAAGAATATTAGATCCCAAAAAGGGGATTCCGTTTGGGCACGATTTGTTTATTTTTAAATTTGGAAAAAATCAAAACTTTTCTGCTACTTTGAGCTCAATTTTCAAGCCCCTTTCATTTAAAAAAACCAGCAAAATCATCTAAATTTCTGAAATAGTCTCCATTCTATAAAAATGAAAAAGAAAACTAGAAACAACAATAAATACCTCGAAATACCTGAAAAGTCGCGTTTTTATTCCAAAAAAAGGGTCAATTTTTTTTTTCTCTTTTTGCCTTGTGCTCAGGATTTTTTTAGACTGTGACATGACCAAATAACCCATTTCTTTCATTAAAAGGCCTACCATTTCCCCCATGATTAGGCCGCAAAAAATTTTTGGATTACGTAAAAAACCCTCCGTAAACTATAGTAGGGCAAAAAACCCTAAAGGGGGTTAAGGAAAGGGAAACACAGCACTAGCCCAGCGCACAAGAATCAGCTCCAACTACCCAAAACCCACCACACTATGACTAATACCTTTTTTTAAAACAAACCACAGTTTAGAGCATGAGGTACTGGAGTTTTTCACTCATCCAAAACTCGTTACCAAACCATGCTTTTCCTATTTTTTTCCTGAAATTGAATTTTTCCAATTGAAACCACTGTGCGAGTCTGTTTTGGCTGGAAAATTTTCAGCATGCTTAGTTTCCCCCTTTATTCACCTCCTCATTCCCCCAAATTCTATCCCCTTCAAAGGGGGTGCAATTCGCCCCTCGTCTATCCTAGGGGGAAGATTTCTGTACAGGGTCAACTTTGTCATACTTTTTTAATTTTCCAAGATTTAAACCATTCTGTAATAGGGTGAAAAAAAACTGTGCCCCAAATTTAAATCAGGCCTAACCAAGGATTATAAGTTGAAAAAATAACCGGGGTTTCCTTTATTTACTTTTTTTTAATGAACCCGAGGATTCTGTTTGCTTTATTGCAACGTTTGCACTGTTGTTTGGGTTTTTCGAATACTGCTAACCAAAACCCCAAACCCTTTGTTTTTAAAATCTACATTATTTATTTATAGGGCAGGGTTATTTTCCTTCCAATTTTAAAATTTGATTTGTCTATTTTAAACTGAAACTGCTACATTCCGACCACTGCATCGTCTATTAAAAATGTTCCGGAGGTCTAATGCCTCGTCGAAAAATTGAGGGCCCTTTTTGGGGTCACGGGAACTTGCTTATGTTGCTCTTTTTTCCCACTCTATGTGTTTAGTAGTTGTGAACAACGGGGGGCCCCCACTGACCCCCGTAACCCGGTGACACTTCCCCACCTGACTTTCATTTTTTCAAACTCTTGCTGCCCCATTTTTTTAACCATGCCATATCCAAAAAAAAATTTCTCTTTTTATTTCCCTGTTCCTTAATTTTTCCCCAAAAACTCTGTGGGGCCTGTAAAAAGCCCAAAATGAAAAATCCTAACCAAAACATATTATTACCCTGATTACCTAATCATTTTTAAACCTTAGTGAAAATAGTTTTAAATTGTAAAGGGAGGGAAAACCCCTTTTTTAAAAAACCCTGTGAATTGTTGATTTAATTAAACTTTTCAAGATGGTATGAACTGCCCAGGCCCATTATTGATTCCATAAATTTTCCCCCAAAGGAATTAGGCTATTGGTTTCAGTTCAAGCTATGGCCTGTACCCCCTTTGAAAATAGGATCCCCTTTCCCCTTTTCCCCTTATTGGCACCCTGCCAGTTTTTATGATTTTAAAAGTTACCAAGGGTTTTCTAAGCTCCCCCTTACATTCCTTTAAAACCCTTTTTCAGTTTAAAAAGGCCTGGGCATTTTTTAGGTTTTTAAATTTTTCTATTTTTGCCCCCCCCAAGGGCCATTCCTTTGCCCTAATTGTGCATTTATTTCTCCTTTTACATAATTTATTATTTCTGGAATATGCAGTTCTCCCGTTAAAAACTAATAATAGTGTTAAAAAATTTACAATTTCTTATCCTGCCCTGAGTGACCCCGGGAACTTTTTAGTGGGGCCCATTTTCCATTCTTACTTCGTTAACAAAAAAATCTTTTGGGGTTTGTCTTTTATTCTCTTGCAACTTTTAAACCCATAATCCTTTTTTTCTTTTCTTTTTCCCTTTTTTTTTTTTCTTTTTAACGAATATATTTTATTAATGTCCCTCCCTCTTTGATTTTTCCGTATAGCCTCTCTTTGCCACGGGAAATTTTTTAAACTATTGTTCTCCCCGTTAGATTATTTTTCCTTTATCTGTTTCCCATTTAGGGAAAAAAAGTTTGTCCAGCGTGGAAAAAAATAGCCCTGGAAAACGTCACTAGCAGTCATCCCCACCTCCCTTCCCCAGTCTTTAAACACCCCCACCCTCTCTAACAACCAGGATGGACCAGCACTCAAATAAACCCAATGTGCCCACCCCGTCCACTAACAAAACCCAAATCAACCCCAGCAGCAAATAACACCAGGGTGCAAAACCCACACCAGACCAAAACACCCAAATTCAAACCCCCTCTAGCCCCCTAACACCCAGGTCGACCCACACAAGTCCAATAAAAACCAGGATGTGACCCCAAAGTCATAATACCAATTGTGCACCAGTGCCCAAAACCCCGGAGTACCCCCCACCTAACAAAACACCCCGGGTCTACCCCAAACAGTAACCAAAAACCCCTTGATGTAACCCCCCTAGACAAACCCATGATGCCCCACACAAGTCCCTAACACCCCCGGGGAACCAAACCCGTTCAAACACCCAGGATCGACCACCAGTCCACTAACCCCGGGGGAAAACCCCTCAGCAATAACACCCGGATGTGAACCCGCCCCGTCAACACCCAGGGTGCAACCCCCACCTCCCCGAAAAACCCCGGAGGCCAGACCTGTCCCCTAACACCCAGGAGAACTGCCCAGTCAAATAAGGCCCCGAATGCAATCCACACAAATCACTAAAAAACCAAAAAGCACCCACACCAGTTGAAATAAACCAGGTTACCCCCCCACCAGTCCCCCAACACCCAGGTGTAAACCCCCACCAGTCAACAAAACCCCCCGGGTTTCCCACACAGTCAAATTAAAACCAGGGGCAACCCACACCATAACTAAAAAAACCCCCCAGGATGCAATCCAACCTTATAGCCCAGGATGTGACCAACCCTCAAGTAAAAACCAAGATGCACTCACAGAACAAAAAAACATCCAGGATGTGACCCCACATCCACTAAAAAACCGGATGTGCCCCGAAAATAAACCCCGGATGCAACCCACACTGTCAATAACATAAGAACATAAGAAGAAGGGAAAACGGCAGGCCCTGGCCTGTGAGGCAGTCCAAGTCCCTACCGGGTTTAACCATGCCCCAAATTGTTAGGTCAAGTCACATTCTGAAAGGAAGGAAACATCAATAGACCGTAGCCCAACTAAAAGCTCTAATCAGACCCACCCACACCCCTCACTTATGAAACTTCTTTTAAAAAAACTTGGGGTTTTTCCCCTCATCCCAACTCTATTACCAACCGTGTTTCCTTATCCTTCCCGAATTGAATTTTAACTTAACCCTTAAGGTTTCCCCAATAGAACGGTTTACGACCAAGGTTTTGAGTATTAGTACCTTTAAATTCTGTGCCCTCAAAACTAATAGAGAAAGCTGGTAGGCCTATAGGAAAGAATGGGTCTTGTGGTCAGTGTGTGCGTTAAAAAAAAATCCTCAGACACGTGCGTAAAGAGAAAAAAAAAATTTGACCCTGTTTTTGGATTAAAACCTTGCGCGAGTCTTGTCTAGGTGATATTTTTACAGCTAATTCTTCCTTTATTATTCCCATTTCAGTCAACTAACACCCAGGTATAGTTGGGTAGACAGCAAACCCCCAGGGGGGTACTCCGTCCCGCAGTGACTGTGAAAAAAAACCGTAACTGTTTTGCATGGTAGGGTTGCTGGTTTTCTTTTTCTGTCTCATAAACCACTAAAACAGGGAAACTTTCTACCCTACTTACACTTTGGGCCACTTCAACCACGCACATGAAATATAAAATACTAATTAGGTTTTTTCCTTTTTTTAAGTATTTGTTCCCCTTTATTTCTTCATTTCCCTGGGGAAGTGGAAAAAAAATCTTTCCTCCCTAAGCCTCGTGTCGATGAGGGGGACTAAAAATGCCGGGGGCAAAGGGTTGTCCCCCCTCTGTAGCTTTACAAAAAAAGAAGAAGAAAAACTTTTTAAAACTGGGGGCTTAAATGTGCAGGAGTAGTGCGGAAAAAAGAAACAGATGATTGCGGATGAATGAAAGAAGTTGGATGTCCTGGCCCTAAACGAAACCCAAAACTGAAGGGGGGAGGGGAGTTTCGGGGGGGGGAAATAAATGGGATTAAATCTGGGGGTTTGAGAATTAGAGAAAAGGAAAGGGGGTAGCAGTAATGTTGAATGATCACAGGAAGGGAAAAGAGAATTGAATGTGTAAATTTTAAGAAATTATGTGGATTAAAGAAAATTGGTGCAAATGGTCTAATAACCTGTTAAACCCGGGGAAAGAGGAAAACAGAGGAGAGGAGAGGGTTTTGGGAGTGTTAGTGAATGTTTGGACCCTTTTAACCAAGTGAGAGTAATTTTGGTAGGGGGCCGGGAAAGCTAAGTAGGAAATTTTAGAGGGGGTGGGAGGTAAGTTTTTGGGGGGACCAGGTGTAAAAATTTTTGGGAGCCCTTTTATTGAACTTTGTATAGAAAGGGGTTTTTTATGGTAATACAAATTTTTAAAAAAAAGGGTAAATAAATATACAAGATAGAGTAGGGCGGGAAATGACAGTAGTTTTTTTGGATTTGTTTGGGAATAAAAGATGTTGAGTAGACTTCAGGATGACAAGTTTATAGAGGGGGGACAGATTATCAGATCACTTTCTAGTTGTGCTCCGAGAGCATTTTATAGAATGGACGACCTTATTACAGAAATTGAGATTTGATTTGACTGGTTTTACAAAGATTGGTGCTTGAAATGAGCTCAAAGTAGCAGAAAGAAATGTTGATTTTTACTACTGCAACAGGTAAACAATCGTGCCAAGCTGCAATACAAGTCAAATGGTGCAGTCTAAATTCTTTCACAAGTGCACAATAATATTTTTAACATTTTTTACACTAATGCCTGTAGTCTGCATAACAGTAATCTTTATTTTTTGTTGAAAATAAAAAATTCAAAGTGGAAAGCAAAAGATCTATGAGAGGGGACTGAGACATGGACTAATGACGAGAGGAATGTCATTTTTTGTGCCAGGATTGTCTTTCGTGTTCTACTTCTGGACCCTATTCGGAATATTGGCATCTTTTGAAATTTGTGTGAAATTGCAAAATTGCTAATTCTGACACACTGTACTCGGATAGTTGAATTTCATAATGAGTGGTTTCTTGCATCCTTTCGTTAGAAAAAATGGAGAAGAGTTCTAGCGAATTATTCATGTTTTTTGTCGACTAGTACAGTGAATTGGCGATAAATGGGGCTAAAAGTAGGCAAAAATCGCCGCGATGCGTAAACATCGTCGAGACCGCTACTTTGCGAGAGCATAATTCGTAAGTTTTCTATCAAATTTCAAACTTTTGGTGTCTTTATGATATCGAGAAAAGATTTCTATTTTTCATAAGAGAAAATAATTTTTTTTTTTTTTTTTAAATTTGGCCGATCACCCTAGAGAACGAGTTTCGGAGGAGAGGCCTGTCGACCTCAAAGGGTGAAGAGTAAGGACAGAGAATAGGATAGCAGGATGGAATAAGAGGATTTAGGAAAGGTAGGCGGTGTGTGGACAAGGTGTTTACGTGTATACCCTAGCGAACAGTATTTAGATATGGCTAAAGAGGTCTTGGGCATTTATGGATTTGGAAAAGGCGTATGACAGGTGGATAGGGGGGCAAGGTGCCCGAGTTGCAGTTGTATGGTGTAGGAGGTAGGTTACTGAAAACAGTGAAGAGTTTTTACGAGGATAGGAGGCTATAGTTAGAGTATGTAGGAAATAGGGAAATTATTTCCAGTAAAAAGTAGGCCTTTAGACAAGGATGTGTTGATGTCACCCGTGGTTGTTTAATATATTTATAGATGGGTTGTAAGAGAATGTAAAATCGAGGGTCTTGGCAAGAGTCGTGGAGTTAAATAGATAATGAATCACACATAAAGTGGGAGTTGTACAGTTGCTCTTTGCTGATGGACACTGTGCTCTTGGGAGGATTCTGAGAGAAGTTATGCAGAGATTGGTGGATGAATTTGGTAGGTGTGTGCAAAAGAAGAAAATTGAAGTGAATAACAGGAAAGAGTAAGGTTATGAGGATAACAAAATTGATTAGGTGATGATAAGATTGGATATAAGATTGGAGGAGAGAGTAGGTAGGAGGTGAATGTATTCAGGATATTTGGTAGTTGCACGTGTCAAGGAGGGGTCTATGAAAATGAGGTGAAATCATAGAATTGATGAGGGGAAAAGGGGTGAAGTGTGGTGTACTTAGGAGTTCTGGAGACAAGAACTTTGTCCTTGGAGGCAAAGAGGGGAATGTATGAGAGTATAGTTTTACAACGTCTTATATTGGAGCAGTGAAGCATGGGGTGATGATAATGTTTGCAGCGAGGAGAAGCTGGAGGCAGTGATGTCTTGTCTGAGAGGCATGTGTGGTGTGAATATAATGCAGAGATTCGTAGTTTGGAAGTGTGAGGAGGTGCTGGATTACCAAAAACTGTTGTCCAGAGGGACTGAGGAAGGGTTGCGTGAGGTGGTTCGGAACATGTGGAGAGAATGGAGCGAAACAGAATAACTTCAAGAGTGTATCAGTCGGTGAGTGTGAGGAAGTCGGGTAGGGGTCGGCCTAGGAAAGGGTGGAGGGAGGGGGTAAAGAGGTTTTGTGTGGAGGGGCTGGAATTCAGCAGGCATGCGTGAGCGTGTTTGATAGGAGTGATTGAGGACAAATGTTTTTAATACTTGACGTGCTGTTGGTCTTTTTTTTTTAGAGAGTTGAGCAAAGTAAATAGGCTTATGTCCTGGGAGTGCCTTTTCATCCTGAGTAATGTAGGTCCTGCTGGCATTTTCTTCCGATACAGCCTGTTTAATCACCAATTACAACACTTGTTCAAGGTTCAGTCTTCAATGTCTATGTTTCGTACTCTGAATTCCAGCACATATTTTTCAGCTGCTTTGTGGTCCGAACTGCAGCCTCTCATGCCTTATCACACTATGTATGCCAATACGCTCTTAAATCTATCAAACAACCATTTGCTGGCCTTAAATTCACTCACGCATATCAATAGTTGCAGGCTTTTTTTAATTAAAATCGTCATGCAACTCCTAGGCCTTTCGCTTATGTTCACTTTGAGATACGCTTTCTCCTGCTAGCGGTGGGGTGGGGTTTTCATTTAGCCAAACCAATAAGAGTCTCTCAAATCTTCTTCACTGCGATCTCTGTTTCGAAAACACAGTTAAACCTTTGGCAGAACAGACTTCCTGATTGCATTTCTGTTGCCACAATAGTAGAGATAGGTTGATTTGGGTTTCTTATACAACCCTGACAGGTCGGCGACACGCACTTCCACTTTCATACTTATAAATGATCTCTTTCTTCATTCTCTATTGGAATTCTCACCTTATTGCTGTTAGGGTTGGGACTAGAAGCTTTCTTGGGGCCCATGGTCACATATTTTCCAGAAATAAGCACCGTCAAAACACTGTAATTAATATGATATATTCGATTATATGATGGATGTTACCGCGAGAGGCTGGCTGGGTAAACAATTGCCTCCGGCCGGAACATAAGAGGCTGGCTCAGGCCGCCAACATTGGCGCGTCTCGGATGAAGGGCGGTGAGCGGGTTTTTGGCGGTATGCGAGGCAAAATTTTTGCGATCAAAGCGTCCGGTATGCGTGATTGTTACGGTATGACAATGAGTTCGGTATGCGGGGGTCCACTGTATTATTGTCCATTAGTTTCAGTCTCAAACCTCACAGAACTTTGAAACTCATCTTCACTGTCACTTCAATCTGTATTAGAACTGTCACTGGGAACAAAGTGTCCCAATTAGCACGAAGAGTGAGGAACTTCTTACCGCCAGGCTATGGTGGACAATTGTGTACTAGATGCATTCCCAAATGCACCACTGGGTCCAGATTTTTTTCCTCTGCGACACCCACCACACAGACCCATTCTCTCAATCTAGGCCTAATCAGCTTTTCTGCGAGATTTTGACCAGTGCTAGAATTTATGCGTACTGTTCGTCAAAAAACCCTACGTGTAAGATAATAGTACGACCAAAACCACTCAAAAGGGTTAACTGTATGGTTAGAAGATTGTAATAATTATGTGTTTTAACTGTATGGTTAAATGATTGTAAATAATACAGTGTTTTAACTGTATGGGTTAGAAGATTGTAATAATATAGTGTTTTAACTGTAGGGATTAGAGATTTGTAATATATAGGCTCTTTAACTGTTTGGTTTAGAAGATTGTAATAATTTAGTGTTTTAACTGTTATGGTTAGAGATTGTAATAATTATAGTGTTTTAACTGTATGGTTAGAAGACTTGTTATAATATAGTGTTTTAAACTGTATGGTTAGAAGATTGTAATAAAAAACTATATATTCTTAGCTGAACATCCATCCAGATAAAAGCTTCAAATTATTAAGACAGTGAAAGGAAACATGTAAATTTAAAAATGGACTGAAGAAACTTTTACTGTGATGGGTTGGTTTCAGTCACTTTAAAAATCCGTATATTTGTATAATGTTAAAATTAGCAGTGAGGCGGCCATCACCAGATGATGATGTCACACAGTGAGGCGGCCATCACAAGATGATGATGCTAACACAGTGAGGTGGCCATCACAGATGATGATGTCACACTGTGAGGCGGCATCACAGGATGATGATGTCACACAGTGAGGCGGCCATCACAGATGATGATGTCACACAGTGAGGCGGCACATCACCGCAGATGCTGATGTCACACAGTGTGGCGGCCATCCAGATGCATGATGTCACACAGGGTGCAGGCCATCACAGCATGATGTTTATGTCACCGTGAGGCTGCCATCACAGATGATGATTCTACACAGTGAGGCGGCCATCACAGTGATGATGTCACACAGTGAGGCGGCATCACAAGATGATGATGTTCACTCAGTGAGGACGGCCATCAAGATGATGATGTCACACTGTGAGGAGGCCATCACTGATGATGATGGGTCACACAGTGAGGCGGCCTTCCACAAGATGATGTCACACAGTGAGGAGGCATCAAAGTGATGATGTCAAACAGTGATGCGCATCACAGATGATGATGTCACACAGTCGAGGCAGCCATCACTGTTGATGATGTCATCACAGTGAGGCGGGGCCAATCACAGATGATGCTTTTCTTATTATGTCACACAGTGAGGCAGCCATCACAGTGATGATGTCACTCGGGAGGCGGCCATAACAGATGATGTCACTACAATGATGGCGGCCATCACAGAGATGATGTCACACGTTGAGGCGGCCATCACAGATGATGTCACACAGTGAGGCGGCCATCACAGATGATGTGTCACACAGTGGAGGCGGCCAATCACAGATGATGATGTCACACAGTGAGGCGGCCAATCAAAGATGATGTCCTCACAGTGAGGCGGCCATCACAGATGATGATGTCACACAGTGAGGCGAGCCATCACAGTTGATGATGTCATTCAGTGAGGCGGCCATCACAAGATGATGATGTCACACAGTCGAGGCGGCTTCACAGTTGATGATGTCACCACTAGTGGAGGCGGCCATCACAGATGATGATGTTCACACAGTGAGGCGGCCATCACAGATGATGATGTCACACAGTGAGGCGGCCATCACAGATGATGATGTTACAACAGTGAGGCGGCCATTCACGATGATGATGTCACACTGTGAGGCGGGCCTTACTGATGATGATGTCACAGTGAGGCGGACCATCACAGATGATGATGTCAACAGCCAGAGGCGGCCATCACAGAAGATGATGTCACACAGTGAGGTGGCCATCCACAGTGATTGATGTCACCACAGTGAGGCGGCCATACGATGATGATGTCACACAGTGAGGCTGCCCTCACAGATGGATGATGTCACAAAGTGAGGGGCCATCACAGATGATGTCACAACCTGGAATATCCTGATGGTTGCAGAAAAAACCATCAAGGAAGGTTCCATGATGTGATGAGGGGCTCTTGATTTGGGAATTGGATCTGGTGCTCCAGTTCCCCGAATTAAGACGGTATGCTTACACATTTCCCCCAGGCGCTGTATAAAATCTCGGGTTTAGCGGCCCTTGAATTATAATAATAATATTAATTGAAGAAAATAATACAAGGAAACTAAATACAATGATAAACAATTTTAATGTAGACAAAAGAGACTTTTTCAGCAAATGGGATGCCTTCCAGAGAATTACATGTACAGTTTGAAAAGAATCAACCTTGATGTAAAGTGTCTAAGGATCACATAATTTTATTGGAAGGTATATACAGAAGGGAATTTTTAAAATACTGTCATCTAAGCCATCACTAATCTAGCATCATGGGACCAAGTGGTTAGGTTTTGGAAAATTGATTAATAAACTCAGGAAGTCTGGAGAGGGTTTCAGATGTCAAAATGCCCCCGTGGCCTGGTCTGAGACCAGTGTCTCAGGTGGATCAGGGTCTGCTTCAACCAGGCTGTTACTGCTGGCTGCATGCAGCTGACGTACGTACAACAGCGCGGTTGGTCGGGTTAATGACTTTAGGTGCCTGTCAGTGCCTTCTTGTAGGCACAGCCAGGTGTCTATTGGTTATTCCCCTGATATACGCTCGGGAGGCTATCGAAAAGCTTCGTGGGCCTGGACCCCACTTATTGTGTTGTTCTCAGTGTACTAGTGGCACCCTGCTTTTCATGGCGTGATTGTTGCATCTCCTGTCTGAGTGTTTTGCTTTCATATTGAGTGGATTTTCTTATGCAAGTTTGGTGGGTGGGGGGGATTCAATCTCTCCAGGACCTTCCAGACGTATGCATGTATCTCTCTCGCCTGTGTTCCAGGGTTACAGATTCAAGGACCTTCAACTGTTCCCAGTAGTTTAGGTGCACTTATCATCATTTATGTGTGTGTGAAAGTATTTTGTACACTCTCAGGTCTGCACACAATATCACCAGCCTTGAAGGGGGCCATGGTGTACAGCAGCTTATTCAAGCCAGAGAGCAAAAAACGATTGAAGAGAATCATCATGGGCTTGACGTCCCTGTTTTGAAGGTTATCATTATCCATCCTAACGTTTTTCCTAGCGGATGGGTAGATACATTGGTTGTGGTCTCTGAAGGGAGATCTCTGAACATTTATCACTCAGAGTCCTTAACATTACTTTTCAGCTCTAGTGTATAGTTAGAATTTGTGCGTATCCTGGAACACATTTTTAATTTCTTCAAGTTTTCCATATCGAGTAGATGAATTTATCCTCGTTGAACTTCATATGTTCTCAGTGGCCCATTTGATGATTAAGGTTGATGTCCCTTGGGTCTCGCAGTGTTTCGAGGGAGGTCACTGCCATGGTGATCTGGGTGTATCCGCAAGGAAAACTAAGGAGCCAGCACTACGGCTTACATTCTGTCTATATCAGAATGGGATGAGGAATAGAATGGGAGCAAGTTCTGTGCTTTATGGAACAGAGCTTTTTACCAGGCTGCCTGGGAATTTACTCTGTTTACTAGTACTCTTTTGTGTTCTAATTTGTCAGGATGTTGAGCCATCTACAACTTTTCCCATTATTCCTTTACCCTGCATTTTGTGTGTTATTACACATGGTAACACTTGGCGAAAGCTTTTGCAAAATCTGTGTATACTACATCTGTATTTTTGTTTATCCTCTGCAGACATCAGGAACTTGTCATAGTGTCCAGTAGCTGGACAGGCAGGAGCGGGGGACCTGTTCTAAACCCGTGTTGCCCTGGGTTGTGTAACTGATGGGTATCTATGTGGTTGGCTATCTTCCTTCTTAGAACCCTCATAAAGATTTTTATGATATGGGATGTTAGTGGTCTGTAGTTCTTTGCAATTGCTTTACTGCCACCTTTGTGGAGTGGGGCTATGTCTGTTGTTTTTTAGTGTGTGTGGAATGACCCCTGTGTCCATGCTCCCTCTCCATAAAATGCTGAAGGCACGCAATAGGGACTTCTTGCAGTTCTTGAACACAAGAGTTCCATGAGTCTGGGCCTTGGGCAGAGTGCATGGGCATGTCATAATTGCCCTTCTAAAATTTTGTGGAGTTATAATAATATGAGAGTTTTGGGATGACCAGATTTTGAGTTTCATTCATAAAGAATTCATTTGGATTGTCGACCCTTAGAGTGGCAGTGGATCGCTGAACATTGAGGTCATTAATGGGACTTTTGTATCTCACTCTTTCTTGGCTATCCATCTGTGTATGTCCCATTCTGCCTAAGCAGGGACCCAATACTGGTGTTTTTTTTCCCTTTAAATTTGGCATAAGAGATGAAGTATTTTGTTCTTTTTTCTTTCAATTTCCTTTAGGGCTTTTAGTTCTTCCAGTGATTCTTGTCTCCTATAAGATTCTGTCAGCTTAAGTTCGATATTTGCAATTTCATTGACTAGTACTTCCCTTCATATTTCACATATATTGACCCCACTCAGCAGCTCTGTGACTCCTCTTCTTCATCTGTATAGGGAATGTCTCTCTCTTTCTAGTTTACATCTTCTCTTTCTTTTTCTTAATGGAATGTGTCTTGAGCAGATCTCAAGAACCACAGAATTCATTTTTTCAAGGCAGATGTTCGGGTCGGCGTTGTTTAGGATATCTTCCCAGCTTGTTTCATTTAGGACATGGTTTACTTGATCCCATTGTATGTTTTTGTTGCTGAAATTGAATTTCTTGAAGGGACCTTCATGATTACTTACATTTTGCTGGTCCAGAGCCCTGTGCATACATGTCTGTACCACTATTATATTGAGATCTGAGTGAATTGTCTTTGATACAGTTATATTATGTATCAGATCATTCTTGTTAGTGAAGATGAGGTCCAGTGCATTTTTTAGTCTTGTAGGCTCTACTATTTGTTGGTTTAACCCTTTCAGGGTCGACAGGCCCTCTCAGAGACTTGTTTTCAGGGTTGGCCAAATTTAAAACAAAAAATTATTTTTTCTTATGAAATGATAGAGAATCTTTTCCCAATCATAATGACACTAAAAGTATGAAATTTGCTGGGAAACTTAAGGAATTATGCTCTTGTGAAGTTAGCGGTCTCTACAATGTTTACGAATCGGCGATTTTGCCCACTTTGAGCCCTATATTTGGCCAATTCCTCTGTACTAATCGACAAAAGTCATAACTACTTCGTTAGATCTCCATTTTTTTCTATCGAATGAGTACATGAAACCACCCATTTACAGATTTCAACTATCCCATACAGTGGTCAGAATTTAGCAATTTTGCCAATTTCTCACAAATTTCAAAAGATGCCAATTTCTGAATAGGGTCCAGAATAAACAAAAATGCATTCCTGGCACTAAAATAACATTTCCTCTGTTCATTAGTCACATCCCCACCCCTCTTACATTCTTTTGCTTTCCACTTTGAATTTTTATTCTCACAAAAAAATAGGAGATTTACTGTTATGCAGACTTCTACATTAATGTAGAAATGGTGTAAATAATATCAATGCACTTGTGAAAAAATATCAGACTCACCAGTTGATGTGTATTGGACACACAGCATGATATTTTTACTTTTGAACTTTGGTAAAAATCAAACATTTGTGCTACTTTGAGCTCAATTTCAAGGTACTTTTCATTGTAAAACCAGTCAAAATCATGTCAATTTCTGTAATATGTCTTAAATTCTATAAAATGAGGTCAGGAAAACTAGAATACAACAATAAATACCATAGGAAAATATAGTGCAAAGTCGCTGTTTTAATCCAAATACATTGTCAAAGTTTTTTTTTCTCGTTATGCACTGTTTGCTGCAGGATTTTTTTTATACCACACACACTGACCACATAGATCCATTCTTTCATATGTAGGCCTACCAGCTTTCTCCCATTAGATTTGAGGATGCTAGAATTTAGGCGTACTAGTACGCCGAAACCCTGAAAGGGTTAAGGTGAATTTGTTGCAGAGATTTAATAGTTCGAGTGTGTGTGAATTTTCATCTGAGCTGCCTCCTGGGGTGATCTCTGCTAAAACATTGTTTGCTGTACTCCTCCATTTTAGGTGTCTCAGGTTGAAATCTCCTAGTAATTAGATGTTTGGGGCAGGAGTTGGGAGATTTTCCAGACAGTGGTCAATTTTCTCAAGCTGCTCCTGGAATTGCTAGAAAGTTGCATCTGGAGGCTTGTACACCACCACAATGACAAGGTTTTGGTTTTCGATCTTTACTGCCAAAACTTCGACTACATCATTTGAGGTGTTTAGTAGTTCTGTGCAAATGAGCGACTCTGTGACATACAGGCCAACCCCTCCTTGTTGCCTGTTTAGTCTGTCGCATCAGAATAGGGTGTAACCTGAGATCCATATTTCGTTGTCATAATGATCCTTTGTGTGGGTTTCTGTGAATGCTGCAAACATTGCATTTGCCTCATGAGCCAGTCTTTGATGCATGAAATTATGTTGTTTTTTGATGGCTTTTAGACCCCGTATGTTTGCAAAGACAAATGTCAATATTTGTGGAATTTAGAGGGGTTGGTTTTATTTGCTGGCTCTTAATTTCTGTTGTTCTGGGGTAGATGCCATTGTCGTGCCTCTGTCCAGCAGTGTTTTCAGGGTTGGTGTAGGATATGGTCCATTTATTGCCAGTCTTTTTTTCCTTCTGGCCATAAACAAACCTCTTGTACCTGGAGAGGAGGTTGAGGTTCCTCTCTTTTGTTTCCCTTAGTCTGGCTGGTCTGTGTTTCTAGTCCCTTGAGATGATATGCCTGGCGTATGCCAATTTGTAGCTTCTTTTTCTTTCATGGGATTGATGAGTGACAACATTTCTGGGTGAAATAAGTTTGCAAGAAAGGAAGTTGCCACTCTCCTGCTGGCAAGTGGGTGCAGCATATTTTGGATGGTCAAGGTGCATGTCCAACCTTTTTTATCAGATATACCGTGCCTGCAGGATACCCAAGGCATAACATTAAACTTTGATTGTACTTCTGTTTGCTCAGATTTATTGTAGCTGTGTTCATGCTTGTTGCATTTATTTTTCTGTTCCTCAATACTCAAATCTTTTACCCCCCATATGGACATCAGTGCTTCCACAGGTTTTGTGGGTGAGTTGTGTCGACAGTATTCCCTCGAGGCCGCTTTCCCATTATGATCCATCTCCAGAAGGATCTTATTTTGAACCTCTGTGGGGGACTGGAATAAGGTTGTCTTTCAGGGTCCTCTAGGAAAAACACTAGTACCCTCATGAGCTCTCTTCTTTAATATTTCACTATGACCCTCTGGGACTTTCTTCAGGACAACACTGCACCTCAGCACTGTCCTCCAGGACAGAACTATGTCCCCCCCCTCAGGAGCACTGTTCCAAGACAGCCCCATCCCCCACATCTTTTTTTTTCTCAGCTGTATCCCATGCCGACATGTTTTCAAGAGGATGTTTTATGTTTGTTTTGTCTTTTAATTGTAGATGTCATTTCATTCAGTACGGAGTATCTCATTTGGGCAAACCCAAAAACATCTCTCTGAGTTTATATTAAGTGTGGTCACTAGTTTAACACTTTCAGGGTTTCTGACATAATAGTATGGCTTACACATGAGGGTTTTTGATATACTAGTACGCCTAAATTCTAGCGCCATCAAATCTAGCAAGAGAACGCTGGAAGGCCTAAATATGAAAGAATGGGTCTATGTGGTCAGTATGCACAGTATAAAAAAAATCCTGCAGCACACAGTTTGTAATGAGAAAAGAAACTTTGACAATGTTTTTGGATTAAAACAGCGGCTTTGCACTGCATTTTCGTATGGTATTTATGATTGTACTCTAGTTTTCCTAATCACATTTTATAGAATGGAAGATATATTACAGAAATTGAGATGATTTTGACTGGTTTTACAAAGAAAAGTACCTTGAAATTGAACTCAAAGTAGCAGAAATGTTCGATTTTTGCCAAAGTTCAAAAGTAAACAAATCATGCCATGTGCCCAATACACATCAACTGGTGAGTCTAACATTCTTTCACAAGTGCGCTCATATTATTTATACCATTACTACACTAATACAGTAGTCTGCATAACAGTAAATCTTCTATTTTTTGTGAGAATAAAAATTCAAAGTGGAAGGCAAAAGAAATGTATGATGAGCCTGGGGATGTGACTAATGAACAGGGGAAATGTTATTTTAATGCCAGTAATGTCTTTCTTGTTTATTCTGGACCCTATTTGGAAATTGGCATCTTTTGAAATTTGTGTGAAATTGGCAAAATTGCTAATTTCTGACCACTGTATTGAATAGTTGAAATTGGTAAATGGGTGGTTTCTTGTACTCATTCGAAAAAAAAAATGGAATTGTAGCAAAATAGTTATGATTTTTGTCAACTAGTACACTGGAATTGGCCAAAAATACTGCTCAAAGTGGGCAAAATCGCCGATGCGTAAACATCGTTGAGACCGCTAACTCCGCAAGAGCATAATTCCGTAAGTTTTCCATCAAATTTCATACTTTTGGTGTCATTATGATTAGGAAAAGATTCTCTATCTTTTCATAAGAAGAAATAATTTTTTTCCGAAAAATTTTCAACCCTGAGAACAAGTTTCGGAGATGGCCTCTCAACCCTGAAGAGGTTAAAGTTCCTGCATATACTATGGGACCACTGACCACACAGATGGCAAGCAATCCAGGCCTGTCTTTATCCTTTACCCTTTCTGCAGACCACACAAATCTTCATGGTAGTGATCCTCTTACAATACTGGACAACTTTCTTAGCTAGCTAGTCTATAATTCCCCAATGCTTTTATGTTTATTTATTTTTTAGCAGTTCTTCTGATTTGGCTTTATTTCCAATGAAACCATTTGAATCGACCCAAATCTGGCTTTACAGTGGACCCCCGCATAGCGACTTTAATCCGTGCAAGAGGGCTGATTGTTTTGCTTAATGTTCGGTATGCGAATGAATTTTCCCCATAAGAAATAATGGAAATCAAATTAATCCGTGCAAGACACCCAAAAGTATGAAAAAAAAATTTTTACCACATGAAATATACATTTTCCTACACACAAAGAGAAGGATACATGCACAATAGTAGAGTAGTACATGCACAATATATATTGTGCATGTACTACTCTACTAAATGAAGAATAAATGACACCTTTATTGAAGATGCAGCAATGACTGATGAGACACTGTGTCCTGGGAGTGCCTTTTCCTCCTGAGTACTGTAGGTCCTGTTTGGCATTTTCTTCCAGAACAGGCCTTATCACACTGTGTATGCCACAACGATTCTTAAATCTCTCAAACCAACCTTTGCTGGCTTTAAATTCACCAATATGAGCACTAGTCCCAGGCATTTTTCCCTGTTCACCTGGGTGTTAGTCGACTGGTGTGGGTTGCATCCTGGGAGACAAGATTAAGGACCCCAATGGAAATAAGTTAGACAGTCTTCGATGACACTGACTTTTTTGGGTTATCCTGGGTGGCAAATCCTCTGGGGTTAATTGTTTCTTGGTATTCTCAATAAGCCACACCAACAACGGTGCTACAGCAGCAGCAGCAGCTGACGGTGGTACAGCAGCAACAGACGATGCTACAGCAGCAACAGACGATGCTACAGCAGCAGCAGATGATGCTACAGCAGCAGCAGACGATGCTACAGCAGCAGCAGACAGTACTACAGCAGCAGCAGCAGCTGACGGTGGTACAGCAGCAAACAGACGATGCTACAGCAGCAACAGACGATGCTACAGCAGCAGCAGACGATGCTACAGCAGCAGCAGACAGTACTACAGCAGCAGCAGCAGCTGACGGTGGTACAGCAGCAACAGACGATGCTACAGCAGCAACAGACGATGCTACAGCAGCAGCAGACGATGCTACAGCAGCAGCAGACGATGCTACAGCAGCAGCAGACGATGCTACAGCAGCAGCAGACGGTGGTACAACAGCAGCAGCAGCTGACAGTGCAGCAGCAGCTGTACCACCAATAGTAGCGATGGTTGATTGGGGTTTATTATACAACCTGGCCAGCTCGGAGACACGCACTCCACTTTCATACTTATCAATGATCTTTATCTTCGTCTCTATAGTAATTCTCACCCTTATTGCTGTAGGGTTGGCACTAGAAGCTTTCGTGGGGCCCATGGTCACTTATTTTCCAGAAAAAATCACCAAAAACACTGTAATAATACGAAATGTTCCGATTGTATGCTTGGATGTTACCGCGGAGGCTGGCTGGTAAACAATGCCACCGGCGGAACATGTGAGCGTGGCTCAGGCTGCACATTGGACGCGTCTCGGACGAAGAGCGGTGAGCGGGTTTTTGGGCGGTATGCGAGGCAAAATTTTTGCGAAAAAAGCGAGCGGTATGCGGATTGTATGGTATGCGATGCGTGCGGTATGCGGGGGTCCACTGTATTTCCACAAAAAGTGTTTAAATCTAGCTGAATCCAGCGAAATCTATTTGAATTCTCCCGAATCCACGAACTGGAAGAATCCAGTCACTGTATATCTTTTTTCTAATAATTACCTTAACAGTAGATCTGTCTATCTGTATTTTAACTATCTGTTGTATTTAAATTTTTGTACAATTCTTCTGGTTTGGCTTTATTTCCAACAAAACCATTTTAATCCACCAAAATCTGGCTGTTTCGAACAGACCATTTGAATCAGCCCAAATCCAGGGAATCTGGAAGAATCTGGCTAGTGGATCACTGTATGTCTTTTTCCTAATAAGCACCTTAACAGTAGATCTGTCTATCTGTATTGTAACTATTTGTTGTAGATTTTGTTTGAGTGTTTTGATAGGACACACGTACAGCACCAACAGTTAGTGAAGACCAGTCACAGGATACATTGTTATCAACGAATCCATTTGAATCCGGTTGCTGGATGAATCTGGGCAGATCTGGATTAGGCTCACTGAATAATATTTGACTAGCTCATGAAAAGGACTACTGGAAAAAAATTAAACAGAGTAATATATGTTCAGTTTGATACAGAAAGAATAACTTGCGTGTTGTGGCGCACCGATGGCTTCAATATTGGAGATAACTGGAGAATAAAATGATTTTTGTTGTGTAATAGTGCTGCTGCCTAACTCCAGGTTTACACCTACACACCCTGTTTTAGTCACTCACCCATCACAATCATACTAACAGCTATCAAACACTGTTTACATCATTTTTCTACAAAACTGTACACTTTTCGGATTTCCTCAAGATTTTGCACCTCATCCTCTATTTTCACACAGTAATGTTTTAACTTTACTCCCTCTGGAACACTAATTAGTATATACAAGTCTTCAGGTACAATAGCAGACTCTACGTGGCAGGTTCTGATGCTGCTGGCAACTGTTTTCAATATGAACCCTGTCTCTCATTGCGGCCTAAACACTTCCAGTTTTTTAAAATTTTTCACCTTATTCTTTATTATCCATATACTAGGTACCACTCTGGTATACACTACTTAGCGACATGTATAACACTAGAAGTACCGTGGTAATACACTATAGCACTATGTATACCCTACTCATTATCAGGGAAACTGTCATTTCCTCTGACAAAAAAAGTTCTAATATTTATTTTCACCTGGCACTCTCGAGCCTCAAGTTCCCTCTCTCCTGAGAGTTTGGTAATGTTTGGTTATTGTCACAATGATTCCAACCTGTTTGTAACTCAGCAGATATTATTATCTTGCTAGATTAGCTTCCAAGTGCTGGAGGGATATATCTTACAAAGTTCACTGGCACAGTTTAAAGATCTAAATGCAAGAGAGACCGTGGAAAAACTATAAAACACAGCGGCACACAAGCAATGGCGATTGTAACTACAATACCTGTAACATTCAATGGAGAACTTTCTTGCTAAATCTTCGCATTTTCATCACTATCTGCTTTTCCTCCTCTACTGGTTTGCTGCTTGCTCTGGACTTACAACTAATCATGCCACATTTCTTAGTCAGCAAAATGATAAAATTTCGAGTCAGTATAAAATGAATACTGAGTGCCGGATTAGTGATCGGCTGACCTGTACTGAACACTAATGACTTTGTTTATCAGTCTCCTCCAAATCCTCACACACTCTGAGAGACTAACAACCATTGATTGCTTCCAGTTTCTTTGGCCGTCAAATAGAAAGCCATGGGTGACTAAACACACTGTTTTCAGCAAGACTTGTCTTTCAAGATATTTTTTTTGCCCAGCTGTCTTGAAAACTATTGTCATTACACAATATCATAGTTTAAAGCATTACTAGGTTATTCTTGGATAACTCCAAGGACATCCCAACCACATAACTTGGATCATTTTATTTTTTTTGACAACGAAACATGCATTATTGCAGAGCCCTTTTTTCAAGGAAACTGAAGTTTACACCTGGAGGAGAGTTCCAGGGGTCAATGCCCTCACCAACCTGGTCCCCTCACCAGGCCCGCTCATGGAGGACCAGGGCCTGATCAACTAACTGTCACTGCTGGCTGCATGCAATCTCAAATGTACGAACCACAGCCAGGCTGGTCAGGTAACCCGACTTTAGAATGCTTTTCAGTGCCTGCTTGAAGTCCAGCCAGGGGTCTATTTTATCGTATCCCCCTTATGTAAAACTGGGAGTGCACAGCATAGAACAGTCTTGGGCCCCTGCACAACATATTGTGTTTATCTTAACATGCTAGTGGCAAAAACGCCTAGTGGCACCCCTGCTTTTTCACATTCACACAGGGGTGGATGCTGCCATCATCTGCCCGATCTTTTTGCTTCGTAGGGATGATTTTCTGTGTGCAATTTTGGTACTAGTCCCTCTAGGATTTTCCAGGTGTACATAATCATGCATCTCTCATCTCTCCTGCCTGCCCGGGAGTACAGGTACAGGAACTTCAATTGTCCTGGTAATTGACGAAGGTGTCGTAGTGTGCAGCAAATATTTCAGCCTAGATAGAACAAGTGACCCGAAGATGTCATCATGGGCTTGGCTTCCCTAGTTTTTGAAGGTTCTCCAATTATTCCATCCTGTCACTTTTCTAGTAGATGCAATTGATACGTTATGGTCCTTGAAGGTGAGATCCTCGACCGTGAATCTACTGTACAACATATCTTTGACATTAGTTTTTTTGTTATATTGTTGGTTGGAATTTATTTTAACACTCTGATGAAGTTTTAATTTCCTCCCAATTTACCATATCGGAATATTTGAAATTCTTTCTCATCGCTAACTTCATATTGTTTTCTGCAGCCGGCATTGGAAAGATTTGTCGATGTTCCACGCGGGAGAGCCCTTGAATGTGTGCAATGGAGAAACACAGTCCATGCAGATTCAGGGTTATCTACAAAGGAAGACACGGCAAACTTTGGCTTATATCCCTGATCTATGTCCGATATGAGGATGAGGAAACAAAATGGGAGTTAGTGCTGTGCTTTGGCTGAACCAGAGCTTATCACCGTGCACCACCTTTCAGATTTTAACTCTGTTGTATACCTACTCTTCTTGTTTTCCTATTGTTCAGGAAAAATATAGATCCATCAACCAATTTTTCCTGTTATTACCTTTAGCACCCACGCATTTTGTGCGCTGTTACAACCAAAGTCCAAATTGTTGAAGGCCTTTTGCAAAGTCTGTGTATATTAAATCTGCATTCTTTTTGTCTTCACTAGGGCATCCATGACTTTCCACTCGTGGTGATCCAGAAAGATTGTGGAGAGACAGGAGCGACCTGCTGAAAACTCTGGGTTGTGTAATTGATGGTATCTAGCATGGGTAGCACTCTTGCTTCTTAGGACCCTTTACAAAGAATTTTTATGATATGCGGAAGTCTAGCGCTATCGATCTGTATTTCTTTCTATTGCTTTACTGCCCACCCTTTGTGGAATGGTGGCTATGCTCTGTTGATTTTTAAGTAACTGTGGATGACCCCAAGGTCCCATGCTCCATTCTCCATAGGCGAATGTTAACCCTTTCAGGCTTATGGAGTACTAGTAACGAGCTTTAGCCACACCATTGTCCATGACGTACACACGTACGCATAAATTCTAAAGCGCCTTCAAATCTAGTGAGGAGCGAAAGAGCTGTAACACCTACATATAAAGAATGGTGTATTGGCCAAGTTTGCCACAGTAATAAAAAAATCCCGCAGCACACAGTGCGAAATGAGAAAAAAAAAAAACTTTTGAAAGGGTCCTAAGAATCAGATTGCTACCTTGAACCACTAGATACCCATCAATTCAAAAAACAAAAAACTAACCCAGAGTTTTCAGCATAACGGAGATAAAACACCATCAATTACGGGAGCGCTTGAGGTTCCCTATCTAAAAAACCTGTAATTCCCCTGAACCAGGAGGGATATATACTTGATTAATACACCTGGAAAATCCAAGAGGGACTAGTACCGAACTTGTATCCGAAAATCACTCACTAAATACTAAAGCAAAAGACTTGGCAGAACACGATGCACCATCCATCCCCCAATGAAAAAGCAGGGGTTGTATCACTAGCACGTTTAAGAGACCATACAATAAGTGTCAGGGGCCCGAGGACTGTTCAAAAACTGCCTCACCAGCACACATATAGGGGATTCCCAACGAACCCCTGGCAGTTCTTCAAGCTGGCACTGGACAAGCACCCTAAAAGTTAGTTCCTGATCAGCCGGGGCTGTGGCTTCGTCGTTTGTTGGTTTTGCGTGCAGCCAGCAGCAACAGCCTGGTTTGATCAGCCGCGCATGATATCCACCAGGAGGCGACACATGGTCACAGACCCGGCCGCGGGGGGCGTTGACCATCCCCGAAACTCTCTCCAGGTAAACTCCAGGTAGTTTTGGATAAAACAGCGACTTTGCACTATATTTTTGTATGTATTTATTGTTTTATTCTACTTTTCCTGGTCTCATTGTATAAGAATGGAAGACATATACAGAAATTGGAGAATGAATTCTTTCGCTCTGGTTTTAACAAATGAAAAGTACCTTGAAATTGATTGAGCTCAAAGTAGCAGAAATGTTCGATATTATTTACCGAAGTTCATGAAGTAAACAAATCAATGCTAACATGCTAAGCCGTCCAAAATGCAATACAACTGTGAGTGTCTAATATCTTTCACAAGTGCTCCATTATTATTTATTACCATTTCTAACACTAAATGCAGATGCTCGCATAACATTAAATTCTATACTTTTTTTTGTTAGAATAAATAAAAAATTCACAATGGGAAAAAAAGGGCAAAAGAAAGTACGGAGGGGCCCCATGGGACATGACTAATGACAGAGCAAATACTTTATTATGCCAGGAATCTCTTTCTTGTTTATTCTGGACCCGATTTTGGAAATTGGTATCTTTTGAAATTTGTGTGAAAACTGGCAAAATTCTAAATTCTGACCACTGAATTGGATAGTTGAGAAATGCGGTAAATTGGTGATTTCTTGTACTCCATGTCGATAGAAAAAATGGGAGTCTTCTAAGCAAAATAGTTATATTTTTGTCCGACTAGTAACATTGGAATTGCCAAAAATGGGGCTCAAAGGGCAAAAATCGCCGATGTGTAAACATCGTTAAGACCACTAACTGCGGCAAGAGCATAATTCCGTGTAAGTTTTCCATACAAATTTCATACTTTGGTGTCATTATTGATCGGGAAAACCATTCTCTATCTTTCAAAGAAATTTTTTTTTTTTTTCTTTACAATTTGGGGGGACCCTGAGAAACAAGTCACCGAGGAGCCGGTGGACACCTGAAAAGGGTTTAAAGCATGTGATAGGAGGGCTTCTTGCCAGTTCTTGATGAACACAGAGTTCCATGAGTCTGGGCCTAGGGACAGAGTGAATGGGCATGTCATTTATCGCCTGTTCAAAGGTCATTTGGCATCACCGATAACATCAGATAGGCTTGCGATAATCAAATTCTGTTGCGATCCAAAAAAAGTATAACATCATTTACAGGTCTTCGATTTCACTCAGTCTGTTTAGTGGCTTGCTAAAAACCGAGTCATTCTGGGACTAGTGAGTCACTCTCACCCATTTCCTTGCTGTCATCTGTGTAGAACCCATCTTGGATTGTAGCCAAAGTATAAACGTAATACCATTCCACAGATTCATAACCTTTGTAACTGTGAGCTCATTACCTTGGACCTAGTTTCAGCTAACAAAAACTTTGGGGGGCCCAGTCCCTGGACCCATTACTACCTCTGTAATCTGTAAATTACCTTTGTAAACTTGACACGATTGGACTAGACTAACCTGGAAGTTCATTACACACCTTTGTAAATTGGTGAGTTCATTACCTTGTAAATTGAGTGGACAGTTCATTACCTTTGTAAATGTGAGATTCATTACCCTCTGTAACTCAGTAACATGTCTCAGCCATCTTTATCAAAAACTTTGGAGTCCAGACCCCACTGGAACCAATTATGTACCTCTGTAATCTTTTGACTACGGCCCACAGGATGGGTATATGGGTGCATAATAAACATAATAAACTAACTATTTAAGCTAGAGGGCCCCAATACTGATGTTGTTCTCTCCAACTTTGATTTGGCAAAGAAAAGAAATAACTTTGGGAATACTTTCAATCTTCATTTATGGCTTTTTAGTTCTTTCCTGCAATTTCCTGACTCCACAGCAAGTGGAGAGTGTAGGTGAAGGAGGGTAGATGCTGGTACCTTAGTGTGTGGAGTGCCGTGGGTTGTAGGTGGGAAGGTGCTGGTACCAATATGGGAGAGTTAGTTGTAAGGGAGGGTAGGTGCTGGTACAAAATATGTGGAGAGAGTGGGTGTAGGTGGGTATGTGCTGGTACAGTAGTGAGAGTGTAGGTTAAGTGGTAGCGTGCTGGTACAATAGTTTTGCAGAGTGAGGTGTACAGTAAAAGATGGTAGTGTATTAAATACCTGGAGAGTTGGTGGTCAGTAAGAGTGTAGTGTAATAAAGAACCTGGAGAGTGTGGTGGTAGCAGTAAGAGTTGTAGGAAATAAAATACCTGGAGAGTGTGTGGTTACAATAAGAATGGTAGTGAGTAAATAAGGTAACCCTGGTGAGTTGGTGGATACGTAAGAATGGTAGTGTACTAAAGTACCTGTGAGTGTGGTGGTACATTAATGTTAGTTAATAAAGTACTTGGTAGAGTGTGGGGTGCAGTTAGAGTGGTAGTGTAATAAAGATACCCTGGAGAGTGGGTGGTACAGTAGGCAGTGGTAGTGTAATAAAGTACCTGGAGAGTGTGTGGTACAGTAAGAGTGGTAGTAATAAAGTACCTGGAGAGTGTGGTGGTACTGTAGAGTGGTAGTGTAATAAAGTACCTGGAGAGTGGGTCAGCAGTAAGAGTGGTAGTGTAATAAAAGTACCTGATAGTGGTGGGCGTGGGTGGGTGGTGGTTGGCCCTGGAGAACATGGACATACACAGTTAACGCATCTTGTAAAGTTATCCTGAGTACCGAGGTCATCTTGTCTTGCTGACACCAAAACAACAACACGCAGGCCAGCCTCCACCAGGCCTCTTGACACTGCTCACTCATCCCACGAAGTTGATCAAATCTGTGGACAGTTACCATCCATTATCACCTCTTTTCAACAGTGTCACTACCATTATCACCTGTGTTAACAGTAATCACTACCATTATCACCCCGTGCAGTCTCACATCATTAATTACAAGTGTACAGTGTCCAACTATCATGAAGAGTGTCAGCACCATTATGATAACAAGGTTCCAGTATCACTATCACCCCATGTACAGTGGCCACAAAACCATATCACAGGTGGTACAAGTGTTATGATAATGTTTGCTTCAGCATGATAGTGTTTGAACAAAGGAGAATGACAAAAGCCACTAAATTGCCTTTTTTTGGCCAACTTAAGAAATAAGGCATAACAAACGGGTTTAAATTTAGGTTTTACAAAATAAAAAAAAAGTGAATTTTATTAGTTCAGATACATAAAACTTTAACAAGTTTACTTGAGAGGAATTACAAGTTTCATTATAAACCTAAATTAAAAAAAATTTGTTTAAAAAAAGTGAGAGTTACAGTACGGTGGAACCCTCGATTTTTGTGATTAATCTTGTTCCAGAGAGTCTAACCAAAAGTCGAAATTCCCATGAGAATCGAAAACCATTTTTTCTTATAAGAAATAATGTAAATCCAATTAATCGATTTCCCAGACACCCAAAAATATTTTTTTTTTTATGGATTAATATAGATTTACATATATAAAGGAATAAAGAAAATCAATATAAAGAAAATAATAAAATGTATAAAAGATCATTTAACATCACACTTACCTTTATTTGAAGACCTTTTGGTGTAGGAAGAGGGGAGGATGGGAGAGGGTTAGGGTGATGTTTCCTCCCAAATTTGTTTGCACTTCACCCCACTTTGCAAAATTAACTTTAATCTTTAAACCCCTTTGAGGGTTTTCGGACGTACTAGTATGGCTTACACGCAGGGTTTTTTTTTGACGTACAGTATGCATAAATTCTAACCGTCAAATCTCACGGGAAAAGGCTGGTAGGCCTGATTTTAGAGAATGGGGCTGTGTTGGGTCGGTGTGCATGGCAGAAAAAAAAACTGGACCCAGTGGTGCATTGTGGGAATGCCATCTTAGTACACAATGTCCACCATGCCGTCTGTAAGAAAGTTTCCTCACTCCTCGGCAAATTGGACACTTTTGTTCCCCCGTGACAGTTTCTAATACAGATGGAAGTGCCAGTGAAGATGTAGTATTTCAAGGTTTTGGTGAGTTTTTGACCGAAACTAATGACTCATAATATCAGTAAAAAGTGAGGAAAAACCCAGCACGAGATACGGCCTCAGCCTGGGTGCCACAGCTCTGCTGGGCCATCTTGTTCACATTCAGTTGTACCAGAATCAAAGAGAAACTGCTATTTTCCCCAAACCCAGACTCAGATGTGAGTATTTGTTGATGATAATGAATAGTGATAATTGAACTACAAGCTCTTGAAAACATTCCAGTAGTGATATGTGAAAGTGAATATTCCCCAGCGAAGGGTCCAGTCCCTGGACCCATTATTAAATTTTGTAATCTATTTGACTACCGCCCACAGGATGGGTGATGGGGTGCATAATAAAGACATTAAACAACTAACTACCCCCGTAAGGCTCAGTATATAATGGAGATTTTTTGAGAAATAGTTATTTTTGTTGGGGGGGGGCGGGGGGGGGGGGCGCTGTGCTAGTGGTGCCATAGGGTGCTATTTCCAAGGGGGAGGGTACATATTCGGGGGATGGGGGAGCAGGGGGGCGGCAGAGGCACGTGGCTGTACAACAGGAACAAACAGTGAAAATTGCGATGATATGATGCAATTGGATGGTAAATGTGCATGGTGGTGGTAGTGGTGGTGATGGCCGTGATACACCCAAGCAGGGGCCATGCGAGCCACCCACGAGCCGCTGCTCAGCTGACTACAACAAAGGCCACAATCCCCCACCACCCTCCACACCAGCCTCCACAACCAAAACCTCCACAACCACAACCACCCCTGTCATGTCCATACCCCACCAGCCGACTGTGCACCTGGGATTGGCAGGAAGCTGGCAATTTGTTCCAAATGTGCCCACCATTTTAATGACAGCCCAAAGGGAATAAACGGCCATCTTGTACACTTGGGAACAATGCCACTGAACTTGAATGTTCGATTTATTCTTTGACGAATCGCGTGATGAAAGTATTGTCGCATGGAAAGCAACACATACTGGTGACTGGTTGACAAGTGGATTTGGATTGTTGCTGAGTTGGGGCGGACCATGGCAAGACCACCAATACGGTGATTGCACCAAAATCACATTCTACACCAGTGAAGGGAGGCAACTGTGGCTGGAGATGTATGCGTTTTCTGTGCCACAATAAGTCTTATGAGCACATGTGTATAAGCCTCGGGGGGAGGGAAAGTGAAGTCATACTGGTCAACAGACCGTCGGATTGCAACCCCAGGTTTCAGTGATAATAATGCCTGTGAATCGATTTGTGCTAATGGTTACGTATGCTTCACTTCTCGACAAAACCAGGCCTACAGAAACAACGGTTATATAAGATTAGGCATTGCGTGTGTATCTGAAAGAGAAAATTCAATATGTATTTTTATTATCCTTCAGGAAGCTATGTAATTGACGAGTCTTTGGATTCTGTTCCTAGGAAGACTCTTTCAAGCAGTATATACCAAGCAAGAGGGAAACGCTTTTGGTATAAAGTTATGTTTTGTCTTTGTGATTGTACAGTGGTCTGGTAATCTGGATATTATTGTGTACAACTGGAAATTATGCATTGCAAAAATACCAGGAGTTATTAGGCATCTCTGGTGATGTGGTTAGGAACACTGATGAAACACACACACCACACACATATGTGCGATAATATTATAGTCGTTGATAACTCGTACACAAGCCCCTCACTCAGTGAATTTTTTGTGAGTGACCATGAGAGATTGGTGTGGCACAGTGTGTGTAAATCGGAAACATATGCCAAGGTTTAACGCTGGCACTCGTAGAGGTGAGGTGCAGGCGGGATTGCTGGCAATGAATCAGGGCGATTTCAGTGGCATGACAAACGAGATGTCACAGACTGTTGTCATCAGTTCACTCTAATGAAAATGGGAGACTGGGGGGTGGGGAGCCTAAGCAATGAACTCCATTCTAAAACCTGCAGCTGTGATTGATTACACCTTCAATATGCATTCAGTGGACAAATGTGACATGGCAGAATTGGAGTTTTGCATTGTGTACGCAAAAGTATAAGTGGGTACAAGATCTCTTTTATTTCCATCTCTGGACAATCTCCATGCTCAAGCTGTATCATATGTATGAGATGAGGGACCAGAATATAAAGCACAATACGGCGATTCTTTTGTCTTGGCATCAGTCAAATAGTATGTCAAAATCAGACCAAGGGAACAACACCTGCAATAGAACCTTTGCGCCAGCCAAATTATAAACGTCTCTCTCTACTATAGGATAACATATAATGGGTCTGTTTAAGGCTATGGCGATCACTGTGTGCGAATAAGTAAAAACTGCCCACAGGGACACACGCTATCTGATGTTCAAGAAAAAGGCTCAGAAGAGGTGTTACGTCTGTGCACATAACAAGGAAACGCCCACACAATGCAGAGACACTCGTTTTAATGTGTGAGGAGTGTAAAACATCACCACTGTGGCATGACACCATGTTTTTTATGTGTGAGGAGTGTAAAACACCACTTGGGCAATGACACTAATGTTTCTAAGAAGTTGCCACAGGCCCTGCAGAACTTCCCTAGAAACATTCCCCTGTGACTGTATATGTTTATATAAAATATAGAAAAATAGTAATAAACAACAATTCATATCGATTTTGTTTGTGTAAGGATATTTATTTTATAAACAAAACAATGACAACAGTGTTTGTGCCCTTATTGTGTAGTATTGAATAAGAAAAAACTTAGAAAAATACTGATCATATTGGTCTCACAGGCCATAAAAGTTACTTGGATAAAGAAAAATTAAAAAAATAATAGAAATTAGTACATAGAAAGTAAATAAAAGAACACCCAAGAGACGACATCGGCGATGTTGCCACAATGTCCCCCTTTTTCATCAACTTAATGCCCCATATCTCGGAAGTATTGATGGCAAAAATTTTTGTTTACCCTATAATATTTAAAAAAAAAACTATTTTTTTCATAAGAATTTTTCTTTTTTTTTTTTTTTTTCACACACATTAAAGGAACCCTGAGAAACGAGGTCTCTGAAGAGGACCTGTGGAACTCAAAGGGTTAACACACAGACTGTCACAACCTTTTTCTCTCTGTGTGGTAGCAGTGTCTCCTGATGTCACAAAATATTTAAAAAGAAAAAAATTATTTTTTTCTATGAAATTTTAAGAATGTTTTTCCGCGCGAGTGGTAATGAACAATCAAAATTGATGGAAAACTTATGAAATTTATACTCTCGCAAAGTTAGTGACCTCGCAATCTTTATGAATTCGGGGCGATTTTTGTCCACTTTGGAGCCCTGTTTTTTTTGCAAGTTCCATTGTTCCAGGCAACCAAAACTCATAACTATTTCTTTAAACTTCCATTATTCTATCGATTTAGTACAAGAAACTGCCGCATTTGCTGAATTTCAACTACCCAATAAAGAGGTCAGAAATTGAAATTTGGCCAATTTCCATGCAAATTAAAAAGTAGCCAGTTTCAAAATAGGGGCTCCAGAATGAACAATGTAGACATTCCTGGTTCTAAAAAACATATTCATTTGTTTCCATCAGTCCACAACTCCAGTGCCCCTCTGATATACTCCCTTGCTTTCTATTTTGAATTTTTATTCAAACAAAAAAATTTTTACTGTTTATTCAGACTATAGCAAATATTGTATAATTGTTGTAAATAACAATCAACCATTCATGACTGTATTTAGAATGGCTATTTGGACCTTTTAGTGACAATGACATCATTTGTTTACACTTGAACATTGGCAACAATCAAACATTTCTCCCTAATTTTGAGCTCCATTTCAAGGTCCTTGTTCTTAGTAAAATCATCCAAATCAACCTTTATTCTATAACATTTTTTCCATTCTATCAAATGTGACTATGAAAATGAGAATATACCATAAAAACTATTCAAAAATCCACCTCAAAAGGTCGCATTTTAATCAAACAACATGGTCGGGAGTTTTTTTTTTTTCATTATGCACTGCGTGCTGCAAGTAATTTCTTTAGATGTGCACATTGCCACACAGACCCATTTCTCTCACATGTGGGCCTACAAGCTTTCTCCTTCTTGATTTGAAGCTGCTAGAATTAATGAGTAAATATTATGTCAAAAACTTATTGGCTCGTAAGATGTATATTTAAAACGACTTAAACAGCAAAGGGTTAAAGAAGTGTGGCACCGCTTCTTTCTCCTCTCTTTTCTCTCTTCCACCTCCTCAGTAACAAATTTCCTTCCTCAGCTGGTGTCACATAAGAAAACAGACAAAAGTCAGGAACACTGCAGCAGCCTGTTTGGCCCAAGCTAGCAGGTTCTTCACAAACCATCCCACAAACAATATTGCCCTAACCCAATTTCAATGCTCCCCAAGCAATAACAAGTCCCACTCACATCAAATTAGTGTGTTTTGTAGGTAACCGGGAGGCTGTTAGGATGGTGAGCTTACCTGCTGGTGTATGTGGGAAGTACCCTGGGCTGGTTTGAGTGTGGGGAAGTACCCTGGCTGGTGTGTGTTGGGGAAGTGCCAATGCTGTTTTGTGTAGGGAAGTACTCTGGTGGTGTATGATGAGGAATACCCGGGGGGGGGGGCGGGGGGGGGGGGGGCTGGGGAAGTAACCCTGGCTGGTGCATGGGGAAGTACTCTTGCTGGTTTGTGTGGAGAAGTAACACCTGGCTGGTTGTGTGGGAAGTACCCAGTGGGGGGGGGGGGGGTGGGGGGGGGGGGGTGGGGGGGGGGGGAATTAGATCTGTTGCGCGGGGCGGGATTGGTGGCTAGTGTGTGTGAAGTACCTCTGGCTGATTTGTGTGGGAAAGTACCTGGATGGTTTGTGTTGGAAGTACCCTGGCTGGTGTGAAGGAAGTGCCCTGGCTGTTGTGGGAAAGTACCCTTGGGTGGTTGTGTGGGGAAGTACCCTGGCTGGCGTTGGTGTGTAAGTACCCTGGCTGATTTGTGTGGGAAAGTACCCTGGTTGGTTTGTGTGAGGAAGTACCCTGGCTGGTGTGAGGGGAAGTACCCTGGCTTGTGTGAGGGGAAGTACCCTTGCTGGAGTGTGGGGAAGTACCCTGGCTGGTTTGTGTGGGAAGTACACTGCTGGTGTGTTGCGGGAAAGTCCTGGCTAGTGTGTGGTGAAGTAACCCTGGCTGATTTGTGTGGGGAAGTACTCTGGATGGTTTGTGTTGGGAAGTACCCTGGCTGGTGTGAGGGGAAGTGCCCTGGCTGTTGTGGGAAAGTACCCTTGGTGGTTTGTGTGGGGAAGTACCCTGGCTGGCGTGTGGGGGAAGTACACTGGCTGATTTTGTGTGTGGAAAGTACCCTGGTTGGTTTGTGTGAAAAAGGGAAAAAAG
This sequence comes from Cherax quadricarinatus, assembly GCF_026875155.1. NCBI lineage: Eukaryota > Metazoa > Arthropoda > Malacostraca > Decapoda > Parastacidae > Cherax > Cherax quadricarinatus. Next base: position 24,739,920 of record NC_069452.1, read on the forward strand.
TTACCCCCTGGCTGGTGTGAGGGGAAGTACCCTGGCTTGTGTGAGGGGAAGTACCCTTGCTGGAGTGTGGGACGTACCCTGGTCTGGTTTTGTGTGGGGAAGTACACAGGCTGGTGTGGTGTTGGTAAGCACCCTGGCTAGTGTTGTGGAGGGAAGTACCCCCTTGGCTGATTTGTGTGGGGAAGTACCCTGGTTGGTTTGTGTGGGGAAATACCTGGCTGGTGTAAGGGCAAGTACCATGCTGTTGGAGGTTGGGAAGTACGCTGCTGGGGTGTGAGGGGGAAGCTACCCTGCTGGATTGTGTGGGTAGTACCCTGGCTGGTGTGGAGGGAAGTACCCTGGCTGTTGTGGGAGTAACCTGGCTGTTTGTGTGGAAGTACCCTGGCTGTGTGAGGGGGAATACCCTGGCTGGTTTTGTGTGGGTAGTACCCTGGCTTGTGTGAGGGGAAGTACCCTGGCTGTTTTGAGGAAGTACCCTGGCTGTTGTGGGGAATACCACTGGATGGTGTGTTTCTTGAATTCTATCCATGAGTATCTCACCTTTACCAAATGGCTGGCACTAGGAACTTTCTTTTGGCCCATGGTGGCTTATTTAAGTATTTGCAAGCACAAAAACAAAGATTATGAAATTTATCTTATGAACACTGGGTGACGGTCTACTCACTGAAGAAACAATGCCACACGAAACTCTGAATGTGTATGTGGGAGGTTTGTTTGCATGCAAGCTGATGTGATGCTCTCCATACCACCGCTGAATTCAGAGCAAATCATGAAACTGAGGCTATATTTTATGAAAAAAAGTTGTAAATAATAGAAATCACGAAAATTGATACTCACGACATCGAGGGTCCACTGCATTGAGAGTAAGTATATATTGTTTAAAACTGATTTACATATGTTCATGATAAGGGAATATGCATGAATAGTTTCTACATACGATTTTCAGTACTTCATGATGATGGCATGAGGGACTTGAGCTAGAGTGTTGTCACACAGCCACGCATAGCTGGAGATTCGTATTTGTAAAAACTTGCATTGTGGTCACAGTGATGCCTATGGGGCTAACCTTCCTATGGTGTAGAAATTATACTCTAGTTGGAACGATCTTATTGTGTCTAGCTGGTCCAGTGGGGCGTAACGGTGACAGGTCTGGAGGTTTTGAGACGTGGGGGTCCTCTGACCGCAGGGGGTGGTTTTAAGTCGCCGCACATGTATGGTTATTTTTTTTTTTTTAAGGCTAATTTGTGTGTGATAGAAGGCAAACATAAAGGCATGGGTTCACTAGGGACATTTTCCTCAACTGGTTCTATCATGTGTTTGGTCCACTGTGAAAAAATACCTCCTAGAAAATAAATTGTGGGACCTCATAGTGCCACCTGGTATTAGACAAGGCTCTCCTTCTCATCCCTCCAGACTTGCAAAGTGAATTGTGGGGAGTTTGAAGTTTTTCATAAAAGTCAGGTTTTTGGCCTCCTAACATTTCACCCCCTCTCTTCCTCCAGCCCATGGACCAGCAGGTCTTCAAATTTAAAAAAACTGTACACCTAAGCAGTGTTTCAAAAGTGCTTTTGAATGTGACCTCAGACACTGAATTGACCTAAGAGTGTTTTTTGGAAAAGATCACGACATATCCTCAGCTGCATAAACCTTATAGGTAAGGATTTGGGAGGGAATTGACTTGCAGGACATTGAACTCTGCTTGGAGGAAATTGTGGCCATATGTACAAGAGAGGGATTTTGAAGGATTTTGGGCTAATCCTGAGGAGCCTATACCAGTTGTGGAATCTATTGTATCATTGGGGAAGTCCATGGGGTTGGAGGTTAGTTGTGAGGATGTGGAAGAGTTTGTGGAGAACGATGATGAAGAACTAACCACTGATGAGCTGCAAGAGCATCTGCAACAGCAAGAGACCACAGCTGAGGAAATTGTTTCAGAGGAGGGGAGAGAGAAATAGAGGAAGTTGCCTTCTTCAACAATTAAGGACATTTGTACAATGTGGACAAAGGTGCATGCCTTTATGGATGAACATCACTCCAACACAGCTGTTGCAAGCTGTGCTGGTGACTTTTACAACGACAATGTTGTATCCCAATTTAGGGAAATCTTAAAGGAACGCCAGAAACAGAGCACTATGGACAGATTTTTGGTGCGACTGAGGTCCAGTGATTGTCAAGTTGTTCCCAGTAGCATTAAAAAACAAAGAAGGGAAGTAACCCCGTAAAAGGACTTGCTACCTAAAGTCCTTATGGAAGAGGATTCCCCTTCCAACAATAATACACCTCCATCATCTCCCCTTCTCCCATCTCATCACTCATCAATAAATCTTCAGTAAAGATAAATGTCATTTATTCTTCATCTATTTATTCTTCATGTCTCATTCTTTTCTGTGTAGGAAAACGTATATTTCATTTGAAATTTTTTTTCTTCTAATATGTACTTTCAGATGTCTGGAACAGATTAATTGGATTTCCATTATATCTTATGGGGAAAATTAATTCGGCTAACAATAAAATCAGTTAAGGACAAGCTCTCTGGAATGGAATATTGTAACCTGAGGATCCACTGTATATAAGTCTCAACACTGTTGCTTGATACCTTTGATATACCTTTGAAAAGTTTCAAGAGTTTATCTACTCTCTGAGCCCGGCCATGGGCCAGGCTCGTCTGGTACTTTCCTGGTCACCCAGGCTGTTGCTGCTGGAAGCCCACTGCCCCACATATCCATCACAGCCTGGTTGATCTGGCACCTGGTAAAGATACTTCTCCAGTTTCCTCTTGAAAGCTTCTACACTTCTACACTTGATCTCCACATTGTTTGAGAGTATGGAACAGAACTCTTCTCCACGCTGAGGGACTGACAACCTCAAATCTCCAACTTCAAGGGTGATGGACTGATAACATCGTCTTCACATCTCTACTACTCCTGCCTACTTTCTGTACTCAACTGAAGAAGTCTACTGTGTAGGTGAAACGTTTTGGATTAAAGATGTCTAACTGTTGCCTATGTGTCTTGCTTACCAATGTTTTAGAGATGGTGGAGTATGTAAGAAACTTTTTGAAGGAAGATGTAAGATTATTGTCACTCCACTGCTGACACTCCACTGCTGACACTCCACTGCTGACACTCCACTGCTGACAGTGTAGCAGTTCAGTGACACTTGATGATCATGCACTGCTGACAGTGTAGCAGTTCAGTGACACTTGATGATCATGCACTGCTGACAGTGTAGCAGTTCAGTGACACTTGATGATCATGCACTGCTGACAGTGTAGCAGTTCAGTGACACTTGATGATCATGCATGCGACAGTGCAGCTTCAGTTGACACTTGGATCATGCACTGCTGACAGTGTAGCAGTCAGTGAAACCCTTTATGTTTTGCACTGCTGCGTGTCGTCATGACACTTGATGATCATGCCTGGACAGTGCAGCGTTCAGTGACACTTTG
>NC_069452.1:24743867-24790931 GCF_026875155.1 Cherax quadricarinatus
CAAAAAAAAATCACAATGCTACTGCCAGGCATATCATCTAAAGGGGGACTAGAAGACACAGACCAGCCAGACTAGGGGAAAAAAGAACGAACCTCAACTTCTCCGGGGACAGAGGTTGTTTAGGGCCAAAAGGGGAAAAAATACTGGCAAGAAATGACAATAGTCCTACACCACCTGAAAACACTGCGGGAGCAGAGGCAGGGAAAATGGCATCTACCCCAGAACAACAGAAATTAGAGCCAGCAAAAAAAACCCCTCAAATTCCACAAATATGACATTTGTCTTTGCAAACAGCGGGGGTCTAAACCCTTCAAAAAACAACATAATTTCTTGCATCAAAGGACTGCTCATGGGGGCAAATGCAATGTTTGCAGCATTCACAGAAACCCACAAAAAGGGAAATCATTATGACAACGAAATATGGATCTCAGGTTACACCCTATTTCTGATGCAACAGACTAAACAGGCAACAAGGGGGTTGGGCCTGTATGTCACAGAGTTGCTCATTTGCACAGAACACTAAACACCTCAAATGAGTAGTCGAATTTTTGGCGTAAAGATCGAAAACCAAAACCTTGTCATTGTGGTGTGTACAAGCCTCCAGATGCAACCCCCCAGAAATTCCGACAGCTTGAGAAAATTGACCACTGTCTGGAAAATCTCCCAACTCCTGCCCCAAACATCTTATTACAGGAGATTTCAACCTGAGACACCTAAAATGGGGGAAATACAGCAAACAATGTTTAGCAGAGATCACCCCAGGAGGCAGCTCAGATGAAAATTCACACACACTCGAACTATTAAATCTCTGCAACAAATTCACCTTAACCCTTTCAGGGTTTCGGCCGTACTAGCGGCTTACGCACCAGGTTTTTACGTACATAAAACCAAAAATTCTAGCACCCCTCAAATCTAATGGGAGAAAGCTGGTAGGCCTACATATGAAAGAATGGGTCTATGTGGTCAGTGTGTGTGGTATAAAAAAAATCCTGCAGCAAATAGTGCAGGCTCTGGTGGCCTGGTGGTAACGCTCTCGCTTCACAAGTAGGGCCGGTTCTCAGCCGAGTAAAACATGGACATGTTTCTTCCACCTTTGTCCCAAGTTCCCCATCATAAAATGGGTACTGGTGTTATTTTACTGGTGTGGGTCCATCCTGGACCGACCTAAGAGCTGTCCGACTGGCCCGGGGCGTGACCCCCGAAACCCCTCCAGTAAACTCCAGGTAAAGAGAAAAAAAAACTTTACAATGTTTTTTGGGTTAAAACGCGACTTGCACTATATTTTCCTATGGGATTTATTTTATTCTAGTTTTCCTGACCTCAATTAAGAATAAACTTTACAGAAATTGAGATTTTTGACTGGTTTTTACAAAGAAAAGTACCTTGAAAATTTAGCTCAAGTAGCACAAATGTTTGATTTTTACCAAAGTCAAAGTAAAATATCATGCTATGCATCCAAATCACGTCAACTGGTGAGTCTGATATTTTTTCACAAGTGCATTGATATTATTTACACCATTTCTACACTAATGCAGTAGTCTGCATAACAGTAAATCTCCTATTTTTTTGTGAGAATAAAAATTCAAAGTGGAAAGCAAAAGAATGTAAGAGGGGTGTGGGGATGTGACTAATGAACAGAGGAAATGTTATTTTAGTGCCAGGAATGCATTTCTTGTTTGTTCTGGACCCTATTCAGAAATTGGCATCTTTTGAAATTTGTGTGAAATTGGCAAAATTGCTAAATTCTGACCACTGTATGGGATAGTTGAAATCTGTAAATGGGTGGTTTTGTGTTCTCATTTGATAGAAAAAAATGGAGTTCTAACGAAGTAGTTATGATTTTTGTCGATTAGTACAGAGGAATTGGCCAAATATAGGGCTCAAAGTGGGCAAAATCACCGATTCGTAAACATTATAGAGACCGCTAACTTCACGAGAGCATAATTCCGTAAGTTTTCCATCAAATTTCATACTTTTAGTGTCATTATGATCGGGAAAAGATTCTCTATCTTTTCATAAGAAAAAAAATTTTTTTGTTTTGAATTTGGCCGACCCTGAAAACAAATCTCTGAGAGGGCCTGTCGACCCTGAAAGGGTTAAACCAACAAATAGTAGAGCCTACAAGACTAAAAAATGCACTGGACCTCATCTTCACTAACAAGAATGATCTGATACATAATATAACTGTATCAAAGACAATTCACTCTTATCTCAATATAATAGTGGTACAGACATTTATGCACAGGGCTCTGGACCAGCAAAATGTAAATAATCATAAAGGTCTCTTCAAGAAATTCAATTTCAGCAACAAAAACATACAATGGGATCAAGTAAACCATGTCCTAAATGAAACAAGCTGGGAAGATATCCTAAACAACACTGATCCGAACATCTGCCTTGAAAAAATGAATTCTGTGGTTCTTGAGATCTGCTCAAGACACATTCCATTAAGAAAAAGAAAGAGATAATGTAAACTAGAAAGAGAGAGACGTTCCCTATACAGATGAAGAAGAGGAGTCACAGAGCTGCTGAGTGGGGTCAATATATGTGAAATATGAAGGGAAGTACTAATCAATGAAATGCAAATATCAAACCCTTAAGCTGACGAATTTTATAGGAGACAAGAATCACCAGAAGAACTAAAAGCCCAAAAGGGAAAATTTGAAAGAAAAAAGAACAAAATACTTCTCTCTTATCCCCAAATTTAAAGGAAAAACAACATCCAGTATTGGCCCCTGCTTAGGCAAATGGGACATACACAATGATAGCCAAGAATGAGTGAGATACTAAGTCCCATATGACTAAATGTTCAGCGAGCCACTGCCCACTCTAAGGGTCGACAATCCAATTGAATTCTTTATGAATGAAACTCAAAATCTGGTCATCCCAAAACTCTCAGATATTATTATAACTCCACAAAATTTTGAAGGGGCAATTAATGACATGCCCATGCACTCTGCTCCAGGCCCAGACTCATGGAATTCTTGTGTTCAAGAACTGCAAGAATCCCTATTGTGCCTTCAGCATTTTATGGAGAGGAAGCATGGACACAGGGGTCATTCCACACACACTAAAAACAACAGACATAGCCCCACTCCACAAAGGTGGCAGTAAAGCAATTGCAAAGAACTACAGACCCATACACTAACATCCCATATCATAAAAATCTTTAAGAGGGTTCTAAGAAGGAAGATAGCCAACCACATAGATACCCATCAGTTACACAACCCAGGGCAACACGGGTTTAGAACAGGTCACTCCTGCCTGTCCCAGCTACTGGACCACTATGACAAGGTCTTGGATGCTGCAGAGGATAAACAAAATACAGATGTAGTATACACAGATTTTGCAAAAGCTTTCGACAAGTGTGACCATGGTGTAATAACACACAAAATGCAGGGTAAAGGAATAATGGGAAAAGTTGGTAGATGGATCTAAACTTCCTGACAAATAGAACACAAAGATAACAGTAAACAGAGTAATTCCCAGCAGCCATGGTAAAAAGCTCTGTTCCACAAGGCACAGTAATTTGCTCCCATTCTATTTCCTCATCCTCTTTCTGATATAGACAGAAATGTATGCCAATAGCTCCTTGTTTTCCTTTGCGGATGACACCCAGATCACCATGGCAGTGACCTCCATCGAAGACACTGCGAGACTCCAAATGGACATCAACCAAATCTTCAAATGGGCCACTGAGAACAATATAAGTTCAACGAGGAGAAATTCAACTACTCAGATATGAAAACTTGATGAAATTAAAATGTTGTCCAGTAAAACCACAAATTCTAACCATACAATAGAGCGGAGGAACGTAATGTGAAGGATCCTGGAGTGATAAGGTCAGAGAATCTCGCCTTCAAGACCACAACAAGTAATCTACCTCATCCCGCTAGGAAACGATAGGATGGATAATGAAACCTTCAAAACTAGGGACGCCAAGCCCATGATGATTCTCTCAAATCGTTTTTTGGTGCTCTCTAGGCTGGAAACTGCTGACACTCATGGCCCCCTTCCGGCTGGTGATATGGCAGACCTGAGAGTTGTGTACAAAAAATACTATTCACGGCACACATAAATGCATAAAATAAAAAAGGCACCTAAACTACTGGAACAGTTGAAGGGTCCTTGATTCTGTATCCCTGGAACACAGGCGAGAGAGATACATGCTATACACTTGGAAGTCTGGAGGATGGGTACCAAACTGCACACGAAATCACTCCATAGAATGCAAAACACTCAGCAGGAGAATGCAACCATCCCACTATGAAAAGCAGGGGTGCCACGAGTACACTGAGAGACAACACAATAAGTGTCCAGGGCCCAAGACTTTTCGATTGCCTCCCAGCATATATAAGGGGGATTACCAATAGACAACTAGCTGTCTTCAAGAAGGCACTGGACAGGCACCTAAAGTCAGTACCTGACCAACCGTGCTGTGGTTTGTACATCAGCTTGCATGCTGCCAGCAGTAACAGCCTGGTTGATCAGACCCTGATCCACCATGAGGCCTGGTCTCAGACCAGGCCACGGGGGCGTTGACCTCTGAAACCCTCTCAAGACTTCCTGAGTTTATTAAGCATATTCTAACCTTACCACTCTGGTCCCAATGATGCCAGATTAGTGATGGCTGATCTGTATTTAAAAATCCCCTTCTGTATTACCTTCCAATAAAAGTTATGTGATCCTTAGACACTTTACATCAAGGTTGAGTCTTTTCAAACTTGTAAATGTAAGTTCTGGAAGGCATCCATTTGCTGAAAAAGTCTCTTTTGTCTACATTTAAAATTTATTGATCGTTGTATTTAGTTTCTTGTATTATTTTCTTGCAATTATTATTATTATTATAATCAAGGGGAAGCGCTAAACCCGGAGAATTATACAGCGCCTGGGGGGGGGATGTGGAAGGCATTCAGGCTTAATTCGAGGAACTGGAGCACAGATCCAATTCCCTAAATTAAGAGCCCCTCATCAACATCAAGGAACCTTCCTTGAGGGTGTTTTCTTGCAAACATTAGGATATTCAGGTGTGACATCATCATCTGTGATGGCTGCCTCACTGTGTGACATCATCATCTGTGATGGCCGCCTCACTGTGTGACATCATCATCTGTGATGGCCACCTCACTGTGTGACATCATCATCTGTGATGGCCACCTCACTGTGTGACATCATCATCTGTGATGGCCGCCTCACTGTGTGACATCATCATCTGTGATGGCCGCCTCACTGTGTGACATCATCATCTGTGATGGCCGCCTCACTGTGTGACATCATCATCTGTGATGGCCGCCTCACTGTGTGACATCATCATCTGTGATGGCCGCCTCACTGTGTGACATCATCATCTGTGATGGCCGCCTCACTGTGTGACATCATCATCTGTGATGGCCGCCTCACTGTGTGACATCATCATCTGTGATGGCCGCCTCACTGTGTGACATCATCATCTGTGATGGCCGCCTCACTGTGTGACATCATCATCTGTGATGGCCGCCTCACTGGGGTGACATCATCATCTGTGATGGCCCGCCTCACTGGTGACATCATCATCTGTGATGGCCCCCTTTCACTGCTAAATTTTAACATTATACAATTATACAGGATTTTTAAAGTGACTGAACCAACCATCACAGTAAAAGTTTCTTCAGTCCATTTTATTTACATTTTCTTTCACTGTTTTAAAAATAAATTTGAAGCTTTTTATCTGGATGGTTTTTCTGCTAAGAATATATATTTTTATTACAATCTTCTAACCAAAACAGTTAAAACACTATATTATTACAATCTTCTAACCATACAGTTAAAACACTAAAATTATTACAATCTTCTAACCATACAGTTAAAACACTAAAATTATTACAATCTTCTAACCAAACAGTTAAAACACTATATTATTACAATCTTCTAACCATACAGTTAAAACACTATATTATTACAATCTTCTAACCATACAGTTAAAACACTATATTATTACAAATCTTTTAAACCATACAGTTAACCCTTTGGGGGTTTGGTCGTACTAGTACGTCTTACGCGTAGGGGTTTTTGACGTACAGTACGCATAAATTCTAGCACTGTCAAATCTCGCAGGAAAAGGCTGATGGGCCTAGATGTGAGAGAATGGTCTGGTGGTGGGTGTGCGCGGGAGGAAAAAAATCTGGGACCCAGTGGTGCATTGTGGGAATGCCATCATAGTACACAATGTCCACCATGCCTGGGGGTAAGAAGTTCCTCACTCCTCGGCGAATTGGGACATTTTGTTCCCCAGTGACAGTTCTAATACAGATGGAAGTGACAGTGAAGATGAGGTTCAAAGTTCTGGTGAGGTTTAAACTGAAACTAATGGACCAAAAATACAGTGGACCCCCGCATACCGTACGCATTGCATCCCAAATACAATCCGCATCCCCGAGACGCTTTGATCGCTAAAATTTTGCCTCGCATACCGGCCAAAAACCCGCTCACCGCCCTTCATCCGAGACGCGTCCAATGTGCGGCCTGAGCCACCTCATATGTTCCGCTGGTGGCTTTGTTTACCAGCCAGCCTCCGCGGTAACATCCAAGCATACAATGGGAATATTTTGTTATATTACAGTTTTTTTGGGTGCTTTTTTCGGGAAAAATAAGTGACCATGGGCCCCAAGAAAGTTTCAGTTCCAACCCTACAGCAATAAGGGTGAGAATTCCAATAGAGATGAAGAAAGAGATCATTGATAAGTATGAAAGTGGAGTGCGTTTTCGCCGACCTGGTCAGTTTTACAAGAAACCCAAATCAACCAAATCTCTACTATTGTGGGCAACAGAAAAGACAATCAAGGAAGCTTTTTCTTGCCAAAGGTTTAACTGTGTTTTCGAAACAGAGATCGCAAGTGATGGAAGATGTTGAGAGACTCTTTTTGGTGTGGATAAATGAAAAACAGCTAGCAGGAGATAGCGTTTCTCAAGCGATCATAAGCGAAAAGGCTAGAATTGCATGACGTTTTAAATTAAAAAAATGCCCTGCAACTAGTGATGATGTGAGTAAATTTTAAGGCCAGAAAAGGGTTTGGGTTTGAGAGATTTAAGAACGTAGTGGCATACATAGTGTGATAAGGCATGGTGGGGGCTGCCAGTTCGGACCACAAACAGCTGAAAAATATGTGCAGGAATTCAAGGAGTACATAGATATGAAAGGACTGAAACCTGAACAAGTTTTTTAATTTGTGATGAAACAGCCTTTTTTGGAAGAAAATGCCAAGCAGGACCTACATTACTCAGGAGGAAAAGCCCTCCCAGGACATAACCTATGAAAGACAGGCTTACTCTGTTGATTGTTCCAATGCTACTGGTGAATGCAAAGTGAACCTTTATTTGTGTATCACTCTGAAACTCCCAGAGCGTTCAGGCAAAAGAATGTCCCCCAAGGAGAATTTGTGTGTGCTGTGGAGGGCAAACAGTAAGGCATGGGTCACTAGGGACTTTTTCTATGACTGGTTACACCATGCATTTGCCCCCAATGTGAAAGATTACCTAACTGAAAAGAAATTAAAAACTTAAGTGCCTCCTGGGTTAACAATGCCCCTGGTCATCCTACAGATGGGCAGAGCGACTTTATGGGGACATGAAATTCATTAAGGTGAAGTTTTTGCCCTCCTAATACCACTCCCTCCCTGCAGCCCATGGCCAGCAGGTTATTGCAAACTTCAAAAAACTGTACACAAAAGCTCCTTTAAAAGGTGCTTTTGTAGTGACCTCAGAAACTCAACTGACTCTAAGAGACTTTTTGGGGAGATCACTTTAATATCCTCAATTGTATAAACCTTATAGGTAAGGCTTTTGGGGGGGGAGTGACTAAGAAGACCTTGAACTCTGCTTGGAAGAAACTGTGGCCAGAATGTGTAGACAAAAGGGATTTTGAAGGTTGAGGCTAACCCTGAGAGGATTAGCCATTGAGGAATCCATTGTGGCATTGGGAAAAGTCCTTAGGGTTGGAGGTTAGTGGATATGTGGAAGAGTTGGTGGAGGGGACAATGAAGAACTAACCACTGATGAGCTGATAGAATCAACTTCAACAGCAAGAGGCCAGACCTGAGGAAACTGGGTTTGAAAAGGGGGGGAGAGAGAAAATTTAAGAAAATTGCCTACTACAAAGATTAAGGAAATCTGTGCAAAGTGGCTTTAAGTGCAAACCTTCATGGGTGAAAATCACCCCCCACACAGCTATTGCAAGCCCTGCTGGTGACTATTACACTGACAATGTTGTGAAACACTTTAGGGAAGTCATAAAGGAACGAGAGGGACAGGCCACTAAGGACAGATTATGTTGTGCGAAAGAAGTCCAGTGACTCTGAAGCTGGTCCCAGTGGCATTAAAAGAAGAAAGGAAATAACCCCAGAAAAGGACTCGACAAACCCCAAGTCTTTAAAGGAAGGGGATTCCCCTTTTAAATCCCAACACTCTCTCTCTCCTCCTCCCATCCCATCAATCATCACCAGATCTTCAATAAAAGTAAGTGTCGTGTAATTGTGCATGCCTTTTTCAGTTTGTGTGTAAATTTAAAATTAACATTTCATGTGGTAAAAAATTTTTTTTTCATACTTTTGGGTGTCTTTTTCACGGATTAATTTGATTTCCATTATTTTCTTATGGGAAAAATTCATTCGCATACCGAACATTTCGCATAACAGCCAGCCTCTTGCACGGATTAAGGTTGCTAGCGGGGGTCCCCCTGTATGGGTAAAAGTGAGGAAAACCCAGACAAAACCCCCAGCCTTCCCCAATCTGTGTGCTGGGCCGTCTTGTTCACGTTTTAGTTGTACCAGAATCAAAGAGGAAACTCCTATTTTCCCAAATCCCAGACTCAATGTGAGCATTGGTGTGATAGTGATAGTGATTATGAACAAAAAGCTCTTCAAACCTTTTTCCCAAAAATGGAGGGGGAGGAGGAGGCAGAGGAGGAGGAGGGAGAGGGAGGAGGCAAGAGGAGGAGGAGGGAAGAGGAGGAGGAGGCAGAGGAGGGGGAGGAGGAGGAGGAGGAGGAAGAAGAAGAGGAGGGGGAGGAGGAAGAAGAGGAGGAGGAGGAAGAAGAGGAGGGAGGGAGGAAAAAGGAGGAGGAGGAAGAAGAGGAGGAGGAGGAGGAAGAAGAGGAGGAGGAGGGAAAAAGAAGAATACGTAATAAAAACAATAATACATAATAATAATAATACATAATAATAAACAATAATAATAATAATAATAATAATAATAATATATAAAAATACTAATAATAATATTATGTAAATAAATGTTCACCCATGACAGTAACAAGATAAGGGAGATAACATCTGATAAGTGCTGACGTTTGATGAGGGTAAATGGGGTGTAGCCCATACCCAAAAAGATTAGATGAACATCGCTCTCCCTTTGTTTTTTTCTGGTAAAACTAACATTTCTGTCTATTTGTCTGTCTGTCAAGCTCCCTGTCTATCTGTCTATTCGTATAGCTCTCTGTCTCAGAGAGCCACAAGACTGCGTCATCACTTTTACTCACATCTTCAAGCAGAGTACAGCACTTTGTCTGGATTTCTTGGGTTATCCTAGGTAATTTATACTATGTATACTTGCATTTATGTGTACCTGTGAGACAGAGATAGACAGACAGATAGAAAAAGAGACAGATTAAAAGATATAGAATGAGGAGAAAGATAATTAGATAGAATGGAGGGGAAGCAGCATCCGACCCCATTGTTTTGACAGGCGGGAGGGGGATGGGGAGTGAGTAATGAGACAATATGTCACTTTGACAGCTGCCGACTCCTGGTAATTTACACTATGGAGGAGAAGGAGAAGGAGGAAGAGGAAGAGTAGGAGGAAGAGTAGGGGAAGAGGAAGAAGGGGAGGAAGAGGAGGAAGAGGAAGAGTAGGGGGAAGAGGAAGAAGAGGAGGAAGGGGAAGAGGAATAGTAGAGGAAGATTAGGGGGAAAAGGAGGAAGAGGAGAGGAGGAGAAAGAGTAGGAGGAAGAGTAGGAGGAAGAGGAAGAAGAGGAGGAGGAGGAAGAGGAGGAGGAGGAAGAGGAGGAAGAGGAAGAGTAGGAGGAAGAGGAAGAAGAGGAAGAGGAGGAGGAGGAGGAAGAGGAAGAGGAGGAGGAGGAGGAAGAGTAGGGGAAGAGGAAGAAGAGGAGAAGGATGAGGAAGAGGAGGAGGAGGAAGAAGAGGAAGAAGATGATGTAATAATATTTTTCCCTTGAAACAAGAAAAAAAAAATCCACCCCATGACAGTGACAAGATAAGGGGAGATAACATCTGATAAGAGATGACTTTTGATGAGCGTAAACGAGGGTGGAACTGATAATAAAAGATTAGAGAACATCGCCCTCCCTTTGTTCTGCTGGTACACTAACATTTCTGTCTGTCTATTTGTCTGTCAAGCTCCCTGTCTATCTGTCTATCTGTCTAGCTCTCTGTCTCAGAGAGCCACAAGACTGCGTCATCACTTTTACTCACATCTTCAAGCAGAGTATAGCACTTTGTCTGGATTTCTTGGGTTGTCCTAGGTAATTTATACTATGTATACTTGTATTTATGTGTACCTGTGAGACAGAGATAGACAGACAGAAAGAGAGAGACAGATTGAAAGAGATAGAATGAGGGAGAAAGATAAAACGCCATTGTGTATGACACCATGTTTCAAAGAGTTCCACAAGCTGCAGAAGTAATAGGAATATGTTCAGTGACTGTATATTGGTATATATATTATAGAACAATAGTAATAAACAATGTTTTGTATTGTTTGTTTTTGTAAACAAGTTTTGTAAACAATATATTGATAATTATGTTTGTGTGCTTATTGTGTTGTATACAACGAGTGTATATATGTACATTGCACCTTACTTTGGTCTCATAGGCCACATAAGTTATGTGAAAAAATAAAATAGTGAAAAAAACAACAAACCTTCAAATACAAGTAAATAAAAGTTTACCGGTGAGCAGCAGTCGCCGCTGTTGCCATACGGGGCTCATTTTCTGCAAACTTTACGCCTCCATATCTCCGTAAGTATTGATGGTAAAAATTTTTTGTTTATCCTATAATGTTTAGAAAAAAAAACTATTTTTTCATAAGAAAAAATAATTTTTTTTTTTTTTGAAATTTGGCCGACCCTGAGAACGAGTTTCGGAGAGGGCCTGTCGACCCTCAAAGGGTTAAAACACTATATTACTACAATCTTCTAACCATACAGTTAAAACACTATATTATTACAATCTTCTAACCATACAGTTAAAACACTATATTATTACAATCTTCTAACCATACAGTTAAAACACTATATTATTACAATCTTCTAACCATACAGTTTAAAACACTATATTATTACAATCTTCTAACCATACAGTTAAAACACTATATTATTACAATCTTCTAACCATACAGTTAAAAACACTATATTATTACAATCTTCTAACCATACAGTTAAAACACTATATTATTACAATCTTCTAACCATACAGTTAAAACACTATATTATTACAATCTTCTAACCATACAGTTAAAACACTATATTATTACAATCTTCTAACCATACAGTTAAAACACTATATTATTACAATCTTCTAACCATACAGTTAAAACACTATATTTTACAATCTTCTAACCATACAGTTAAAACACTATATTATTACAATCTTCTAACCATACAGTTAAAACACTATATTTTTACAATCTTCTAACCATACAGTTAAAACACTATATTATTACAATCTTCTAACCTTACAGTTAAAACACTATATTATTACAATCTTCTAACCATACAGTTAAAACACTATATTATTACAATCTTCTAACCATACAGTTTAAAACACTATATTATTACAATCTTCTAACCATACAGTTAAAACACTATATTATTACAATCTTCTAACCATACAGTTAAAACACTATATTATTACAATCTTCTAACCATACAGTTAAAACACTATATTATTACAATCTTCTAACCATACAGTTAAAACACATATTATTACAATCTTCTAACCATACAGTTAAAACACTATATTATTACAATCTTCTAACCATACAGTTAAAACACTATATTATTACAATCTTCTAACCATACAGTTAAAAAAACTATATTATTACAATCTTCTAACCATACAGTTAAAACACTATATTATTACAATCTTCTAACCATACAGTTAAAACACTATATTATTACAATCTTCTAACCATACAGTTAAAACACTATATTATTACAATCTTCTAACCAATACAGTTAAAACACTATATTAATTTCAATCTTCTAACCATACAGTTAAAACACTATATTATTACAATCTTCTAACCATACAGTTAAAACACTATATTATTTACAATCTTCTAACCATACAGTTAAAACACTATATTATTACAATCTTCTAACCATACAGTTAAAACACTATATTATTACAATCTTCTAACCATACAGTTAAAACACTATATTATTACAATCTTCTAACCATACAGTTAAAACACTATATTATTACAATCTTCTAACCATACAGTTAAAACACTATATTATTACAATCTTCTAACCATACAGTTAAAACACTATATTATTACAATCTTCTAACCATACAGTTAAAACACTATATATTAAAAATCTTCTAACCATACAGTTAAAACACTCTATATTTCTATCATTGCAACACTACTCTTACTTATAGTTATCTGTAAACAACAAAACCTGATGCAACTTTGCATTTTTCTTTTATTTCTTCTGTGTCTTGTATAATATTCCAGACATAGATTCAGGTGTTGCAACATCTTCTGTTATTATATTAGTTACTATCACCACCTACATCATCTTCTGTTATTATATTAGTTACTATCACCACCTACATCATCTTCTGTTATTATATTAGTTACTATCACCACCTACATCATCTTCTGTTATTATATTAGTTACTATCACCACCTACATCATCTTCTGTTATTATATTAGTTACTATCACCACCTACATCAATCTTCTGTTATTATATTAGTTACTATCACCACCTACATCATCTTCTGTTATTATATTAGTTACTATCACCACCTACATCATCTTCTGTTATTATATTAGTTACTATCACCACCTACATCATCTTCAGTTATATCAAACTTGTGTTATGATGTAATAATAAGTCTCTTGTATCCTGCAGTGTTTACATCTGAAGTATCTTTTGTCTGTTTTATTAAGAACACTTTTATAAAAAAAATAAGACAAGTGTGTATGTTAATATTGTGCAGCAGCACAGATATACACAATGACAGGTGTGTGCAGACTGACGTAGTCACATGTACAACAATAATATGGTGCAGCAGCACAGATATACACAATGACAGGTGTGTGCAGAGTGATGTAGTCACATGTACAACAATAATATGGTGCAGCAGCACAGATATACACAATGACAGGTGTGTGCAGAGTGACGTAGTCACATGTACAACAATAATATGGTGCAGCAGCACAGATATACACAATGACAGGTGTGTGCAGAGTGACGTAGTCACATGTACAACAATAATATGGTGCAGCAGCACAGATATACACAATGACAGGTGTGTGCAGACTGACATAGTCACATGTACAACAATAATATGGTGCAGCAGCACAGATATACACAATGACAGGTGTGTGCAGACTGACGTAGTCACATGTACAACACTTGTTTACCCTCGTAAATTCAACTTTCGTGTACTTTTTTCCCAGGATCTGAGAAGTTTGGCAACAAAGAACTCACATTAATTAAAATTTTGTCTTGCATTAAATGTGACTCTGGTATCATTTAATAATTCACACTGAACCAAATTTACACTAATAATGAACTAGATATAAACAATTTAATAATACACCAGATGTATAAGTTCACCCATCAGTAAAATGTGTACATGGGTGTTAGTGGACTGGTGTGAGTCACATCCTGGGTGTTAGTGGACTGGTGTGAGTCACATCCTGGGTGTTAGTGGACTGGTGTGGGTTGCATCCTGGGTGTTATTGGACTGGCGTGGGTTGCACATTGGGTGTTAGTGGACTGATGTGGTCGCATCCTGGGTGTCAGTGGATGGGTGTGGGTCTCATCCTAGGCATTAGTGGACTGGTGTTGGTCGCATCCTGGATGTTAGTCGACTGGTGTGGGTTGCATCTTTGGTGTTAATGGACTGGTGTTGGTCACATCCTGGCTGTTAGTAGAGTGGTGTGGGTCATATCCTGGGTGTTAGTAGACTTGTGTTGCTTGCTTCCTGGGTGTAAATGGACTGGTGTGGGTCAGATCCTACATGTTAGTGGACTGGTGTGGTCGCATCTCGGTGTTAGTGGACTGGTGTGGGTCAAATCCTGGGTGTTAGTGGACTGTTGTGGGTCATATTCTCTGTTAGAGGACTGGTGTGGGTCAAATCCTGGGTGTTAGTGGACTGTTGTGGGTCATATTCTCTGTTAGAGGACTGGTGTGGATTGCATCCTGGGTGTTAGTCGAGTGATATGGGTTACATCCTGGGTGTAAGTGGACTGCTGTGGGTCTCATCCTGGGTATTAGTGGACTGGTGTGAATTGCATCCTGGTTGTTAGTGGGCTGGTGTGGGTTGCATCCTGGGTGTTAGTTGACTGCTGCGGGTCACATCCTGGGTGGTAGTCGACTGGTGTGTCTCGCATCCTGAGTGTTATTTGCCCGGTGTGGGCCGCATCCTGGGTGTTAGATCAAATCATTTTAAATCAAACCAAATCAATACACAAATAACCTGCACATAAAAGAGAGAAGCTTAAGACGACGTTTCGGTCCGACTTGGACCATTTACAAAGTCACACTTTGTAAATGGTCTAAGTCGGACCAAAACGTCGTCGTAAGCTTCTCTCTTTTATGTGCGGGTTATTTGTGTATCGTTCCAGTCACGGTATTGTGCCTTTTTTTGTTAAATCAAATCAAGTTTATTCTCTATAAGGATTACAATGCTGAGTTTACAGAATTTGGATATTAAAGTGGTTTACATGTTTAAAATACTAATTACAGAGGGGGGCCCCTAGAACACCTAGCATGGCTAGGCATTTCGGGCAGACTTAGATTAATTCCTAACTTTAAAATATTACAAATTATGTGGTAAGTTGGTATTATGGCTAAGTGACTAAATACTAGTTTGTGAGTTTAGCAATGTGAATGCTTTTGTTTTGGCACAATACATAGTTTCAGTATTGGAGTATCACAGGCCAACTTATGACTAGTTAGGATTCATTATTTGAAGATTAAGATTAATATTTCTGTGTTTATGGTCAAGTGGGTGAGTGAGTGTAAGTGTGAACCACCAGGTGGTATTCATGTAATTAGTTGACGGGGTGTATCAGGGAGATAAGATGTTTTCTAATGGTAGTTTTGAAGGTGATGAATGTGTCTGCAGTTCTAGAGTACTCAGGGAGGGTGTTCCAGATTTTAGGGCCTTTGATATATATTGAATTTTTGTAAAGGTTTAGTCGGACACGGGAATGTCGTAGAGATGTTTGTGTCCTGGTGTTATGCCTGTGGTTCTGTCACAACTATCAAGAAAGCGTTTTAAGGTCAAGGTTGATATTAGAGTTTAAGGCCCTGTAGATGTAGATTGCACAGAAGTAAGTGTGGATGTACTGAACTGGAGTAAGTTTAGGTATATGAAGAGTGGGGGTGTGTTGCCAGGGATGGGATTTAGTGATTATTTTACTGCGGCTTTTTGTTGGGTTATTATTGGCTTTAGGCAAGTTGCTGCAGTTGTCTTCAAGCAGAAATAGCATAGGTGAGGTATGGATAAATAAGTAGTGGTATAATGTGAGAAAGGGCATTTCTGCACCACGAGTCGTACGTATCTTGGAGAGATTCCCAACCGTTGTTGGATATTTTTATGTTATGTAGTTTTATGTGGAGCTGAAATTCAGGTTGTTGCGAGGTATAGGCCTAGGAATTTGTCCCTCATATGTCTGGCAATTAGATGTTTGTCGATCTTAATGTTAATTTTGCGCAACTCCTGCTCTTCTGTGAGGGAAGATTCAGATATGATAGGATAGCGAGGGAGTATATAGTAATAATAGTTTCAATTGCCAGCTACTGTTAAGTAGTGTAAGTCAAGCTCCCGCTATTCCCTGCCTTTTTTTTCCCCCTCCCCGAAAGTTGATAGTTCATTGCCGGCTACTTGGTTAAGTAGGGTAAGTCAAGCTCCCACTATTCCCGCCTTTTCCCCCCTCACCTCGAAACTGATAGTTTTTGGACTGCCGGGCTGCTTGTTTAAGGTAGGGTCAGTCTAGCTCCCGCTATCCCTTCCCCTCCTTCTTCCCCCCCCCTCCACCCGAAAGGTGACGTGTGGGGCTCTGGACCAAACAGATAATCACTATTCGACTCACACACTCCCAGCACTACATGTAAGTAACATGCCTGCCCTTGTAATTCTAGGGGATTTATTGGTTGAAAGCTCACTTTTGACCAATAATAAACTTAGTCTTTCAGCCTTGCTCTAAAGAATTGACTGTTGTTAATAATCACCACGTCTTTTAGGTAGTTGTTACTTATCATGGAGAGTGCATAATCTTAAGTATGGGTAGCCGTCTATCTTTCCCAGCCTTGAATGCAGAGAGGGTCACCTGGCAATTCAACGAGCATAACTGATGAGAAGGTACTAACGTCCCAGAGACTTCCCCATTTGGATTTAATTACCTTGTCACCTGTATGAAATTGCAGACGTAAACCCCACACATTGCAGCGTAAAGATACCTGCTTTCCCTGTCATCGATAGAATACTCACGGCGATACTCTGATGAAGAACTAGCCCGGTGGTGGTCAGCCAACACCTCGACGCCTTCCCCCCCCACATTCAGCAACGGCTAAATTTTCAACAACACGAAGTGTCACCAACACCATACACCCCAAAGTAAATATTAGCGTTAGAGTTCAAAATGTTATTTTATTCATTTCAATTTTCATTTTTCTTTCAATAGGAATATACCTTTTCATGTTTTATTGGTTAATGTTTGCTTTAATAAATAATATAGTGTTTATCTTTGTGAACTTATTATGTTCTTTTACTCATCATTAATTTTCCTGAGGAGGAGCCAGCCGTGAGTAATACTAGACTGAATTTGTGCAGGGTGAGTAAGCCTTCACAAGTGCGACCTTGCAGGATCACCCGACTGAATCAAGATTCAACTCCATCTGCGAATCTACAATTTGGAACTTCAACGCCACATAACCACAGACGTTTAACCACCAGCCATGAGTAATCATTCTCTATGGTAGGACTAACGGTACATGGTATTTAAAAGATTTGGTGATTGTTATAGTCCTCAATTTATTGTAAGTCAATCAGGCAGGATAATAATAGTTAATTCTGCCCCTTCTTGTGAGCTTTTGAAACACTTTCGAGAATAGACTCTAGGTACCTGAGATTTTCCAGTGACAATTTGTTTCAGTTTGAGCTTCTTAGTTATCAAGGGAACTGTCATATGACACTCTTGATTTATTGGTGAGAAGATTGGATGGTCAAGGTACCCATTCTACTTTCTGTTGCTGCGAGTCGGCATAGGACCCCTTCGTTTATTATTAATACATATTGTTTAAAATGAAGTAGGGAATCAGAGGCTTGGACTCGTGTCAATTATTTACAAGTTTGAGCGGAGCAGGAAATTGAACCCTCCATTTTGCTTTATTTACCCATTTCATTTATTTCCCTGATAGTTTAAGTTATTTCTTGGTAAACATGGATGAATACAGTTTTGGATTATTGAATGCTGGAAGTAAGTTAGAATAACCAGGGAAAATTTTGAATCTTTCATTAGTGCTAAGATCCAGCAGGAAAGACTTGAAAGAGAGAGAATTGAGAGAGAATACAACAGTTAGAAAGAGAAAGAGATGAAGAAAAGGAGAGAGAGAGATATGAAAGAGAAGCCGAAAAAGGAGAGAGAGAAAAATCTCCAAGAAAGACAAAAAGAGGAAAAAGAAGAAGACAAAAGGGAGCCTGATAGACTTGATCGTGAAGAAAGAGCTGAGAACGTGAGGAACAAGTAAGATACTTAGGAACATGTAAATTAAGAGAACTTGAGGAAAGGAAAGCCAAGGGATAGAGAAAGTATGAGAAAAAGCTAGAGAACGTGTGGAAAAAGCTAGAGAACTCGAGTTAATAGAGAAAGAACGCGACGGTCGAAAAATCACGCCTCGAACTTAGAGAATAAAAAGTAACTTTCGACACAACAACAATTTAGAGGAAGATAATGGAACATATGCATCTAGTGCCATATATTCCAACACCTAATTTTACCTCCCTTCACAGAGGGGAGGACATAACTTCATACATTATCATGTTTGAAAACACCGCTACCCCCCCACTGTGAATGGCCTGCTGACACCGCTGGGAAAACCAGGTTAGGAATTTTATCTTTCTAGTGTACAGCCTTGAATATCTATGCAACTTTTGTCCGCAGGATAACATATGTAATTATACCTACTGACAGGGTCAATCCTTAAAGTAATATCAAAAAACCACTAATCTTAACAGGAAGAGATTTCAGTATGCCACATTAATACAGCTGGCCAGAACTTCAACAGTTCAGGTACCACTCCATTTACGTTTGAGTCGACTTTTGGATAGAGAGTTCAGGAATTAATCACAGTTTTATGAATCTCTTAGAGACTTCATGTTGCTGACCAGTTCCTGACAGCTCTTCCCCACAGATACGAACATTCGTTTAAGAACGTAACCGGGATGTAAAGCTGAGGAAGTTGCTGAGGACTCTACCTGTTATGCTGAGGCCACAATCTATAAAAGAACCTAAAGGGATCGAAACCCTAAGGCAAGGGTTTCATCAGACCTTAAAGAAACAAAGCCTCTAAATGGAAAGTAAATGACTTCTTTTATTCCTTGTTTGTCATATTGTGTAGGTTTAAGGGACATATAACGTCCAGAATGTGTCCTTCCTAAGAAGTCCAAAAAATTTGGAAGATGTTTTAAAGACTGTAATGACCAAGCACCCTTCTGTCAGGAACAGTAAAGGACTTAATGTATCAACCATTTTTAAACGAGACACTGGAATGCACATGTTATAATCATTTCTGATAAGCTGTTCCCTAACTTTAAGAACTCATTCCTCTTGCTATACTTTCAGACTACATTGGCCGTACGCACTTTTCCTACCATCCGTTGTTACATTAGTTCTAAATGGTTCACAGGTTGGTCTGAAGCCGTACTAGCTCCCATCACTTCTTGCTCCGTACTAATAGGTAATGTAAAAGGTGCCATTCTTCCTTCTGAGGTTGACCTTTCATCACCAAAGATGGACATAAGTGTTTCAGATCCTCTTCCTGTAGAGTCAGAGAAGCCCCTCGAAAGTTCAGATGAGACAATGTCTCGCGAGATTCATGTGGGATTAAAAACCAGTGATGCTACTCTCGAAAGCGAGGTAGTAGGATCACCGGTTCACTTGTTAGATGAAAGTGAAGATATCACCTCCGATACCATAAATGTCTTGACTAGGGCTCAGACCAAAGCCCAGGCTTCTCCTACTGTCCATCCTTTGATTTTCCCTGACTTTAAGCCTTTAGATATATCGAAGGACTCCTTTGTCAATTTACAACGTAATTGCCCTTCTCTTCAGAATTGCCATAATGCCGCTAAACAAAATCAAGTTATCCAAAGGAAAAACTTTTCATATAAATTTGAATATATAAAAGGTATCTTGTACAAGTCAGTATTCAAATTAAATTCAGATGAGATAGACTATTCCATCTTAGTTGTTCCAAGTCAATGCAGAGAGACTGTTCTTAAAATGGCTCATGACCTGCCAGTGGCCGGACATTTCTCGCATCGTAAAACCTTAAATAAAATTAGGGAAACCTATTTTTGGCCAAAAATGTCCTCAGATTCACTACCTATTGTAGATCGTGTAAAGTTTGCCAACTGTCATCCTCCCGAGGTACCAGGCGAGTACCTATGGTCAAAATGCCTATCTTTACGGTACCGTTTGAAAGAGTAGCTATTGACATCGTTGGTCCTTTATCTCCACTTTCATCTGGGGGACATAGATATATATTAACATTAGTTGATTATGCTTCGAGTTTCCCTGAAGCCTTCCCTTAAAGACCATAACTACTACAGAGGTGGCTGAAGCCCTTTTGTCCATCTTCTCCAGAGTGGGCATCCCTAGAGAAATTTTGTCTGACCGTGGGACACAATTCACATCTGACTTAATGCAACATCTATACCAACTTCTGGGAGTGAAGCCTCTCTTCACCACACCCTATCATCCCAGCTGTAATGGGAGGATTGAGCGCCAGCATTCGATTCTCAAGTCCATTTTAAGGAAACTTTGCTCCCTTAAACCTAAGGAGTGGCATCGTTACCTACCCTGTGCTTTGTTTGCCATGAGGGAAGTTCCCAGTGACTCTTTGGGTTTTCACCTTTTGAACTTCTCTATGGTAGACAGGCCAGAGGTCCACTGTCCATCCTTCATGACTTATGGACTAATGAGGAGGTAAATGCTGAGGTTCAGTCTTCTTACCAGTTTCTCCTTGACCTTAGATCCAAACTTGAGGAGACCTCTGACATAGTTTCGAAAAACCTAAGCTGTCCAATGGACCAGTACAAAACCTATTTTGATTCAGAAGTCAGAGGAGAAGTTTAAAGTAAAGAGATGAAGTTCTTGTACTTTTGCCTATCAATAAAAAAAAATATTAGTAGCATGGAAAGGTCCATATAAAGTATTAAAAAATTGTGGGAAAGTTGACTACCTCATAGAATTCAAGGGGAAACCTAAGCTTTATTCATATCAACATCCTTAAGAAATATTACCGAAGAAATTCGTTAACTCCTTAAAAACTTTGACATTAGTTTTTCCACACTAAACTTGATAAGACAACTGAAGAATGTAAGGTGTATGCGTAATTGACACCTCTAACTTAGACTATGATGAAGAAACAAAATGACTTCGTGACTTTTTGACCACTCGTGGCCCGCAACAACCAACATTTAAATTATTAATGAATCTTTGGATGACAATGAGAACATGGACTATTTCAATGTGTGAAGTACCTTTTCAGACGTCTTTTACTGATATTCCAGGTTTAATACCGTCCAACGTAGTCCATAAGATTGACTTCTTGACGGGACAATCCTATCAAACGGAAATTATACACAGTTTCCATTTCACCTTAGGGATTCATTTGAACCGAGAGGTAACAAATATTAAAACAAAAGAATCAATGAACTTCAGTATCTTCATATTGTTTCCACCAGTAGTCATGGTTTTATTTAAGAATGGAGGAAAATTCATATAGACTTGCTATTGACTTCAGACCTTAATGCTATAACTCGGTGGATGCTGAGCCTATGCCTTAATAGATAGCGATCTACACCAAATTTATGACTCATTTCCCACTTTTCAGAGATTGATATTGCACTAGGCAATATCATCATGTAATGTTAGATCCTTCCTAAGCAGTACACAATCAACCGCATTTCCTACACACCAAGGACTGATGCAGATATAGGACTATGCCCTTCGTTTGATAATCTGCCTTGCTCCCCTACGTGAGACTGATGAGAAAGGTCTTGGGTAATATGCCAAATGTTTCAGTTTATTTTGATTACATTTACGTCATGCATCGACGTTGGGCTAACATATCCAAACAATACAACAGTTTTGCGTAGGTTACGCTCACATGGCCTCAGCTGCAAGCCGAATAAACGCGTCTTGGTATAACAAGAATTAGATATCTTGGACTGATACTTTCTAATAACACCACTGCAGCCTCGTCCCCAGTAAAGATCAAAGCTTATTAGAATATAAATTCCCCCAAAAAACCAAGATGCTCATGCTAGCATTCTTGTACTGTAAATTTTATGCCGGTTTATTCCGAATCTTGCTGATTCTTACAGGCATCTTATCCGACTTCCTTAAAAAGTCTGTGAAGGAACTCTTGAACTTTCCGACGTATGCCCCCTCGGGAAAAGTTTAAAATGATTAAAAGTATCTTTTCGAAGAACCCTATACTTAAGATTCCAGATATTAATAAAACATTTTGTTTGAGAACCTGAAGCCTCCAATACTGGCTATAGGTGCGGTATAACTACAAAATACCATGATGGTACTTCTACCCTCTCTGTATGCTTCCTAAGCCGGAAACACCTTTCCCAAACAAGATACTCCACAATAGAAAAGAATGTTTAGCCCTTGTGTGGGGTAATCTCCAAACTTAAATTTATATACTGGGAAAAAAAGGGAAATTCATTTTAGAAACGGAACCACAAACCTTTGATATACCAAAAACTTTCAAGGGAACCCGATGTGGTGCCAACAGTCGCCTCTGAGGTGGACATTGGCACCAGGCTTTTAAGTTCATATGTGTATATCAATGGATATGCCAATTATTTTCTCGACTGGTTAAGTCGTGACAGTCAGTAGAAAATTTGTTGCCTTATCGACTTCCACATTTAGAACTTTTTTTTTCCTCGCCTATTCTTCTTTACCCTTACTATATTCTTGGTAATGGAGAAGTTGAGGGAAAAGTTCAATAGATAGGAAGTAGAGAGGGAAATATTAGTAAACAATAAGTTATTCATTCCGGCTGCTCGTTAAGGTAGGTCGGTCTAGTCCCTATTCCCGCCTTTTCCTCCCCCAACCCCTAAATTGACAGTTTGTCTGCCGGCTACTAGTTAAGGTAGGGTAAGTCACGCTCCTGTTTTTCCGGCCTTTTCTCCCCCACCCCTAAAGTGATAGTTTGACTGCCGGCTGCATGGTTAACGTAGGGTCCAGTCTAGCTCCGGATAACCCATACCCTCCCTCTTCCACACCCCCCCCCCCAAAGGTGACATGTGGGGCTCTGGTCAAACAGTAAATCACTCGACTCACACCTCCCAACACTACTCTTGGATGACAGTGAGGGTCACCTGTCAATCAACGAGCAGAACAGGAGAAGGACTAATGTCCTGGAGATGTCCCAATATAGTATTTACGTGCCTGTGCACCTGTATGAAGATCAGGAACATAACCCCTCATCATTACAGGGGTTTCAAGCACCTGATCTCCTGTCTTCGGTAAAGATTACTCACTGGTATACTGTGAAGAACTAGCCAGTGGTGGTCACCAACACCTGCGACCCCCCCCCACATCAGCAACGGCTACAATTTCAACAACAGTGTCACCAACACCAGACACCCCTATTAGCGTTGAATTCAGTTATCATTTATATTTTTCATTTTTCATTTTCTTTAATGTAGGATTAATATTTCATATTTAAGTGTTTTACATTTTATATTTTCTATATAATAAAGTGTTTATGTTTGTCTGTTATTATTTCTTTTTCTATTCACTAATTTTCCTGAGGAGGAGCCAGTCTGAGTAATACTGACTGAAGTTGTTACAGGGCTGAGTAAGCCTTCACACCCAGGATGTGATCCACACAAGTCCACTAAAACCCATGATATGTCACACTCCAGTCTTATAACACCCAGGATGTGACCCACACCAGTCCACTAATGCCCAGGATATGGCCCACACCAGTCCACTAACACTCAGGATGTGACCTACACCAGTCTACTAACACCCAGGATGTGACCCACACCAATCTAATAACAACAAGTATGCGACCTACACTAGCTCACTAACACCCAGGATGCCACCCACACCAGTCCAGTAACACCCAGGATGTGACCCACACCAGTCCACTAGCACCAGGGATGTGACCCACACCAGTTCACAAACACCCAGGATGTGATGCATACCAGTCCACTAACACCCAGGATGTGACACACACCAATCCACTAACACCCAGGATGTGACCCACACCAGTCCAATAACACCCAGGATATAACTCACACCAGTACACTAATACCCAGGATGTGACCCACACCAGTTCACTAACACCCAGGATGTGTCCCACACCAGTCCACTAACACCCAGGAGGTGACCCACACAAGTCCACTAACACCCAAGCACACACACCGTCCCTAAAAACCATATGTGGCTAACACCAGTCCACTAACACCCAGGATGTGACCCACACCAGTCCACTAACACACAGGATTTGACCCACAACCAGTCCACTAACACCCCTGATGTGACCCCACAAGTCTACTAACACCAGGGTGTGACCCACACCAGTCCATTAACACCCAGGATGCCACCCACACAGTCCACTAACAACCAGGATGTCACCCACACCAGTTCCACTAACACCCCGATGATCACCCACACCAGTCCACTAACACCCAGGAGCCACCCCCCACACCAGTCCACTAACAACCCAGATGTCACCCACACCATCCACTAACACCCTGGATGCCACTCACACCATCCACTAACACCCAGATGTCACCCACACCAGACCACTAAACACCCAGATGCCACCCACACCGTCCACTAACACCCAGGATGGTGACCCACACCAGTCCACTAACACCCTGGATGTGACCCACACCAGTCCACTAACACCCAGGATGCCACCCACAGACCAGTCCTATAACAACCAATGTCACCCACACCCAGTCCACTAACACCCCGGATGTCACCCAGGAACACCAGTCCACTAACACCCTTGGATGCCACCACACCAGTCCACTAACACCCAGGATGTGACCCACACCAGTCCCACTACCCCAGGATTGACCCTCACCAGTCCACTAACAACCAGGTTCACCCACCCCAGTCCAAATAACAACCCAGGATGTCACCCACACCAGTCCACTAACACCCAGGATGCCACCCACACCAGTCCCACTCCCAACCCCCCCCCCCCAGTATGCCAACCCTCAACCAGTCCCACTACACCCAGATTCACCCACACCATCCACTAACACCCAGGATGCCACCCACACCAGTCCACTAACACACCAGGATTGACCCACACCAGTCCACTAACACCCAGGAGCCACCCACACCATCCACTCACACCCATGATGTGACCCACACCATCCACTAAAACACAGGATCCACCCACACCAAGTCCACTAGCACCCAGGATGCCACCCACACACCAGTCCAACAACACCCTGGGGGGGGGGGGGGGGGAGTTGCCCCCAGCCCAGTCCACTAACACCCAGGATGCCCACCCAACATCAGTCCACTAACGCCAGGATGTGGATCCACACCATTTCCAAACTAACACCCAGATGTGACCCACACCAGTCCACTACACCCAGGATTCCACCCACACCAGTCCACTAACAACCCATATGTCCCCACACCAGTCACTAACACACTAACCCCAGAATGCCACCCACACCCGTCCCCACCAACACCCTGGTAGTCACCCACCCCAGTCCACTAACACCCAGATGCCACCCACTACCAGTCCACTAACACCAGGATGACACCCACACCAGTCCACTAACACCCAGCATTGACCCACAACCATCCACTAAACACCAGGATGTACCCACACCATCCACTAAACCCAGGATGTCACCCACACCAGTCCCCCTAACAACCCAGGATGCTACCCACACCAGTCCAATAACACCCCGGATGAGACCCACACCAGTCCCCCTAACATCCCAGGATCCTCCCACACCAGTCCTCTAACCCCCAGTTGCCACCCACAAACCAGTCCCACAAACATCCCGGAAAGCCACCCACACCAGTCCACTAACACTCCAGGATGTCACCCACACCATCCACTAACACCCATGAATGTCACCCACACCAGTCCACTAACACCCAGGATGCCACCCACACCAGTCCACTACACCCAGGATTCACCCACACCAGTCCACTAACACCCTGGATGCCACCCACCCATCCACTAACACCCATGATTCACCCACACCAGTCCACTAACCACCCAGGTGCCACCCACACATCCACTAACACCCAGATGTGAACCCCACCAGTCCACTAACACCCAGGATGTGACCCACACCAGTCCCACTAACACCAGGAATGCCACCTCACACCAGCCACTAACAACCATGATGTCACCCCACAACCAGTCCACAAACACCCAGGATGACCCCCACACCCAGTCCACTAACACCCAGGAAGCCACCCACACCAGTCCACTAACACCCAGGATGTCCCCCACACCAGTCCACTAACACCCTGGATGCCACCCACACCAGATCCACTAACAACCCAGATGTCACCCACAACAGTGCACTACACCCAGGATGCCACCCACACCAGTCCACTAACACACCAGGAAGTGACCCACACCAGCCACTAACACCCTGGATGTGACCCCACACCAGACCACTAACACCCAGGATGCCACCCACAGCCCAGTCCAATAACATCAGGATGTCACCCATCACCAGTCCACTAACACCCAGGAGGCCCCCACTAGTCCACTACACCCATATGCCATCCCCACACAGTCCCCTAACACCCAGGATGTCCACCCACACCAGTCCACTAGAACACCCAGGATGCCACCCACACAGTCCACTAACACCCAGGATGGTGACCCACACCAGGCCACTAACACCCATGAATGCCACCCACTACAGTCCACTAACACCCAGGAGTGAACCCCACCAGTCCACTAACACCCAGATGCCACCCACAACCAGTCTCACAGCACCCAGGATGCCACCCACAATACCAGTCCACACCACCCAGTTCTGCCACCACACCAGTCCACTAACACCCAGGATGTCACCCACACCAGTCCCACTAACACCCAGATGCCACCCACACCAGTCCACTAACACCTAGGATGTGATCCACCCATCCACTAACCCCAGGATGTGACCCACACCATCCACTAACACCCAGGATGCCACCCACACCATCCACAAACACCCAGATTCACCCACACCAGTCCACTAACAAACCCAGGATGCCAACCACACCAGTCCACTAACACCAGGATTTCACCCACAACCAGTCCCCACTAACACCCAGATGCCACCACACACCAGTCCACAAACACCCAGGAATGACACCCACACCAGTCACTAAACCAGCATGTGACCCCACCATCCCCTAACACCCCAGGATTGACCCACACAGTCCACTAACACCCAGGATGTCACCCACACCATTCCACTAAAACCCAGGATGCCACCCACACCAGTCCAATAACACCAGGATGTGACCCACACCAGTCCACAAACATCCGGGAGGATGCCTCCCACACCGTCTCTAACACTCAGGTGCCACCCACACCAGTCCACAAACATCCAGGATGCCACCCACACCATCCCCTACACCCCGGATGTCCCCCACACCAGTCCACTAACACCCAGGAAGTCACCCACACCATACCACAAACACCCAGAATGCCACCCACAACCAGTCCACTAAACCCAGGATGTCACCCACACCATCCACTAATCTAACACCCTGGATGCCACCCACACCAGTCCACTAACACCCCAGGATGCCACCCACACCAGTCCACTAACATTCATGATGTCACCCAACACCATCCCTAACACCCAGATGCCACCCACACCAGTCCACTAACACCTAGGATGCCAACCACATCAGTCCACGAACACCCAGGATGTGATCCATCACCAGTACACTAACACCCAGGATGTGACCCACAACCAGTCCACTATCACCCAGGATGCCACCCACACCAGTCCACTAACACCCAGGATGTCACCCACACCAGTCCACTACACCCAGGAGCCACCCACTCCCAGTCCCACTAACACCCAGGATGCACCCCCACCAGTCCACTAACACCCAGGATGCCACCCACACCAGTTCCACTAACACCCAGTATGACCCTAGCCCACAACCCAGCCACTAACACCCAGCATTGACCCACACATCCCAGTCCACTAACACCCTGGATGTGACCAACTAGTCACTAACACCCAGTATGTCACCCACACCAGTCCACTAACACCCAGGATGTCCACACACACCAGGCATAACACCCAGGATGTGGACCCACACCAGTCCACTAACATCCTGGATGCCTCCCACACCAGTCCTCTAACACCCAGGTTGCCACCCCGATCGCCATTCCAACAAACAGCCAGGATGCCACCCACACACCAGTCCACTAACACCCAGGATGGTGCACCCACACCAGTCCATCGAACAACACCCAGATGGTCACCCCACACCATCCACAACACCCAGGATGCCACCCACACCAGGTCCACTAACACCCAGGATGCACCCACACCAGTCCCACATTAACACCCTGGATGCCACCCACACCACTCCACTAACACCCAGATGTGACCCATCACCAGGCCACTAACACCCAGGATGAGACCCCACACGTCCACTAACACCCAGGATGCCACCCCGACCAGTCCCAATAAAACCAGGAAGGTCACCCACACCAGTCCACGAACACCCAGGATGCCACCGAACCCATCCACTACCACCCAGTAGGCCACCCACACCAGTCCACTAACACCCAGCATGTCACCCCACACCAGTCCACTAACACCCAGGCTGCCACCCAACCAGTCCACTAACACCCAGGATGTGACCACACCAGTCCACTAACAACCCAGATGCCACCCCATCCCGTCCACTAACACCCCCCCCCAGGGAATGTGACCCACTACCATCCACTAAACCCCAGGAGCCACCACACC
This sequence comes from Cherax quadricarinatus, assembly GCF_026875155.1. NCBI lineage: Eukaryota > Metazoa > Arthropoda > Malacostraca > Decapoda > Parastacidae > Cherax > Cherax quadricarinatus. The sequence continues at coordinate 24,772,349 of NC_069452.1, forward strand.
AGTCCACTAGCACCCCAGGATGCCACCCACACCAGTCCCACTACCACCACATTTGCCACTCCACACCAGTCCACAACACCCAGGATGCCACCCACATCAGTCCCACTAACACCCAGGATGTGGATCCACACCAGTCCACTAACACCCAGATGTGACCCACACCAGTCCACTAACACCCAGGATGCCACCCACACCATCCACTAACACCCAGGATGTCACCACACCATCACTAACACCCAGATGCCCCCACACCATCCACTAACACCCTGGATGTCACCCCACCATCCACTAACACCCAGGATGCAACCCACACCAGTCCACTAACACCCAGGTATGACACCCACACCAGTCCCTAATCACTAAGCCATGTGACCCCACACCAGTCCACTAACCCCAGGATGGACCCCACACCAGTCCACTAACACCCAGATGCACCCACACCAGTCCACTATCACCCGGAGCCACCTCACCCAGGCCAATAACACCCAGGGGTGGACCCACAACCAGTCCACTAAACATCAGGATGCTCCCACACCATCCAATAACACCAGAGGTGACCCCCACTAGTCACTAACACCCAGGATGTCACCCACACCAGTCACGAACACCAGAGCTGCCACCCACACCAGTCCCAATACACCCAGGATGAGACCCGTCACCATTCCCACTAAACATCCAGGCTGCCCTCCCACACCAGTCTCTAAACACCCAGGTTGCCACCCACACCAGTCACAAACATCCAGGATGCACCCAAACCGTCCACTAACACACAGGATGTCACCCACACCAGTCCACTAACACCCAGGATGTCACCCCACCATCCACTAACACCAGATGCACCACACCAGTCCACTAACACCCAGGATGTTCACCCACACCAGTCCACTAACACCCTGATGCCTCCAACAACCCGTCCACGAACAACACCAGGAGTGAACCCACACCACCACTAACACCCAGGATGTGACCCACACCAGTCCCACTAACCACCCCAGGACGGCCACCCACACCAGTCCAATAACAACCAGGATGTCACCCACACCAGTCCCACAAACACCCAGATGCAACCGACACCATCACTACCACCCATAAGCCACCCACCACCAGTCACTAAACACCCAGCAAGTCCTCCCACACTCCGGTCCAGTCCAGCTAACACCCCGGTGCCACCCGACACCAGTCCACTAACCCCTGGAAATGCCCACACCAGTCCCCTAACACTCCAGAGCCACCCACACCAGTCCACTAACACCCAGGATGTGACCCACACCAGTCCACTAACACCCAGGAGCGACCACACAACCAGTCCACAAGCACCCTGGGATGGCCACCCACCCAGTCCACTACCACCCAGCTTTCCACCCACACCAGTCCATCTAACACCCGGGGGAGGATCCACCCACATCAGTCCACTAACACCAGGATGTGATCCACACCATCCCACTAACACCCAGATGTGACCCACAACCAGTCCACTAACACCCAGGAATGCCACCCACACCAGTCCACTTACACCCCAGGATGTCACCGCACACCACTCCAACTAACACCCAGGAGGCCACCCACAACCAGTCCCTAACACCCTGGATGTCTCCCACACCCGTCACTAACACCCAGATGCAACCCACACCAGTCCACTATCACCCAGGATGACACCCACACCATCCCCACTAACACCCAGCATGTACCACACCAGACCCACAACACCCCGGAGTTGACGCACACAATCCACTAACACCCCAGGATGTCACCCACACCAGTCCCACTAACACCCAGGGAATGCCACCCACACCATCCAATACCACCAGATGTGACACACACCATCCACTAACTCCAGGAGCCTCCCACACCATTCCTCTAACACCCAGGTTGCCTCCCACAAACCAGTCACAAACATCAAGGCAGGCCACCCACACCAGTCAACTAACACCCAGATGTCACCCACACCAGTTCCACAACACCCCGGATGTCACCCACACCAGTCCACAAACACCCAGGCTGCCACCCCACCACCAGTCCACTAACACCCAGCGATGTCACCCACACCAGTCCACTAACCACCCTGATGCCACCCAACACCAGTCCACTACCACCCAGGATGTCACCCACACCGTCCACTAATCACCCAGGATGCCACCCACACCATCCACTAACACCCAGGATGTGACCCACACACAGTCCACTAATACCCAGATGCACCCACCCCAGTCCACTACCACCCAGAATGTGACCCCACCAGTCCACTAACACCCTGGATGTGACCCACACCAGTCCCTAACACCCCAGATGCCACCCACCCCAGTCCACTACCAACCAGGATTCCACCCCACCCCAGTCCACTAAACCCCAGGATGTCACCCACACCATTCCACTAACACACCCAGGAATGCCACTCCACAAATCTCAGTCCACTAACAACCCAGAAGCCCCCCCACCCCAGTCCACTAACACCCGGATGCCATCCCACCACCAGTCCACTAACACCCGGATGTCACCCACACCATCCACAAACACCCAGGATGCCACCACACCAGTCACTAACACCCAGGATGTGACCCACAACCAGTCCAATAACACCCTGGATGTGACCCACCCCAGTCCACTAACACCCAGGATGGCCAACCACACACATCCCATATACCAACCATGATGTCACCACACCATCCACTAACACCCAGAATGTCACCCACATCCAGTCCACCTACACCCTGGATGCCACCACATCCATCCACTAACACCCAGGGATGTGACCCACACCAGTCCACTAACACCCAGGAGGTGAACCCACACCATTCACTAACACCCCAGGATGCCACCCACAACCAGCCAATAACCACCAGGATGTCCACACCAGTCCACTAACACCCAGGATGCCATACCCACACCAGCCACTACCACCCAGTATGCCACCCCACCATCCCACTACACCCAGATGTCACCCACACCAGTCACAACACCCCAGGATTGCCACTCACACCATCCACTAACACCCCAGGATGTGACCCACACCATCCACACACACCAGGATGCACCCACACCAGTCCTCTACCCCCAGGATGTGACCCACACCAGTCCATACTAACACCCAGGATGCCACCCAACCTGTCCACTAGCACCCAGGATGCCACCCAACACCAGTCCACTACCCCCCAGTATTGCCACCCACAACCAGTCCCACTAAACCCCACCCAGATGCCACCCCACATCAGTCCACTAACGCCCAGGATGTGATCCACACCAGTCCCCTACCACCCAGGATGTGAACCCACACCATCCCACTAACACCCAGGATGCACCCACACCATCCACTAACAACCCAATAGTCACCCACAACCAGTCCCCTAACTCCCAGGATGCACCCACCCCAGTCCCCCACTAACACCCTGGCTTCACCCACACCAGTCCACTAACACCCAAGAGCCACCCACACCAGCCCACTAACACGGCCGATGACACCCTCACCAGTCCACTAAACCCAGCATGTGACCCACACCAGTCCACTAACACCCAGGATGGACCCACACCAGTCCACAAACACCCAGGGATGTCACCCACACCAGTCCACTAACACCCAGGATGCCACCCACCACCAGTCCGTAACACCCAGGAGGACCCACACCATCACTAACATCCAGGATGGCCTCCCACACCCAGTCCCTCTAACACCCAGGTTTGCCACCACACCCGGCCACAAACATCCAGGAGATGCCACCCACACCAGTCCACTAACACCCAGGATTTCACCCACAACCAGTCCACCTAACCAACCCCAGGATGTCACCCACACCAGTCCACTAAAATCCAGATGCCACCCACACCAGTCCACTAACTACCCAGGATGTCACCCACACCAGTCCACTAACACCCTGGAAGCCACCCACACCAGTTCCACTAACACCCATGATGTCACCCACACCAGTCCCACTAACACCCAGGATGCCACCCACACCAGTACCCACTAACACCCAGGAGATGACCCACAACCATCCACTAACACCCAGGATTGAACCCACATCCATCCACATAACACCCAGGATGCCACCCACACCAGTCACTAACAACCAGGATGTCACCCACACCAGTCCACTAACACCCAGATGTCACCCACACCTAGTCCACTAACACCCCAGGATGCCACCCACACCAGTCCACTAACATCCCAATGACCACCCACACCATCCACTAACACCCGGATGCCACCCACACCATCCACTAACACCCAGGATGTTCCCCACACAAGTCCACTAACACCCAGGCTGCACCCACTACAGTCCACTAACACCCAGGATGTACCCACACCAGTCCCACCTAACACCCTGATGTGACCCACACCCAGTCCACTAACACCCAGGATGCCACCACACCAGTCCAATAACAACCAGGATGCACCCACGCCAGTCCATATCACTCAAGGATTTGCCACCCACACTAGTCCAACTACCAGCCCAGTATGCCACCCACACCAGTCCCACTAACACACCAGATTGTCACCCACACCATCCCACTAACACACCCCAGGATGCCACCCCCACCAGTTCCACTAACACCCAGAAGTGACCCACACCAGTCCACTAACACCCAGGCTGCCACCCACACCAGTCCCTCTAACACCCAGTGAAGTGAACCCACACCCAGTCCACTAACCACCCAGATGCACCCACACCAGTCCCCTAGCACCCAGGATGCCACCCACACCAGCCACTCCCACCCAGTTTCCACCCACACCAGTCCACTAACCCCCCTGGATGTCACCCACACCAGTCCACTAACACCCAAGATGCACCCACACCAGTCCACTAACACACCAGATGTGATCCACACCAGTCCCACTAACACCCAGATGTGACCCACACCAGTCCCACTAACACCCAGGATGCCACACACCCTTCCACTAACACCCAGGCTACCACCCACACCAGTCCACTAACACCCGGATGCCAACCAACAACCATCCACTAACACCCAGGATGTCACCCACACAGTCCTCTAACACCCAGGATGCCACCACACACCAGTCCACTAACCCCAGGATGACACCCACACCAGTCCACTAACACCCAGCATAGTGACCCACACCATCCTATCCCCTAAACACCCAGCTTGACCCAACACCAGTCCACTAACACCCAGGATGTCACCCCACCAGCCACCAACACTCCCATCAGGATGCCACCCCACCAGTCCAATAACACCCTACCACCCCCCTCCCTGCAGAGACCCCCCCCAGTCCACATCACACCCGGATGCTCCCCACACCAGACCTCAAAACACTCTAGGTTGCCACCCACACCAGTCTCAAACATCCAGGAAGCCACCCACACCAGTCCACTAACACACCCAGGATGTCACCACCCCTTCCAATAACACCCAGGATTCACCCCCCCCCATCCACAAACCCCCAGGATGCCACCCACACCAGTACCACAAACACCCAGGATGTCACCCACACCCGTCCCACAAACGACCCTGGATCCACCCACACCATCCACAACACCCAGCTGTCCACCCACACCAGTCCCCTAACACCCAGGATGCCACCACACCAGTCCACTAACACCCAGGCTGTGACCCCCACCAGTCCACTACCACCCAGGATGTGACCCACACCAGTCCACTAACCACCCAGGAGCACCCACACCAGTCCCACTAACAACCAGGATGTTCACCCCACCGTCCACTAACACCCAGGAAGCCACCCCACCCAGGTCCACAACACCCAGTATGTCACCCACACCAGTCCACAAACACCCAGGATGTCACCCACACCAGTCCACTAACACCCAGGATGCCACCCCATACACCAGTCCACTAACACCCAGATGTGACCTCACACCATCCCTCATACACCCAGGATGCCACCCACACATCCACTAACACCCAGGATGTGACCACACCAGTCCACTAACACCCAGGATGCCACCCACACCAGTCCACCAGCACCCAGATGCCTAACCCCACACCATTCCACTACCACCCAGTTTGCCACCCACACCAGTCCACTAACACCCAGGATGTCACCCACACCAGTCCACTAACACCCAGGATGCCACCCACACCAGTCCACTAACACCCAGGATTGACCCACACCATCCAACTAACACCCAGGCTGCCACCCACACAGTCCACTAACACCCAGGGATGTCACCCACACCAGTCCACTAACACCCTGGATCCAACCCACACCAGTCCCACTACCACCCTGGATGCACCCACACCAGTCCCACTAACACCCTCAGAAAGTCACCCACAACATGTCACTAACACCCAGATGCCACCAGACATGCACTACCACCATGATGTACCCACACCAGTCCAAATAACACCCAGATGCCACCCACACCAGTCCACTAACACCCAGAATGCCCCACACCAGTCCACAAACACCCAGGATGCCACCACACCCGTCCACTGTTACAAAAAACGCGAATCTAAAGCTAGAGATCTCCAGGCAATACTAAAAGGACGAGGCGCTCGAGACTAGCATCCAGCCTGTTACGGGTTGTCGTACAAGTAGTCAGAATCCTTGTCCAATTATCCCTTAAAAATCAGTATTATTCAATAGTGCTTCAGAATTACAACTGGAGCTACAACTAGAGAAATTAAAAATTTAATCAATTTTATTAAGTCAAAGGTATATTAACAAAGTAAATTAAATCACAGCAATCAAAATAAAATCATCTCTCGATTCAATATTATTGTGCTAAAGCACATATCACAGCATTATATTTCTTAGTACCGTCTGGTACATTAACATTTAATAAGATATTACAAATATGTACAAGTAAGTTTGTGTATGCGTGTAAGTGCTCTTAAGTAGTTAGCTATGTCTCAAGACTCGACTAGACTTAAACAAGTGACTGACAAAGTACTCACATAAACTAGCTTCTTGACCGACTGGCAACCAGAACAGTCTGCTTAAACAATGAAAAGAATGCTAAGCCCAATAGCCATATAACAAGCAACTGCGACACAATCAGGATCTGGTGGCCTGGTGGTTAACGCTCTCGCTTCACACGGTGAGGGCCTGAGTTCGATTCCCAGCCAGAGTAGAACATTGGACGTGTTTCTTTCCACCTGTTGTCTATGTTCCCCATCAGTAAAATGGGTACCTGGGTGTTAGTCGACTGGTGTGGGTCGAATCCTGGGACACTGACCTAAGGAGGCCTGGTCACAGACCGGGCCGCGGGGGCGTTGACCCCCGGAACTCTCTCCAGGTAAACTCCAGGTAAGGAGATAATATAACGACACTAAGTAGGGACCATCAGCAGATCCTCCACAAAAGTTACAAAATTCTCATACTACTGAATCTAAATTCAGCATAGGAAAAACCCTGACTGTGACAATACACAGAAACCAGTACAAAATTAGGTCAGAAGCTATAGCTAAGGACCTGAGATACTCAGAGTGTCTATGAGACACACAACCTCAGTACAACGTCGAAAATCACGAAGTCTATACAATGTTCTGTGAACAGAGTTCTACAGAACTAACAAGAATAATGAGACAGACAATCTGTCCAACCAGCAAGCGAGTCTAGAGCAGACTGAATACTTCACGAGAGGTGAGGACACCCCCCCTCGATCACGTGATAGCCCCGTGGACAGCACAGCTCAGAAGCCGGCAGTATAACGAGCGACAAGCGATAATTACAGTAGTTTGACAATCAAGACTTGAACTGAGCACATATTATGTACATCCTAACAACATAAGTCAAATAACAATATAAAGCAATATATTTACGATTTAGCTATTATCGCAAATATAAGCAATATAAAATTATATGAAAAGATAATATACATTATATATATACATAATAATCATTGTAACCCATTCAGGGGTTGCAACATCCACTAGCCACCCAGGTACTCATTTTACTGATGGGTGAATATAGACAACTGATGTAAGGAAACACATCCGATGTTTCCACCCCTTCACTGGGAATCGAACCCGGACCCTCACCGTGTGAAACGAGAGCTTTTGCCACCAGGCCACGGGCCACCTTGTAACTAGAATTTAAAGAATCAGGAAACCCAAATTCTTTTGCATTTCCACAGATGGTACTTCGTACCATAGATGGTACATCGTACCATAGATGGTACATCGTACCATAGATGGTACATCGTACCATAGATGGTACATCGTACCATAAATGGTACATCGTACCATAGATGGTACATCGTACCATAAATGGTACATCGTACCATAGATGGTGCATCGTACCATAGATGGTACATCGTACCATAGATGGTACATCGTACCATAGATGGTACATAGTACCATAGATGGTACATCGTACCATAGATGGTACAATCGTACCATAGATGGTACATCGTACCATAGATGGTACTCGTACCATAGATGGTACATCGTACCATAGATGGTGCATCGTACCATAGATGGTACGTCGTACCATAGATGGTACGTCGTACCAAAATGGTACATCGTACCATAGATGGTGCATCGTACCATAGATGGACAATCGTACCATAGATGGTACATCGTACCATAGATGGTACATCGTACCATAAATGGTACATCGTACCATAGATGGTACATCGTACCATAGATGGTGCATCGTTACCATAGATGGTACATCGTACCATAGATGGTACATCGTACCATAGATGGTACATCGTACCATAGATGGTACATCGTACCATAGATGGTACATCGTACCATAGATGGTGCATCGTACCATAGATGGTACATCGTACCATAGATGGTACATCGTACCATCTATGCCCACAGACCGTACTTCCACGATGCTTTTTGCATCTGTTTTTTCTTAAGTTATATATACATTAACCTCTAGCCAGTTAGGTTTATCACTGGACCATCTAGGCGAATAAACCCATAGTGGCATAAATCTTGACTGTCATACCTTGAGACAATGCGATACAGTACGACAAAATTGGTTATTCTGCTCCGATTTATTCTACAAGTAGGTGTATGTAGGTCACTGCGCGATCTGAGAAAGGTATCCCCGTATTTACATAACCCAAGTTCCATGTATGTGAATATATGTGAAATGATTAGTGCAGAGTGCTGCATAAGCTTATGATGCAGTTAAATACTAATATTTAAGATTTGAAGCGAGTCAGCATGGTTATTCAAAAGTTATCACATGGACACTAATATCAAAATTTTATAAGTAATTTAATAATAAATAATAATAATAATAATAATAATAATAATAATAATAATAATAATTAATAATAATAATAATAATAATAATAATAATAGCAAATTAGGTCATATACAGCCACAAATTGATTTAAACCTTCCGCTAAGAAACGTAATTCAAACTAAAGAGAAATCCTCTTGATATCTCAGAAAAATCAGAATATTAAGTTTGAAGCTTATAAGAATTATACATAATAATCAATCAATTTCAGTTAAAAATGTGAAGGCAGTTAGACGAGGCACTCAGAAATTATTACATTAATAATTTGTCGGATTCTTCTGCGAAAAAGGGAAATTGGAGCTAATTAAGATTTACTGAATGAACATTATGTAGATTTAAATTAGCATAACATCATGAAGTCAAACATTTTAATAAATTTCTTATCAGAGGAGATATTATCCATTTATTTTAGAGAAACGATTTTGATTAATAAAGCTGGATATAACAACTTACACAACCTAAAACCCAGGAGAAAGTTCGACGTCAATATTCCATTCACCTCGACTACCAACCTGCAAGACCCGGTCTCACATGCAGCCCTTCTCTCCAACACTGTTATCAACACAATACACCAGCCTCTCTCAGTACCAACACTGTTATCAACACAATACACCAGCCTCTCTCAGTACCAACTCTATTATCAACACAATACACCAGCCTCTCTCAGTACCAACACTGTTATCAACACAATACACCAGCCTCTCTCAGTACCAACACTGTTATCAACACAATACACCAGCCTCTCTCAGTACCAACTCTATTATCAACACAATACACCAGCCTCTCTCAGTACCAACACTGTTATCAACACAATACCCAGCCTTCTCAGTACCAACTCTATTAATCAACACAATACACCAGCCTCTCTCAGTACCAACGCTGTTATCAACACTATACACCAGCCTCTCTCAGCACCAACACTGTTATCAACACTATACACCAGCCTCTCTCAGTACCAACACTGTTATCAACACTATACACCAGCCTCTCTCAGTACCAACGCTGTTATCAACACTATACACCAGCCTCTCTCAGTACCAACACTGTTATCAACACAATACACCAGCCTCTCTCAGTACCAACACTGTTATCAAACAATACACCAGCCTCTCTCCAGTACCAACACTGTTATCAACACAATACACCAGCCTCTCTCAGTACCCAAAGCTGTTATCAACACTATACCCAGCCTCTCTCAGTACCAAAACTGTTATCAACACTAAAACACCAGCCTCTCTCAGTACCAACACTGTTATCAACACAATACACCTGCCTCTCTCAGTACCAACACTGTTATCAACACAATACACCAGCCTCTCTCAGTACCAACACTGTTATCAACACAATACACCAGCCTCTTCAGTACCAACACTGTTATCAACACTAACACCAGCCCCTGTCCAGTACCAACACTGTTATCAACACTATACACCAGCCTCTCTCAGGACCAACACTGTTATCAACACAATACACCAGCCTCTCTCAGTACCAACACTGTTATCAACACAATACACCAGCCTCTGTCAGTACCAACACTGTTATCAACACAATACACCAGCCTCTCTCAGTACCAATACTGTTATCAACACTATACACCAGCCTCTGTCAGTACCAACACTGTTATCAACACTATACACCAGCCTCTCTCAGTACCAACACTGTTATCAACACAATACACCAGCCTCTCTCAGTACCAACACTGTTATCAACACAATACACCAGCCTCTCTCAGTACCAACACTGTTATCAACACTATACACCAGCCTCTCTCAGTACCAACACTGTTATCAACACAATACACCAGCCTCTCTCAGTACCAACACTGTTATCAACACAATACACCAGCCTCTCTCCGTACCAACACTGTTATCAACACTATACACCAGCCTCTCTCAGTACCAACATGTTATCAACACAATACACCACCTCCTCAGTACCCAAAACTGTTATCAACACAATACACCAGCCACTCTCAGTACCAAAACTGTTATCAACACAATACACCAGCCTCTCTCAGTACCAACACTGTTATCAACACAATACACCAGCCTCTCTCAGTACCAACACTGTTATCAACACTATACACCAGCCTCTCTCAGTACCAACACTGTTATCAACACAATACACCAGCCTCTCTCATACCAACACTGTTATCAACACAATACACCAGCCTCTCTCAGTAAACCAAAAACTGTTATCAACACTATACACCAGCCCCCTCTCAGTACCAAAACTGTTATCAACACAATCACCAGCCTCTCTCTGTACCAACACTGTTATCAACAATACACCAGCCTCTCTCAGTACCAACACTGTTATCAACACAATACACCAGCCTCTCTCTGTACCAACACTGTTATCAACACTATAAAACCAGCCTCTCTCATACCAACACTGTTATCAACACAATACACCAGCCTTCTCTGTACCAACACTGTTATCAACACTATACACCAGCCTCTCTCAGTACCAAAACTGTTATCACACAATACACCAGCCTCTCTCTGTACCAACACTGTTTATAACACAATACACCCGCCTCTCTTTAGTACCAACGCCCAGTTATCAACACTATGCACCAGCCTCTCTCATTACCAACACTGTTATCAACACTATACACCAGCCTCTCTCAGTACCAACACTGTTATCAACACAATACACCAGCCTCTCTCAGTACCCAAAGCCCAGTTATCAACACTATACACCCGCCTCTCTCAGTACCAACACTGTTTCAACACAATACACCAGCCTCTCTCAGTACCCAAAACTGTTATCACACTATACACCAGCCTCCTCAGTACCAACACTGTTATCAACACTATACACCAGCCTCTCTCAGTACCCAACACTGTTATCAACACAATACACCAGCCTCTCTCTACCAACTTATTATCAACACAATACACCAGCCTCTCTCAGTACCAACGCTGTTATTTAACACTATACACCAGCCCCTCTCGCACCAAAACTGTTATCAACACTTACACAGCCCCTCTCAGTAAACCCAAAACTGTTATCAAAAACTATACACCCGCCTCTCTCAGTACCAACGCTGTTATCAACACTATACACCAGCCTCTCTCAGTACCAACACTGTTATCAACACTATACACCAGCCTCTCTCAGTACCAACACTGTTATCAACACAATACACCAGCCTCTCTCAGTACCAACGCTGTTATCAACACTATACACCAGCCTCTCTCAGTACCAACACGCTGTTATCAACACTAACACCGCCTCTCTCAGTACCAACACTGTTATCAACACTATACACCTGCCTTTTTCAGTAAAAAACACTGTTATCAACACAATACCCAGCCCTCTCCAGTCCAACACTGTTATCAACACAATACACCAGCCTCTCTCAGTACCAACACTGTTATCAACACTATACACCAGCCTCTGTCAGTACCAACACTGTTATCAACACTATACACCAGCCTCTCTCAGGACCAACACTGTTATCAACACAATACACCAGCCTCTCTCAGTACCAACACTGTTATCAACACAATACACCAGCCTCTCTCAGTACCAACACTGTTATCAACACAATACACCAAGCCTCTCTCAAATACCAATACTGTTATCAACACTATACACCAGCCTCTGTCAGTACCAACACTGTTATCAACACTATACACCAGCCTCTCTCAGTACCAACACTGTTATCAACACAATACACCAGCCTCTCTCAGTACCAACACTGTTATCAAAAACAATTACACCAGCCTCTCTCAGTACCAACACTGTTATCAACACTATACACCAGCCTCTCTCAGTACCAACACTGTTATCAACACAATACACCAGCCTCTCTCAGTACCAACACTGTTATCAAAACAATACACCAAACCTTCTCAGTCCAACACTGTTATCAACACATACACCAGCCTCTCTCAGTAAACCCAAAACGTTATCAACACAATACACCAGCCTCTCTCAGTACCAACATGTTATCAACACAATACACCAGCCTCTTCAGTACCAACACTGTTTTCAACACAATACACCAGCTCTCTCAGTACCAACACTGTTATCAACACAATACACCACCTCTCTCAGTACCAACACTGTTATCAACACATACACCGCCTCTCTCAGTACCCAAACTGTTATCAACACAATACACCAGCCTCTCTCAGTACCAACACTGTTATCAACACAATACACCAGCCTCTCTCAGTACCAACACTGTTATCAACACTATACACCAGCCTCTCTCAGTACCAACACTGTTATCAACACAATACACCAGCCTCTCTCAGTACCAACACTGTTATCAACACAATACACCAGCCTCTCTCAGTACCAACGCCCAGTTATCAACACTATGCACCAGCCTCTCTCAGTACCAACACTGTTATCAACACTATCACCAGCCTCTCTCAGTACCAAAAACTGTTATCAACACATACCACAGCCTCTCCAGTACCAACGCCCAGTTATCAACACTATACACCAGCCTCTCTCAGTACCAACACTGTTATCAACACTATACACCAGCCTCTCTCAGTACCAACACTGTTATCAACACTATACACCAGCCTCTCTCAGTACCAACACTGTTATCAACACAATACACCAGCCTCTCTCAGTACCAACACTGTTATCAACACTATACACCAGCCTCTCTCAGTACCAACACTGTTATCAACACAATACACGAGCCTCTCTCAGAAAAAAAACCTGTTTCAACACATACACCCGCATCTTCAGTACCAACACTATTAAACACAATACACCAGCCTTCTCAAACCAACACTGTTTTCACCAAACACCGCCCCTCTCAGTACCCAAAAACTGTTACAAAACAATACACCTGCCTCTCAGTCCCAACATGTTATAACCAATACACCCGCCTCTTCGTACCCAAAACTGTTATCACACAAAACACCCGCCCCTCTCGTACCAAAATGTTATAACACTAACACCAGCCCCTTTCAGTAAACACTGTTATCAACACTATAAACCCTCTCTTCGGGACCAAATATTACACACAATACACAGCCTCAAAACAGTACCAAAAACTGTTATCAACACAATACACCAGCCTCACCAGTAAACACTGTTTCACATATACACCAGCCCCACTCAGTACCCAAAACTGTTATCAACACAAAACACCAGCCTCACTCAGTACCAACCTTTATCAACAAATACACCGCCCCACTCAGTACAACATGTTTCAACACAATCACAGCCCCCTTTATACCAACACTGTTTTAAACCCATACACCAGCCTCTCTCAGTACCAACCTGTTATCAACACAAAACACCAGCCTCCCAGTACCAAACTGTTATCAAAATATACCCAGCCTTTCAGTACCAAAATGTTATCAACACAATACATCAGCCCACTCAGTACCAACACTGTTACAACACAATAACCCCGCCTCACTCGTACCCAAAACTGTTTCAAAAACCCTTTCACCCGCCTCACTCAGTACCAACATGTTTTCAACACAAATACATAGCCCCACTCGTACAACACTGTTATCAAAACCATTTTCACCCCCTCACCAGTACCAAAACTGTTATCAACACTATACACCGCCTCATCAGTACCAACACTGTTATCAACACAATCACCCCTCACTCAGTCCAACAGTTATCAACACTATAACCCGCCTCTCTCAGTACCAACATGTTATCAAAACAAAAACCAGCCTCTTTTCCAGTACCAACACTGTTTCAACACAAAACACCAGCCCTTTCAGACCAAACTGTATCAACCAATACACCGCCCTTTCAGTACCAACACTGTTTTCAACACAAAAACACCAGCCCCCACTCAGTACCCAAAACTGTTATCAACAAAACACCAGCCCCTTCAGTACCAACATTTATCAACACTATAAACCCGCCTTCCAGTACCAACAGTTTAACACAATACATCAGCTCACTCAGTACCAACCTGTTATCAACACAAAACACCAGCCCTCTAGGACAAAAACAGACGTTCTTCAAAGTAAATTTCTGGCACTAAATGAACCCAAAGTGTTTTCGTGTGTCGGTGTCACATGGCGCTGGAAAAACCTCGGAGTTCTTTCAATATAAAATATATTTTAAAAATATATATATATAATATATAATATTATATATTATATTATATATATATATATATATATATATATATATATAAATATATTTATTTTATATATATATATATATATATATAGATATATAATATTATATTATATATATATTTATTATATATATATATAATATTTTATATATATATATATATATATATATATATATATTCAATGTTTTGTTTGACATATGAGTTAAATAACTTGGTTCTCGTGGGCGGCAGGAATAACTTTTTTCTCTGTTGATGCTGTTTTTCTTACGGTTGATGCTGTTTTTATCACCGTTGTTATCTTGTCATTTTGTTATTTTGTTATCTTGTTATCTTGTTATCTTGTCATCTTGTTATTTTTTGTTATCTTGCTTTCTTGTTTTTTCATTGTTATATTGTTATATTGTTAACTTGCTATTTGTTATCTTGTTACATTGTTATATTGTTATATTGTTATCTTGCTATCTTGTTACATTGTTACATTGTTATATTGTTATATTGTTATCTTGCTATCTTGCTATCTTGTTTAAATTGTTTTTCTTATTAATGTTGTTATCTTGTTATCTTGTTTACCTTGTTATATTGCTAATCTTGTTATCTTGTTAATTTTTTTGTTTTATTTTTATATTGCTATCTTGTTACTTGTTATATTGTTTTATTGTTATCTTCTATCTTGTTACATTGTTACATTGTTATATTGTTATATTGTTATCTTGCTATCTTGTTATCTTGTTACATTGTTATATTGTTATATTGTTATATTGCTATCTTGTTACATTGTTATATTGTTATATTGTTATCTTGCTATCTTGTTACATTGTTATATTGTTATATTGTTATCTTGCTATCTTGTTAATTTTTTTTTTTTTTATATTGTTATATTGTTATCTTGCTATCTTGCTTTTTCTTGTTATTTGTTATATTGTTATATTGTTATATTGTTATATTGTTATATTGTTATATTGTTATCTTGCTATCTTGTTATATTGTTATATTGTTATATTGTTATATTGTTATATTGTTATCTTGCTATCTTGCTATCTTGTTATATTGTTATATTGTTATATTGTTATATTGTTATCTTGCTATCTTGTTATCTTGTTATATTGTTATATTGTTATATTGTTATATTGTTATATTGTTATATTGTTATATTGTTATCTTGCTATCTTGTTATATTGTTATATTGTTATATTGTTATATTGTTATATTGTTATATTGTTATATTGTTATATTGTTATCTTGCTATCTTGCTATCTTGTTATCTTGTTATATTGTTATCTTGCTATCTTGTTATCTTGTTATATTGTTATATTGTTATATTGTTATTTGCTATCTTGCTATCTTGCTATCTTGTTATATTGTTATATTGTTATATTGTTACATTGTTATATTGTTATATTGCTATCTTGTTATCTTGTTACATTGTTATATTGTTATATTGTTACATTGTTACATTGTTATATTGCTATTTTGTTATCTTGTTACATTGTTATATTGTTATATTGTTATACTGTTATATTGTTATATTGCTATCTTGTTATCTTGTTATATTGTTATATTGTTATATTGTTATATTGTTACATTGTTATATTGTTATATTGCTATCTTGTTATCTTGTTATATTTTTATTTGTTAATTGTTATATTGTTACATTGTTATATTGTTATTTGCTATCTTGTTATCTTGTTATATTGTTATATTGTTATCTTGCTTTCTTGTTGCATTGTTATATTGTTATATTGCTATCTTGTTATCTTGTTATCTTGTTATCTTGCTATCTTGTTATCTTGTATCTTGTTATCTTGTTATAATGTTATCTTGTTATCTTGTTATGCTGTTATCTTGTTATCTTGTTATCTTGTTATCTTGTTATCTTGTTATCTTGTTATAATGTTATCTTGTTATCTGTTATGCTGTTTCTTGTATCTTGTATCTTGTTTTCTTGTTATTTGTTATTAGGACAAATCCCAGACTGCCAAAACATTAACAATAAAACCGTCAAAATATCGTTCATTATATGTCAGTGTTGAAGAGTGAACACAATCACACGAAACATCAGAAGAGTGAACACAATCACACGAAACATCAGAAGAGTGAACACAATCACTCGAAACATCAGAAGGGGTGAACACAATCACACGAAACATCAGAAGAGTGAACACAATCACACGAAACATCAGAAGAGTGAAACACAATCACACGAAACATCAGAAGGGGTGAACACAATCACTCGAAACATTCAGAAGAGTAAACACAATCACACGAAACATCAGAAGAGTGAACACAATCACAAGAAACATCAGAAGAGTGAACCCCAATCACTCGAAACATCAGAAGAGTGAACACAATCACACGAAACATCAGAAAGTGAACACAATCACACGAAACATCAGAAGAGTGAACACAATCACAAGGAAACATCAGAAGAGTGAACACAAACACACGAAACATCAGAAGACTGAAAAACAAACACACGAAACATCAGAAGAGTGAACACAATCACAAGAAACATCAGAAGAGTGAACACAATCACTCGAAACATTCAGAAGAGTGAACACAATCACACGAAACATTTAGAAGAGTGAACACAATCACACGAAACATTTAGAAGAAATGAACACAATCAACCGAAACTTTTAGAAGAGTGAAACAATCACACGAAACATTTAGAAGAGTTTTGAACACAATCACCGAAACTTTTAGAGAGTGAACACAATCACACGAAACATTTAGAAGAGTGAACCCCATCACACGAAACATTTAGAAGAGTGAAACACAATCACCGAAAATCAGAAGATGTAACACAATCACACGAACATTTAGAAGAGTGAACAAAAATCACACAAACATTTAGAAGAGTGAAACAATCACACGAAAAAATTTAGAAGAGTGAACACAAACACCGAAAACATTTAGAAGAGTGAACACAATACACGAAACATTTAGAAGAGTGAAACAATCACCGAAACTTTAGAAGGTGAACACAACACCGAAAAAATCAGAAGAGTGAACACAATACCGAAATAAAGAGTGAAAAACAACACCAAACAATAGAAGAGTGAACCAATACCGAAACATCAAAGATGAACACAATCACACGAAACATTTAGAAGAGTGAACCAAAACCCGAAACATCAGAAAGTGATCACAATCACGAAAAATAGAAAAGGTCACAATCACCAAAATCAGAAAATGAACCAAACACTCAAACATCAAAGAGGGATACAATCACTCGAAAAAAACGAAGAGTGAACCAAACACTCGAACATCAGAAGAGTGAAAAACAATCACTCGAAACATCGGGTAAA
>NC_069452.1:24791431-24820915 GCF_026875155.1 Cherax quadricarinatus
TAATAATATTCTATTAAAATTTTAAAAATTTAAATTATGCAATGTTTTATTTTTTCCAATTTAAATAATTTTAATATTGTTTCATAAAAAATAATAATAAAAATAAAACTTTTATTACTAAAAGAACTGTACAATTTAAAACAAGTACATGACAAAGTATAAATACATGTACAAGGTAAAAAGTACAGTAAAAGGTATACAATACATGACAAGGTTTTCAAGACATGAAAAGGTATACAAGTACATGTAAAGGGTTTTACAATACATGTAAAAGGTAACAAGACTGTACAAGTAACAATACATTACAAGGGGATCATTTACATTACAAGTAAAAAGTACTTTTACAAGGTATACAAGTACATGTACAAGGTTTTACAAGTACATTTTCAAGGGTATAAAAGTTAGTACAAGGTTAAACAAGTACATGTAAAGGTAACAAGAATGTACAAGTATACAAAAATGTAAAAGTATACAAGTACATTAAAAAAGGTATAAAAGTGATGTAAAATTAAAATTAAAATTCAAAATTCAAAAATTTTTATTTCTATAAGGTTTCAATCTGATTTTTACAAAATTTTTGGGTTTTATTTTTTGGGGCTGTAGAAAAATTTGTGATTACAGGTGTCCACAAAACCCCTAGGGGGGCAGGGCATTTGGGCATCTAGTTTTTTTTCTTAATTGTTAAATATTAAAAAATTATGAGGTAAGTTGGTATTATGGCTAAGTGACTAAATATGTTTTGAGTTTAGCAATGTAAATGCTTTTTTTTTGGGACAGTATAATTTTCAGTTTTGGGAGTATCACAGGATTATTATTTTAAGACGAATTAATTTTTGTTTAGGTCAAATGAGTGAGCGGTGAAGTGTAAACCCCAGGTGGTATTGGTAGTTATTGAGGGGGTGTATCAGGGAGATAAGAGTTTTCATGGTAGTTTTTGAAGGTATGAATGTGTCTGCAGTTCAAAGTTCTCAGGTAGGGTATTCCGATTTTGGGGCTTTACAAACATTGAATTTTGTAAAGGTTTAGTCGGACAGGGGGAAATGTAAGAGATGTTTGTTTCGGGTGTTATCCCTGGGGGTTCTTTCAAACATCAAGAAAGCGTTTTAGGTCAAGGTTGTATTAGAGTTTAAGGCCCCTGTAGTATAGATTGACAGTATAAGTGTGGATGACTGAACTGGGAGTAAGTTTAGATCTTTGAAAAGTGGGGGGGTGTGCTGCCGGGGTGGGATTTGTGATTATTCTTACTGCAGCTTTTTTTGGGGTTATTATTGGGTTTAGGTGTTTTGCTGCAGTTGTCCCCAAGCACAAATAGCATAGTGAGGTTGGATAAAAAGTGAGGGGTATAGTGTGAGAAGGGATTTTGCGGCACGTAGTATCGTATCTTGGAGGGGGATCCCAACCGTTTTGGATACTTTTTTGGCTATATGGTGGATATGGGTGCTGAAATTCAGGGTTGTTGTAAGGTTAAGCCTAGGAATTTTCCCCCATTATTTTGGTAATTAGAGTGTTGTCAATCTTAATGTTAATTTGTGCATCTCCTGCTCTGCAACCAAACTTTAATAAGTAAGTTTTTGTCAGTGTTAAGCGTAAGTTTTATTGGCTGTCATCCAAGTCGATATTTTAATCAGCTCCTCATTCACAATGGTGTTAGGGGGGCAAGATTAGGGTGAGAGATGACATAAGTCGTGTCATCAGAAAAAGAGAATGGGTTTCAGGTGTTGGGATACGTTTGGAAGGTCATTGATGTATATGAGGAAGAGCAGGGGACCAAGGACACTTCCCTGCGGAACTCCAGTATCAAGTGGCCGTGTTGCTGTTTGCTGTGTCTTTAATGGTGACGTACTGATACCTATTAGTAATGTAAGATTTGAAATAAGCAAGCGCATGGCCTCTTATACCGTAGTGGTCAAGTTTGTGGAGTAAGGATTTCGTGGTTTACTGTGTCAAAAGCTTTTCTTAGGTCATAAAAATTCCTAGTGGATTTTCCTTTATTTTCCAATGCTGTGTAAAGCAGATCTAGCATTTTTATGTTTTGCATCATTAGTGCTTTAATTTTTTCCCTTGAAGCCAAACTGGCAGGGGGTTGGTTTTTTGAGCCGTTATAAATGAACAGTCTCCTGTGCACGAGTTTCTCAAAGATTTTTGGATAGCAATGGTAAGTTAGATATTGGCCTATAGTTGTTTAAATCTGTAGGGTCACCCCCTTTATGTATTGGTGTAACCTTGCCCTCTTGAGTAGTTTCGGGAAGGTGCTAGTCTCTATTGACTTGTTAAAAAGTAATGAAATAGCATGCGAAAGGACACGGGCCGCTCGCTTTTTACAGAATGGTGGGACATGAGACCGATTCCCCGAGTTTTTTTTTAAGTGACTTATGATCCCCAATGACTTCCGTGGGCTCAGTTGGTGCAAGATAGAAGGAATTAGGGAAATTTCCATCTAGGGAGTCCCCGGCATGGGCTTGGTATGTGGGATTTTACTGGCGAGATTAGATCCTATGTTTGAGAAGAAGTCGTTTATCTTTTAGCTGGTCAGTGGATTTTAGTGGTGTTTCATTAGGTTTAGTTAGGACAATATTCTTGGTTTGTTCAGTTTGTGGGTCCCTAGAATCTGAGAGAGTGTTTTTTCCCGGTCTTTTTTATATCTCCTCTAGTTTTGGCTTTTTTTTATTACTTTGGTGAGAGCTGATGAATAGTGTTTAAGAGGTATACAAGTACATGTACAAGGTATACATGTACATGTACAAGGTATACAAGTACATGTACAAGGTAAACAAGTACATGTACAAGGTATAAATGTATGTACAAGGTATACAAGTACATGTACAAGGATACAAGTACATGTACAAGGTATACAAGTACATGTCAAGGTATAAAATGAAATGTACAAGGTATACAAGTAATGTACAAGGTATACAAGTACTGTACAAGGTATACAATTTACATGTACAAGGTATACAAGTACATGTACAAGGTACACAAGTACATGTACAAGGTATACAGGTACATGTACAAGGTACACAAGTACATGTACAAGGTATACAAGTACATGTACAAGGTATACAAGTACATGTACAAGGTATACAAGTACATGTACAAGGTATACAAGTACATGTACAAGGCATACAAGTACATGTACAAGGTATATAAGTACATGTATGAGGTACACAAGTACGTGTGCAAGGTACACAAGTACATGTACAAGGTATACAAGTACATGTACAAGGTATACAAGTACATATACAAGGTAAACAAATATATGTACAAGTTATACAAGTACATGTACAAGGTATACAAGTACATGTACAAGGTATACAAGTACATATACAAGGTAAACAAATATATGTACAAGTTATACAAGTACATGTACAAGGTATACAAGTACAAGTACACGGTACACAAGTGCATGTGCAAGGTATACAAGTACATGTACAAGGTATACAAGTACATGTACAAGGTATACAAGTACATGTACAAGGTATACAAGTACATGTACAAGGTATACAAGTACATGTTCAAGGTATACAAGTACATGTACAAAGTATACAAGTACATGTAAAAGGTATATATGTACAAGGTATACAAGCACATGTACAAGGTATACAAGTACATTTACAAGGTATACAAGTACATGTACAAGGTATACTAGTACATGTACAAGGTATACAAATACATGTACAAGGTATACAAGCACATGTACAAGGTATACAAGTACATGTACAAGGTAAACAAGTACATGTACAAGGTGTACATGTACAAGGTATACAAGTGCATGTACAAGGTATACAAGTATATGTACAACGTATACAAGAACATGTACAAGATATACAAGCACATGTACAAGGTATACATGTACATGTACAAGGTGTACATGTACAAGGTATACAAGTACATGTACAAGGTATACAAGTACATGTACAAGGTATACAAGTACATGTACAAGGTACACAAGTACATGTACAAGGTACACAAGTACATGTACAAGGTAAACAAGTACATGTACAAGGTATACAAGTAAATGTACAATGTATACAAGTACATGTACAAGGTATACAAGTGCATGTACAAGGTATACAAGAACATGTACAAAGTATACAAGTACATGTACAAGGTATACAGACCACAGCTAACATGAATACTATATACTACTATATACAAAGTCACTTGTTATCCTGAGCATTTCCTGCAAATTAGGTCAGTTTTGTCCCAGGATGCGACTCACACCAGTTCACTAACACCCTGGATGCGACCCACACCAGTCCACTAACACCCAGGATGTGACCCACACCAGTCGACGAAAACCCAGGATGTGACCCATGCCAGTCGACTGACACCCAGGATGTGACCACACCAGTCATCTAACACCCAGGATGTAACCCATACAAATCGACTAACGCCCAGGATGCGAGCCACACCAGTCAACTAACACCCAGGATGCAATCCACACCAGTCCACTAACACGCAGGATGTGACCCACACCAGTCGACTAATGCCCAGAATGCAACCCACACCAGTCCACTAAAACCAAAAATGCAACCCACACCAGTTGACTAACACCCAGGATGTGACCCACACCAGTCCACCAACACCCAGGATGTAACCCACAACAGTCAAATAACACCCAGGATGTGCCCACACCAGTCAACTAACACCCAGGATGCGACCCACACCAATTGAATAACACCCAGGATGTGACCCACACCAGTCACTAATACCCAGGATGCAACCCACACCAGTCAACAAACACCCAGGATGCGAGCCACACCAGTCAACTAACACCCAAGATGCAACCCACATAAGTCCACTAATACCCAGGATGTGACCCACACTAGTCTACTAACACCTAGGATGCAACCCACACAAGTCAAGTAACACCCAGGATGCAATCCACACCAGTTGACTAGCACCCAGGATGTGACCAACACCAATCAAGTAACACCGAAGATGCGACTCACAGAAGCCAACTAACACCCAGGATGTGACCCACAGCAGTCCACTAACAACCAGGATGTGACCAACACCAGACAACTAACACCCAGGATGCAACCCACACCACTCAACTAACATAAGAACATAAGAAAGAAGGAACAATGCAGCAGGCCCACTGGCCCATGTGAGGCAGGTCCAAGTCTCCTACCGGCTTAAGCCAATGCCCCAACCTAGTCAGGTCAAGTCACATTCATGTAAGGAAGGAACACGTCAATAGACCTAGTAGCACAAGGTAATCAGCTCTAACTCAGACCCACCCACATCCACTCACTTATGAATCTTAGCTTCTATGATTCTATGAGAAAACTTGGGAGTTTGTTCCACTCATCCACAACTCTATTACCAAACCAGTGCTTTCCTATATCCTTCCTGAATATGAATTTTTCCAACTTAACCCTTTCAGGGTTTCGGCCATACTAGTATGGTTTACGCACCAAGGTTTTTGACGTATGAGTACACCTAAATTCTAGTGCTCTCAAATCTAGTGAGAGAAAGCTGGTAGGCCTACATATGAAAGAATGGGTCTATGTGGTCAGTGTGCGCAGTATAAAAAAAATCCTGCAGCACACAGTGCGTAATGAGAAAAAAAACTTTCACCTTGTTTTTGGATTAAAACAGCGACTTTGCACTGTATTTTCATATGGTATTCATTGTTGTATTCTAGTTTTCCTGGTCTCATTGTATAGAATGTAAGAATGGACGACATATTACAGAAATTGAGATGATTTTGACTGGTTTTACAAAGAAAAGTACCTTGAAATTGAGCTCAAAGTAGCAGAAATGTTTGATTTTTACCAAATTTCAAAAGTAAACAAATTATGCTATGCGTCCAATACACATCAACTGGTGAGTCTAATATTCTTTCAAAAGTGCGCTGATATTATTTATACCATTTCTACACTAATGCAGTAGTCTGCATAACAGTAAATCTTCTATTTTTTAGTTAGAATAAAAATTCAAAGTGGAAAGCAAAAGAATGTAAGAGGGGCATGGGGACATGAATAATGAACAGAGGAAATGTTATTTTAGTGCCAGGAATGTCGTTGTTGTTTATTCTGGACCCTATTCGGAAATTGGCGTCTTTTGAAATTTGTGTGAAATTGGCAAAATTGCTAAATTCTGACCACTGTATTGGATAATTGAAATCAGTAAATGGGTAGTTTCTTGTACTCATTCGATAGAAAAAATGGAGTTCTAGCAAAATAGTTATGATTTTTGTCGACAAGTACACTGCAATTGGCCGAAAATAGGGCTCTAAAGTGGGTAAAATCGCCGATGCGTAAACATCGTCAAGACCGCTAACTTCACGAGAGCATAATTACATAAGTTTTCCATCAAATTTCATACTTTTGGTGTCATTGTGATCGGGAAAAGATTCTCTATCTTTTCATAAGAAAAAATAATTTTTTTTTTAAATTCGGCCAACCCTGAGAACAAATCTCTTAGAAGGCCTGTAGACCCTGAAAGGGTTAAAACCATTGCTGCGAGTCCTGTCTAGGCTAGATATTTTCAGCATGCTAATTTCTTCCCCTTTATTTATTCCTGTCTTCCAGTCATACACCTCAATCATATCCTCCCTAATTCTACTCCTTTCTAGAGAGTGCAGATTCGGGGCCCTCAGTCTATCCTCATAGGGAAGATTTCTGATACATAGGAACAACTTTGTCATCGTCTTTTGTATGTTTTCCAGAACATTTAAATCCATTCTGTAATACAGTGACCAAAACTGTGCATCACAATCTAAATGAGGCCTAACCAAGGATATATAGAGTTGAAGAATAACCTGAGGACTTCTGTTGTTTATATATCTTAATATGAAGCCAAGGATTCTGTTAGCATTATTGCAAACACTTGTGCACTCTTGTCTTGGTTTCAGATTACTGCTAACCAGAAATCCCAAATCCTTTTTGCAGTCAGTTGTATTAATATCTACATCATTTAGTTTATATGTGGCATGGTTATTTTCCTGTCCAATGTTTAGAACTTTGCATTTGTCTATATTAAATTGCAACTGCCACTTCTCTGACCACTTCATCAGTCTATTCAAATCTTCCTGGAGTGCTCTAATGTCCTCGTGAGAATGAATTCAACGGCCTATTTTGGTGTCATTCGTAAACTTGCTTATGTCGCTCTTTATGCACTAATCTATGTCGTTTATGTAGATTGTGAACAACAGGGGGCCAATGCTGACGCCTGTGCAACACTGCTCATGACACTTCCCCACACTGACTTCTCCCAATTTATGCAAACTCCCTGCTGCCTATTTCTTAACCATACCTCTATCCAAGAAAAAAATTTCTCCTCCTATTACATGTGCCTTACTTTTCCTCAATAGTCTCTGATGTGGCACCCTGCCAAAAGCCTTACTGAAGTCCATATACACAATATAATATTTATTACCACGAGCTACCTCCTCAGATTTTTATTTTATTTTATTAACACACTGGCCAATTCCCACCAAGGCAGGGTGGCCCGAAAAAGAAACACTTTCACCATCATTCACTCCATCACTGTCTTGTCAGAAGGGTGCTTTACACTACAGTTTTAAACTGCAACATTAACACCCCTCCTTCAGAGTGCAGGCACTTACTTCCCATCTCCAGGACTCAAGTCTGGCCTGCGGTTTCCCTGAATTCCTTCATAAATGTTACTTTGCTCACACTCCAACAGCACGTCAAATGTTAAAAACCATTTGTCTCCATTCACTTCTACCAAACACTTCATGCATGCACGCTGGAAGTCCAAGCCCCTAACACAAAACCTCCTTTACCCCTCCTTCAACCTTTCCTAGGCCGACCCCTACCCTGCCTTCCTTCCACTACAGACTGATACACTCTTGAAGTCATTCTGTTTTGCTCTATTCTCTCCACATTCCCAAACAACCTCAAGAACCCTTCCTCAGCCCTCTGGACAACAGTTTTGGCAATCCCGCCCTCCTCCTAACTTCCAAACTACGAATTCTCTGCATTATATTCACACCACACATTGCCCTCAAACATGATATCTCCACTGCCTCTAGCCTTCTCCTTGCTGCAACATTCATCACCCATGCTTCACACCCATATAAGAGCGTTGGTAAAACTATACTTTCATACATTCCCCTCTTTGCATCCGAGGGCAAAGTTCTTTGTCTCCACAGACTCCTAAGAGCACCGCTCACACTTTTCCCCTCATCAATTCTATGATTCACCTCATCTTTCATAGACCCATCCACTGACATGTCCACTCCCTAATATTTGAATACATTCACCTCCTCCATACTCTCTCCCTCCAATCTGATATCCAATCTTTCATCACCTAATCTTTTTGTTATCCTCATAACCTTACTCTTTCCTGTATTCACTTTTAATTTTCTTCTTTTACATACCCTACCAAATTCATCCACCAACCTCTGCAACTTCTCTTAAGAATCACCCAAGAGCACAGTGTCATCAGCAAAGAGCAACTGTGACAACTCCCACTTTATATGTGATTCTTTATCTTTTAACTCTACGCCTCTTGCCAAGACCCTCGCATTTACTTCTCTTACAACACCCATCTATAAATATATTAAACAACCATGGTGACATCACACATCCTTGTCTAAGGTCTACTTTTACTGGGAAATAATCTCCCTCTTTCCTACATACTCTAACTTGAGCCTCACTATCCTCGTAAAAACCCTTCACTGCTTTCAGTAACCTACCTCCTATACCATACTTGCAACATCTGCCACATTAGCCCCCCTATCCACCCTGTCATACGCCTTTCCCAAATCCATAAATGCCTACAAAAACCTCTTTAGCCTTATCTAAATACTGTTCACTTATATGTTTCACTGTAAACACCTGGTCTACACACCCCTACCTTTCCTAAAGCCTCCTTGTTCATCTGCTATCCTATTCTCTGTCTTACTCTTAATTTCTTTCAATAATAACTCTACCATACACTTTATCAGGTATACTCAACAGACTTATATCCCCTATAATTTTTGCACTCTCTTTTGTCCCCTTTGCCTTATACAAAGAAACTATGCATGCTCTCTGCTAATCCCTAGGTACCTTACCTCTTCCAT
Organism: Cherax quadricarinatus; assembly: GCF_026875155.1. Classification (NCBI taxonomy): domain Eukaryota; kingdom Metazoa; phylum Arthropoda; class Malacostraca; order Decapoda; family Parastacidae; genus Cherax; species Cherax quadricarinatus. The sequence continues at coordinate 24,800,472 of NC_069452.1, forward strand.
ACATTTATTAAATAATAGCACCAACCACTCCAAAATATATCCCACCTGCTTTTAACATTTCTGTCTTTATCCCATCAATCCCAGCTGCCTTACCCACTTTCATTTTACCTACTGCTCAGAAATTCCACACACATCACAACTGGCTCTTCCTCACTCCTACAAGATGTTATTCCTCCTTGCCCTATTACACGAAAATCACAGCTTCCCTATCTCATCAACATTTAACAATTCCTCAAAATATTCCCTCCAATCTTCCAATACCTCTACCTCTCCATTTAATAACTCTTCTCTCCTATTTTTAATGCAAATCCATTTGTTCTCTAGGCTTTCTTACTTGTTAATCTCACTCCAAAAATTTTTCTTATTTTCAACAAAATTTGTTGATAACATCTCAACCCACTCTCTCATTTGCTCTCTTTTTACATTGCTTCACCACTCTCTTAACCTCTCTCTTTTTCTCCAGATACTCTTCCCTCCTTGCATCACTTCTACTTTGTAAAAACTTCTCATATGCTAACTTTTTCTCCCTTACTACTATCTTTACATCATCATTCCACCAATCGCTCCTCTTCCCTCCGCACCCACTTTCCTGTAACCACAAACTTCTGCTGAACACTCTAACACTACATTTTTAAACCTACCCAATACCCCTTCGACCCCCTTGCCTATGCTCTCATTAGCTATCTATCCTCCAATAGCTGTTTATATCTTACCCTAACTGCCCCCTCTTTTAGTTTATAAACCTTCCTTCTCTCTTCCTGATGTTTTTATTCTCCCTTTTATCCCATCTACCTTTTACTCTCAGTGTAGCTACAACTAAAAAGTTTATTGATATATCTGTGGCTCCTCTATAAACATGTTTCATCCTGAAGCTACTCAACAGTCTTTTATTACCATACATAATCCAACAAACTACTGTCATTTTGCCCTCCATCATATCTTGTATACTTATTTATCCTCTTTTTCTTAAATATAACTAAACCCCTTTTATACAAAGTTCAATCAAAGGGTTCCCATTAACATTTACCCCTGGCCCCCCAAACTTACATACCACACCTCTCTAAAAGCTTCTCCACTTTGTTTTCGGTCCCCTAACAATTACCCCCCCCCCTTTGGTTCAAAGGTTCTTTACATTCCTTAAATTTCCCCCAAAATCTCTCTTTTCCTCTTCTTTCCTCTTTTCCCCCGGGTGCATACACGTTTTATTATGACCCAATTTCCGAAATCCAACATTTACTTTAATCCCATAACCCTTTGTTTACATTCATATTCCCTTTTCTTCTTTCCATAATAACCCTTTAACTTTTTGTACCCCCTTTAGCTCTAACTCTCTCAGATACCCCAGATTTAACCCCAAATTTATTTCCCCCCCAAAAACTCCCTACCCCCTTCAGCTTGGGTTTTCCCCTTTGGGCCAGGACGTCCAACTTTTTTTCATTCATAACATCAGGAGGATAGGGAAAAGAATTGAATGTTTTCAGTACTTGGGGTTGAGTCTTGGTGGAGGGATTTATAAAGGATAGGTTAATCCAGAATTGATGAGGGAAAAAAATTTGAGGGGTGCGTTGGGACATGTGGAGTAAAAAAAACTTTATCTTGGAGGAAAAGAAGGGAATTTTATAAAAAGTATAGTATACCAAACACTTTTACGGGTGTAAGCTTGGGTGGAAAATGCGCAGCGAGGAGATGGTTGGAGGCAGGGGGATTTCTTTTTAAAGGGGCAAGTTGGGTGTAAATATTATGCAAAAAATTCGGAGTGTGGAAATTAGGAAAAGGGGTTTTTGGGAGTTATAAAAGTATTGTCGAGGGCAAAAGGGGGGGGTTTTTGGGGGTGGTTTGGTCATTTAGAGAAAATGGTCAAAGTAGAATGACATGGAAAGCATGAAAACCCTTAGGGGAAGGAAGGGGGGGGTAGGGGTCTCCTCGAAAGGGTTGAGAAAAAGGGGAAAAGGGGGTTTTTGGGGAAAGGGGGGTTTGGACTTCCCAGCAAGTGTCGTGGGGGTTAGATGGGGTAAAAGGAGAAAAATGGTATTGGCCCGGGAATCTGTTGGAGTGTGAGGGGTAATATTTAGTGAGGGATTCGGGGAAACCCCGGGTTTTTTTTCATATAGTCAGACTTGGTCCGGGAAAGGGGAAGAAAAAAATGCCTGCACTTTAAAGGAGGGTTTGGGATATTGGCAGTTTGGGGGATATGTTGTATCTTTATGTGTATGTTCTAAACTGTTGTATCCTGAGCACCTCTGCAAAAACATGATAATTGTGAGTGGGGGGGGGATGTTGAATGATGATGAGGTTTTTCTTTTTGGGGATTTTCTTTCTTTTTTGGGTACCCTGCCTCGGTGGGAGACGGCTGACTTGTTAAAAAAAAAAAAACAAAAAAAATCAGAAATCATCTTTTATGTCACCCCGCACTACCCCCACCCCACATTCAAGCTCCAGTTTTAAAAAGTTTTTCTCTTCTCTTTTTCAGTAAATTTTTTTTCAGGAAAAGGGGTTACTAGCCCATTGTTTCCGGCTTTTAGTCGCCTCAAATACCTTAGTGAAAATAAAAAAAATTCTAAGGCAGGAATCCCCCTTTGAAAATCATGATGAGATTTTTTGATTATTTAAAACTTTTCAAGAGGGCTATGAACCCCTCGGAATTATTGATTCCATAAATTTTCCACTAGGGGTTAGGCGTATTGGTCCATAGATCGAGGCAAAGGGAAATGTACCCTTCAAAAAATATTATCATATTTGCCTTTTTTCACTTTATCTGGCCCCATCCCAGTTTGTGTGATTGTTGAAAAGATTGGAAAAGGGGTTGCTAAGCTCCTCTTTTATTCCTTTTTAAACCCTTGCTTTCAGTTTAACAGGGCCTGGGCTTTGTTGGGTTTTTTAATTTATCTAATTCCCCTAAGGACCATGTCACTTGTGCCCCAATCATGCATAGGTTTTATCATCCTTTTACAAAATTTATTTCTGGAATACTGCTATATCTTCCTCTGTACAACTGAGAGGAAGTAGTGTTAAAATTTTCTAAAAATTTTTTTATCATGTTCGGGTGCCCCGAGTAACTTTCGATGGGCCTATCTTGTCCCTTATTTTACTTCTTATACAAAAAAGATTCTTTTGGGTTAATCTTTGATTCTCTTGCAATCTAACCTCAAAATCCTTTTTGCTTTTTTTTTCCCCCTTTTTTATTTCTCTTTTTCACTGATTTATTGTTTTTCTTATTGTCCTCTCCTTTTTTTGTTTTGCTGTATATCCCTCCCTTTGACCTTAGAGTTTTAATTATTGTTATCCATTTAGGACCCTTTTTCTTTCTCTGATTTCATTTTAGAAAATAATTGTCCGAGCAGCGGGACTATGCCCTGGAAAACGTCATATCGGCTTTATCACCCTCCGCCCCCACGTAGGTGAGAAACCCCACAACAGTCCCCTAAAAACCAGAATGCCCCCAATAGCATTAACTAACACCAGGATGTGACCAACGGGTCAACTAAACCAGGATGTACCCACACCTTCTAAAAAAACACCCAGGATGCGACCCAAAAATCCATAAAACCCAAGAGGGGCCCAAACACCAGAAACAACACACGGTGTGGGTCCACACCAGTCAACTAACACCCAGTATGTGACCTACACAAGTCCACTAAAACCCAGGATGAAACCCCACACTAGTTCACTAACCCCAGGTGCAAATCACACAAGCCATAATACCCAGGATGAGATATACATCAGTTGCTAACGACAGGATGTGACCCACAGCAGCCACTAATGCCGTCACCCAAAGCAGTCCCAAAAACCCCCAGGAGGGCCCCCCAAACCCCAGCGACTACCCCCCAGGACGAAACCCACAGCAGTCCCTAACACACAGGATGAAACCCCCCCGCCCCCCAAACAATCTAGGGTGCAACGCACCCAGTTGCTAACACTCAGGAGCAACCCCACTGTCCACTAACACCCAAGATGTGACCCACCCCAGTTCACTAACCCCGGATGTACAACACTGTTCACTAACACCCAGGGTAACCCACACCATCAATAACAACCGGGATGCAACCCACAAAGCCCAAAAAAACCCCCCTGGTGGAAAAAAACACCAGCCCGCTAAAGCAAGAGCGACAAACAGCAGTCCATAACCCCCAGGTGTGACCCACGGCAAACTACTAACACCCGGGAGTAACCCATACCATAACTAACATTCAGGAGCAACCCACACAATCCACTAACCCAAAAATTGACCCCACCAGATCACTAACCCCCAGGATACGACCAACAGTAGTCCACTAACCCCCCATATGTGACCCAAGCAGTCCCCAAAACCCCCCAGGTCACCCCACAGAAGTAAACTGACCCCCCAGGATGGGGACCCGCACAAGTGACTACCACCCATCAGCAACGCCAACACCCCAAAAAACTCCCAGGATCACCCCACACCAGTCCATAACACCCAGGGGCAACCCACACCATTTATAACCCCTAGGATGCAACCCCAATAGCCCACTAAACCCGGGATGTGAGCCAGCAGTCAACTAACACCCAGTATGCAACCACACCAGCCCATTAACATCCAGGTGCAACCCACACCGTCAAACCCCCCGGAGGAACTCACCCCCGTTATAACCCCAGGATGTGCCCAAACAGGGCAACTAACCCAGGAGTGAGACACCCCAGCCACTAGAACCCGGGATGCAACTCACCCCCACCCCCTATACAAGGATGTGACCCGCAGCACCCACTAACACCCGGGATGAAAAACCCACATGCCCCTAACGGATGAAACTCCCCACCAGCCCCAAAATACCGGAGAGACCCACAGCCCCAATACCCCCCAGGATGGGGATCCAAACCAGTCGACTACCACCCGGGATGCAACCCACCCCATCCTCTAAAGAGAATATGACCCACACCATCCAAAAACATGTAAGATTGACCCAATCACCCCTTTTACACCCAGGAAGGAGCCAAAAAGGCCTAAAACAAAGGATATGCTCCCACCCCCCTAAACCCAGGATGTAACCCACACCAGTCCATTAATCCCCAAAGATTAACCAAACCATCCACTAACACAGGATGTGACCACACCAGTCCACTAACCCCAGGTGGCCCCACCAGTCCACTAAACCGGATGTGACCCCACCAGTCCACAAACACCCAGGAGTGCCCACACCAGCCCACAACATCCGGATTTGATCACACCGTCCATAACCCCAGGTTGGCCCACACCAGCCATAACCCCCAGGATGTGACTCAAACAGCCAAATAAAACCCCAGGTGTGACCACGCCACCCAAATAACACCCAGGATGTGACTCACCAGTCCACTAACCCCCAGGTGTGACTCAACCAGTCCATAACACCCAGAATGTGACTCACACCAGCCCACAACCCCCGGGATGTGACTCCACCAGTCCACAACACCCAGGAGTGACTCACACCAGCCCACTAAACCCATTTACACATTTTTTGATGGGTGAATTTATACATCTGGTGTATTTTTAAAATTGTTTTTTTCTAGTTTATTTTTAGTGTAAATTTGTTCAGTGGGAATTATTAAATGATACCAAAGTCACTTTTTATGCCAGACAAAATTTTTTAATTTAAATGTGAGTTCTTTTTTGGGAAAAACTTTCAGTCCGGGGAAAAAGGCACGAAAGTTGAATTTACGAGGGAAAACAAGTGTTGTAATGGACTCTCAGTCTGCACACACCTGTCATTGTGTATATCTGTGCTGCGCCCAATTATTTTTGTCATGTACTACGTCAGCTCACACCTGTCATTGTGTTATCTGTGCTGCTGCCCATATTATGTTTCAGTGATAGTCCCCTCACACACCTGTCATTGGGGTTATTGTGGCTGCACCATTTATTGTTTTACATGTGACTCATGGGCTGACACACCTGTCATTGTGTTTCGTGTGCGCACAATTTATTGTTGAATTTTACTCTCAGGTGCACACACCTGTCATTGTGTATTCTGTGCTGCTGCCCCATATTATTGTTGTACATTTGATACTCACTCTCACACACCTGTCATTGTGTATATCTGTGTGGCACATTTATTGTTTACATGTGCTAACCCCCACCTGCACACACCTTATTGTGTATACTGTGTGCTGCACCATATTTTTGTTGTACATGTGACTACGTCACTCTGCCACACTTCTTGTGTATACTGTGTGCTGCACCATATTTTTGTTTTACATGTATAGTAAACTCTGCAACATGTCATTGTGTATATCTGTGTGCTGCCCCATATTATTGTTGTAATGTGACAAAGCAGGCTGCACACACCTGTCTTGGTATTCTGTCTGCTCCCCTTTTTTTTGTAACGTGACTATGTCACTCTCACACACCTGTATTGTTATATCTGTGCTGTGCACCATTTATTGTTGTACAGGGGAAATTACGTCATCTGCACACACCGTTTTGTGTTATCTGTGCGCTGCCCAATTATGTTGTAATGTGATACGTCAGTCTGCCACCCGGGGTCATTGGTAATCTGTGCTGCTGCACCAATTATTGTTGTAAATGGACTACGTACTCAGCACACACCTGTCTTGTGTATATCTGGCGCTGCCCCTATTTTGTTGTACATTACTACGTCACTCTGCCACACCTTCATTGTGTAATCAGTGCTGCTGCCCTATTTTTGTTGTACATGTGCTACTCACTTGCACCACCTGTCATTGTGTATACAGTGCTGCTGCACCATATTATTGTTGTACATGTGACTACGTCAGTTGCACACACCTTTTTTTGTGTATATCGGGGCTGCTGCACCATTTATTGTTGTATGTGGATCGTCGCGCCACACCTGTCATTGTGTTATCTGTGTCCAAAACCCATATTATTGTTGTACATGTGATACGTCACTCTGCACACACCTGTCATTGTGTATTCTTTTGCTGCTGCACCATTTTATTGTTGTACAGTGGACTCGTCATTTGCACACCCCTGTCATTGTGTTTTCTGTGCTTCCCAAAATATTATTTTTTGTAATGGACTACGTCAGTTGCACACACCTTTCTTGTGTTATCTGTGCTGCTCCCTATTATTGTTATCATTACTACGCATTTGCACCCCACCGTCATTGTTATTTCTTGGCTCTGCCCCATATTATGTTGTAATTCTACGCCCATTGCACCCCCTGTCTTGTGTAATCTGTGCTGCTGCACCAATTATTGTTTAATTGACCGCACTCTGCCACACCTGTCATTGTGTATTCTGTGCTGCTGCACCATATTTTGTTGTACATGTACCGTCAGTTGCACACCCCGCATTGGTAATCTGTGCTGCTGCCCAATATTATTGTTGTACATGTGACTACGTACTCTGCACACACCTGTCTTTGTGTTATCTGTGTGCTGCCCATTTATTGTTGTACATGTGACTACGTCATTTGCCCACCTGTATTGTGTAATCTGTGCTGTGCACCATTTATTGTTATACATGTAAATACGTCCCCTTGAAACACACCTGTCATTGTGTATATCTGTGTGCTGCCCATATTTTTTTTGTAATGTGATACGCAGTCTGCACACACCGCTTGTGTAATCTTGCGCCTGCACAAAAAATTTTGTTTTAATGTGACTAGTCAGTCTGCACACACCTGCATTGTTATATCTGTGCTGTGCACCATATTATTGTTTAATGTGACTACGTACTTGCCAAACACCTCAATGTGTATTTTGTGCTGCTGCACCATATTATTTTGCTGTAACGTCACCTGCACCCCCTTCTTGTGTTATCTGTGCTGTAACCATATTATTGTTGTACATTGACTACGTCGTTGCACACACCTGTCATTTGTATATCTGTGCTACTGCAAAATTTTATTGTTTAATTGTCGTAGCCCTGCCACCCCTTTTCATTGTGTATTCAGTGCTGCTCCCACCTTTTATTGTTGTACATGTGATAGTATCTGCCACACCTGTCATTGTGATATCTGTGCTGCTGCACCATATTATTGTTGTACATGTGATACATCGGCTGCAAACCCCTTTTATGTGATTCTGTGCTCTGCCCATATTTTTGTTTGTACATGTACTACGTCAGCTGCCCACCTGTCTTGTGTATATCTGTGTGCTGCACCTATTTTTGTTGAAAGTGAATATTCGTCGAACACACCGTCTTGTGATATCTGTGCTGCTGCACCTATTTTTGTTGTAATGTGATCGTCACTCTGCACCACCCTTCATTGTGTATATCTGGTGCTGCACCATTTTTTGTTGTACTGTGACAGCAGTCGCACACACCTGTCATTGTGTAACTGTGCGGCTGCACCATATTTGTTTAATTACTACGTCAGTTGCACACACCTGTCATTGTGTTATCTGTGCTCGACATATTATTTTTGTACATGTGACTACGTCAGGCTCACCACCTGTCATTGTGATATCGGCTGCTGCACAATTTTAACATACACATTGTTTTTTTTTTTTTAAAAAAGTGTTCTTAAAAAAAGAGACAAAGAACTTCAGATGAAAAACACTGCAGGATACAAGAGACTTATTTTTAAAAAATAAACACAAGTTTGTAAATTGAGATGAGGGTGGTGATAGAATAAAATAACGAAGATGTGTAGTGGGATAGTAACAAATAAAATAACGAAGATGAGTAGGTGGTGATAGAAAACAAATTTATAATAACAAAGATGGTAGGTGGTGATAGAACTAATATAAAAACAAAGATGATGTAGGGTGATAGTAACTATTAAAAAGAAGTGTTGTAGGGGTATAGAAACTAATAAATAACAAGATGATGTGGTGGTGATAGTAATAATATAATAACAGAAGATAGTAGGTGGTGATAGTAACTAATATAATAACGAAATGATGTGGGTGAAGTAAAAATAAATAACAAAAGATGATGTGGGTGGTGATAAAAACTAATAAATAACAGAAGAGATGTAGGTGGTGATAGTAATAAAATAATAACAGAAGTGATGTAGGTGGTGATAGTAATAATATAATAAAAGAAGTGATGTAGGTGGTGATAAAACTAAATAATAACAGAAGATGATGTAGGTGGTGGGCGGCCTCACAGGATGATTACACAGTGAGGCGGCCATCAAAGATATGATGTCCACAGTAGGCGGCCATCAAAATGTGATGTCACACAGTGAGGCGGCCATCACAGTGATGATGCCACCGAATACCTATGTTTCAAGAAAAACCCTCAAAAAGGGTTCCTTGTGTTGATGAGGGGCTTTTAATTTAGGAATTTGGATCTGTGCCCCATTTCCCGAATTAACCCTGAATGCCTTCCACTTTTCCCCCCGGCGTGTATAAAATTTCGGGTTTAGCGCTTCCCCCTTTATTATAATAAAAATAATAATTGCAAAAAAAATAAAACAAGAAAAATAAAAAACATCAATAAATTTTAAATGTAACAAAAGAACTTTTTCAGCAAATGGTTTCCTTCCAAATTACTTTACAAGTTTTAAAAGATCACCTTGAGAAAAATGTCTAAGGATCACTAATTTTATTGGAAATAAAACAGAAGGGGGGGTTTTTAAATACAATCAGCCATCACAAATTGGGATCTTGGGGCAGAGTGGTAATTTTTGAATTGCTTAATAACTCGGGAAATCTTGAGGGGTTTCGGAGGTCACGCCCCCGTGGCCTGGTCTGGACCAGGCCTCATGGTGGTCAGGGGTTTATCAACCAGGCGTTACTGCTGCAGCATGCAAGTGATTACGAACCACAGCGCGGTTGGGCAGGGACTGACTTTAGGTGCCTGCCCCTGCCTTCGAAGACAGTGTTTTTCTATTGGTAACCCCCCTTTATTGCTGGGGGGCAATCGAAAAGTCTTGGGCCCGGACACTTATTGTGTTTTTCTCAGTGTACTCTGGCCCCCCCGCTTTTTTAAGTGGGGTTGTTGCATTCCCCTGAGTGTTTTGCATTCATATGGGGATTTTCCTGTGCAAGTTTGGTACCAATCCCTCCAGGCCTTCAAGGTTAGCGTATCCTCTCGCTTTTGTTCCGGGAAACAGATCAAAGGGCCTTCACTGTTCCCCGTAGTTTGGTGCCTTTTTGCATTTATGTGTGCGGTTTTAAAGTATTTTGTACACTCCCAGGTCGCAATATCCCAGCTTGAAGGGGGCCATGATGTACGCAGTATTCCAGCTAGAGGACAAACGATTTTGAAGTCACATGGGGTTGGGGGTCCCAGTTTTTAAGGTTTCATTTTCCACCTATCGTTTTCCCAGGGAGAGGGAGATACTTTTTTTTGGTCTTTTTAAGGCGAGATTCTCTGCATTTCACTCCCCGGGCCCTTTACATTACTTTTCGCTCTATTGTATGGTTAGAAATTTTTGGATACCCCGACACTTTTTTAATTTCATCAGTTTTCCATATTGAGAATTTTAAATTTCTCCCGTTGAAATTTAATTTTTTCCAGTGGCCCATTTGAAGATTTGGTTGAGTCCCCTTGGAGTCTCGCAGTGTCTTCGATGGAGGGCACTTTTCCCTGGTGACTGGGGGTCATCCCCAAAGGGAAAAAAAAGGAGCAAAGGATAATTTTGTCTTATCAAAATGAGGATGAGGAATAAAAAGGGAGCAAAAAACGTTTCCTTGTGGAACAGAGCTTTTTACCTGGTGCCTGGGAATTTTCCGGGTTTTCTGTTTCTCTTTGTGTTCTATTTGTCAGGAAATTGTAGACCCTTACCCAAATTTTCCCCTTATTCCTTTACCCCGCATTTTGGTTTATTACACCATGGTCACACTTGCGAAACTTTTGCAAAATTGTGTATAAACCCTCTTATTTTGTTTTTCCTCTGCAGCATCCAAGACCTTTCATAGTATCATAGCTGGGGGCAGGCGGAGGACCTGTTCTAAAACCCCTTTGCCCCGGGTTGTTAACGAGGGTATCATTGGTTTGGGTATCTTTTTTCTTTTGAACCCTCTTAAAGATTTTTTTTATGAGATGTTAGTGTATGGTCTGTAGTTCTTTTCAATTTCTTTTTTTGCCCCTTTTTGGAGTGGGGTATGTCTGTTGTTTTTTGTTTTTTGTGGAAAGACCCCTGTGCCATGTCCCTCCATAAAAGGAAGGCCCAAAAGGGATTTCTTCAGTTCTTGAACACAAGAAAATTCCATGAGTCGGGCCCGGGGCGGTGCATGGGGTGTCATTAATTGCCCCTTCAAAATTTTGTGGAGTTAAATAATATTGGAGTTTTTGGGAAGACCAGGGTTTTGAGTTCTTCATAAAGAATTCAATTGGATTGTCGACCCTTTGTGATTGCAGTGGATGCTGAACAAAGGGCATACTGGGGTTTATATCTCACCATTTTTGGCATCATTGTGTTGTCCCATTCTGCCTAAGCAGGGCCCAAAAATGGGTGTTGTTTTTCCTTTAAATTTGGATAAAAGATGAAGATTTTTTTTCTTTTTTCTTTCAATTTCCTTTAGGGCTTTTAGTCCTTTGGTGATTCTTGTCTCCTATAAGATTTGTCAGCTTAAGTTGTTTTTTTGCAATTTATTGACTGTATTCCCTTTATATTTCACATATATTGACCCCCCCAGAGCTTGTGACTCCTCTTTTCATCGTATAGGGGAAGTCTTCTTTTCTAGTTTACATCATATTTTTCTTTTTCTTAATGGAAAGGGTCTTTAGCAGTCTAAGAACCACAGAATTCATTTTTTTTAAAGGCAGAGTTCGGGGCGGTGTTGTTTGGATTCTTCCCCGCTTGTTTATTTAGGACAAAGGTTTACTTGATCCCATTGTAGTTTTTGTTGCTGAAAATTTATTTCTTTAAAAGGGCCTTTATGATTATTACTTTTTTTGGCCAGAGCCCGTGCATAAAAGTTTACCACTATTATTTGAATCGAGTGAATTGTCTTTGATACGTTTATTAGTATCAGATCTTCTTGTTGTGAAGAGAGGTCCGTCATTTTTATTTTAGGCTCTACTATTTTTTTGGTTTAACCCTTTTAGGGGGGAAGGGGCCCCCTTTGAGACTTTTTTGGGTCGGCCAAATTCAAAAAAAAAATTGTTTTTTCTTTTGAAAAAATAGAGAATCTTTTTCCCCCCTCATAATGACCTAAAAGTTGAAATTTGATGGGAAAACTTACGGAATTAGCTCTGTGAAAATTTTCGGTCTCTATAATGTTTACGAACGTGATTTTGCAACTTTGGCCCTATATTTGGCCAAATTTCCCCTTACTAAACGACAAAAAAAAACTTACTATTCGTTTTGAATCCTTTTTTTTTTATCAAATGAGAACACAAAACCCCCATTTAAGATTTAACTATCCCATACAGTGGTAGAATTTGCAAATTTTTCCAATTTTCCCCGAATTTTAAAAGAGCCAAAATTTTGAATGGGCCCGAACAAACAAGAAATGCATTCCTGGGCCTAAAATAACATTTCCCCTGTTTTATTGTTTAATCCCCACCCCCTCTTAATTCTTTTGCTTCCATTTGAATTTTTATTCTCACAAAAAAAAAAGGAGTTTATGTTATGCAGACACGCATTTGTGTAGAAATGGTGTAAATAATATCAATGACTTGTGAAAAAATATCAAACCCCAGTTGAGTGTTTTACGCCCTAGCTGATATTTTTACTTTTTAATTTTGGGAAAAAACAAAAAATTTGTGCTACTTTATCAATTTCCAATACTTTTTTATTTTAACCTTTTTAAAATCATCTCAATTTCGTATTTTTGTCTTTAAATTCTTAAATTCAAAAAAGAATTAAAAAAAACAATAATACCATAGGGAAAAAATTTGTGCAAAAATCGCTGTTTTAATCCAAAAACATTGTCAAAGTTTTTTTTTCGTTACCTGGAGTTTACCTGGAGAGAGTTCCCGGGGGGCAACGCCCCGCGGCCAGTCTGTGACCCGGCCCCTTTGGTCAGTGTCCAGGTGCGACCCAACCGTAACTAACACCCCAAATACCCATTTTACTGATGGGGAACATGACAACAGGTGGAAAAAAACTGTCCCCAAGTTTCTACTCTGGCTGGGAATCGAACCCAGGCCCCCACCCCTGTGAAAGGGGGAGCGTTTCCCCCAGGCCACCGACCTGCCTATTTGCCCCGCAGGATTTTTTTATACACACAATGACCCCATAGACCCCTTTTTTCATATGTGGCCTACCCGCTTTTTTTTCCCCTTGATTTGGGATGCAGAAATTTTGGTGTATAGTACGTCAAAAACCCGGTGCATAAGCCTATAGTACGGCCGAACCCTGAAAGGGTTAAGGGGAATTTTTTTCAGAGATTTAATAGTTCGGTGTGTGTGAAATTTTTTGAGCTGCCCCCGGGGTGACTTGCTAAAAAAATTGTTTGCGTATCCCCCATTTTAGGTGTTCCCGGGTTGAAATCTCCTCGTAAAAAGATTTTGGGGCAGGAGTTGGGAGATTTTCCAGCAGTGGTCAATTTTCTCAAGCTGCTCCCGGAAAATTTCGGGAAATTGCATCTGGAGGCTTTTTACACTACCACAAGACAAGGTTTTGGTTTTCGATCTTTACGCCAAAACTTCGACTACATCATTTTGGGTTTTTAGTAGCTGTGCAAAAAGAGCAAAAATCTGCATAAGGCCAATCCCCCCCTTTTTTGTGTTTAGTCTGTTGCATCAGTAGGGTGTAACCCGAGTCCATATTTTGTTTTCATAAAAATCCTTCATGTGGGTTTCTGGAATGTTTTTTTTTCAAAATTGCTTTGCCCCCTGGCATCCTTTTTTGCAAGAAATTTGTGTTTTTTTATGGCTTTGACCCCCGCATGTTTGCAAAAACAAAAGTCATATTGTGGAAAATTTAAGGGTTTTATTTTCTGGCTCTAAAATCTGTTTTTCTGGGGGGAGATCCATTGTCCCCTGCCTCTGCTCCAGATTTTTCATGGTGTAGGCTATTGTCTTTTTTTGCCAGTATTTTTCCCTTCGGCCCCCAAACAACCCCTTTTCCCAGGGAAGTTGAGGTTCGTCTCTTTTTTTTCCCTAGTCTGGCTGGTCTGTGTCTTCTAGTCCCTTGAGATGATATGCCTGGCAGTATGCATTGTAGCATTTTCTTTCATGGATTGATGGTGACACATTTTTGGGTGAGATAAACTGCAAAAAGGAAGTTGCACTCTCCTTTTCATGGGGTGCAGATTTTTGGAATAGTCAAAGGTGCATGTCCCACCGTTTTATCAGATTTCCGTGCCCGCAAACCCAAGGATAGTTTAACATAGATTGTACTTCTGTTTGCTAGATTTATTGTAGCTTGTTCACTGCGGGGGGATTTATTTTTCCTGTTCCTCAAAAATCAATATCTTTTACCCCAAGGACATCAGTGCTTCCACCCGGTTTTTCTGGTAGTGTGTCGACACTATTCCTGAGGCCCCAAAACCCCTTTTGATCCCCTTCCAGAAGTTTCTATTTTTAACCCTTTTGGGTGAATTTAAAGGGTTTTTTCGGGGTCCTTAGGAAAACACTGACCCCCATGAACTCTCTTTAATATTTCACTCCCCCTCTGGAGACTTTCCTTCAGGGACAACCTGCACCCTCAGCATGTCCTCCCGGGAAAACCTGCCCCCCCAGGAGCACGTCCAAGCAGCCCCAAACCCCACCACCATCTTTTTTTATCAGCTGTCATACCATGCTGACATGTCTTTCAAGAAGGATGTTTTATTATTGTTCTTGTCTTTTAATATAGATGTCATTTCCTTATACAGGTGTATCTCATTTGGGCAAACCCAAAAACATCTCTCTGAGTTTATATTAAGTGTGGTGTTATGCAGGGTTCTGCATGACATCGTAATGTACATATAGTGGAGAAGTGTGCCATAATAATATGAATATTATAGTTGTAAAGAATAATTTTATAATTGATAATGTGCATTTGGGGGTACTGTAAAGTACTCTAACTGTAATTATAAAGAAATTCTGTTAATGATTTATTTTCCAAGGATGTTTGGGTACGCGGAGTAAGCGTGGTTTGGGGGAGTCACGTGACGTTAGCATGGTGTGTAGAGGCTGGCGTCGGAGATGCTGTGTATTTAAGATAAGTTTGTAGTTTTGGAGTGAGATTAACAAGTTAAGAAAGCCTAGAGAACAAATGGATTTGTCAGTTAAAAATAGGAGAGGAGAGTTATTAAATGGAGAGTTAGAGGTATTGGGAAGATGGAGGGAATATTTTGAGGAATTGTTAAATGTTGATGAAGATAGGGAAGCTGTGATTTCGTGTATAGGGCAAGGAGGAATAACATCTTGTAGGAGTGAGGAAGAGCCAGTTGTGAGTGTGGGGGAAGTTCGTGAGGCAGTAGGTAAAATGAAAGGGGGTTAAGGCAGCCGGGATTGATGGGATAAAGATAGAAATGTTAAAAGCAGGTGGGGATATAGTTTTGGAGTGGTTGGTGCAATTATTTAATAAATGTATGGAAGAGGGTAAGGTACCTAGGGATTGGCAGAGAGCATGCATAGTTCCTTTGTACAAAGGCAAAGGGGATAAAGAGAGTGCAAAAATTATAGGGGGATAAGTCTGTTGAGTGTACCTGGTAAGGTGTATGGTAGAGTTATAATTGAAAGAATTAAGAGTAAGACGGAGAATAGGATAGCAGATGAACAAGGAGGCTTTAGGAAAAGGTAGGGGGTGTGTGGACCAGGTGTTTACAGTGAAACATATAAGTGAACAGTATTTAGATAAGGCGAAAGAGGTCTTTGTGGCATTTATGGATTTGGAAAAGGCGTATGATAGGGTGGATAGGGGGGCAATGTGGCAGATGTTGCAAGTGTATGGTGTAGGAGGTAGGTTACTGAAAGCAGTGAAGAGTTTTACGAGGATAGTGAGGCTCAAGTTAGAGTATGTAGGAAAGAGGAAATTTTTTCCCAGTAAAAGTAGGCCTTAGACAAGGATTGTGTGATGTTTACCGTGGTTGTTTAATATATTTATAGATGGGGGTTTTAAGAGAAGTAAATGCGAGGTGTCTTGGCAAGAGGCGTGGAGTTAAAGATAAAGAATCACACACAAAGTGGGAGTTGTCACAGGCTGCTCTTTGCTGATGACACTGTGCCTTGGGAGATTCTGAAGAGAAGTTTTCAGAGATTGGTGGATGAATTTGGTAGGGGTGTGCAAAGAAGAAAATTAAAGGTGAAAACAGGAAAGAGTAAGGTTATGAGGATAACAAAAAGATTAGGTGATGAAAGATTGAATATCAGATTGGAGGGAGAGAGTATGGAGGGGGTTTGAACGTATTCAGATATTTGGGAGTGGACGTGTCAGCGGATGGGTCTATGAAAGATGAGGTAAATCATAGAATTGATGAGGGAAAAAGAGTGAGTGGTGCACTTAGGAGTCTGTGGAGACAAAAAAACTTTGTCCTTGGAGGCAAAGAGGGGAATGTATGAGAGTATAGTTTACCAACGCTCTTATATGGGTGTGAAGCGTGGGTGATGAATGTTGCAGCGAGGAGAAGGCTGGAGGCAGTGGAGATGTCATGTCTGAGGGCAATGTGTGGTGTGAATATAATGCAGAGAATTCGTATTTTGGAATTTTAGGAGGAGGTGCGGGATTACCAAACTTTTGGGTCCAGAGGGCCCTTGAGGAAGGGTTGTGAGGTGGTTGGGGACATGTAGAGAGAATGGAGCAAAACGAATGGACTTCAAGAGTGTATCAGTCTGTAGTGGAAGGAGGCGGGGTAGGGGTCGGCCTAGGAAAGGTTGGAGGGAGGGGGTAAAGGAGGTTTTGTGTGCGAGGGGCTTGGACTTCCAGCAGGCATGCGTGAGCGTGTTTGATAGGGGTGAATGGAGACAAATGGTTTTAATACTTGACATTTCTGTTGGAGTGTGAGCAAAAATAACATTTATGAAGGGATTCAGGGAAACCGGCAGGCCCGGACTTGAGTCCTGGAGATGGGAAGTACAGTGCCTGCACTCTGAAGGAGGGGTGTTAATGTTGCGTTTAAAAACTGTAGTGTAAAGCACCCTTCTGGCAAGACAGTGATGGAGTGAATGATGGTGAAAGTTTTTTTTTTTTCGGGCCACCCTGCCTTGGTGGGAATCGGCCAGTGTGATAATAAAAAAAAAATAATTTGTTTGTTGTGCACTTGTTTTCCAACTCAAGCCATAGGCTCTTTATATGGCTTACCTGTATGTTCACCCCGGCTCTGACATGGTCAGGGTGCTGTGGGAGGAGTGAGGGAAAAAAAGAAATGAGGTGTGAAGTAGAGTGGGCCTGACGCTGACGAGGCATAGTGGTTATGGTGGCTGGACCTCCAGCCAGTGGTTGTTTGTGTACCCTCATTTGGGTGTTTAGGATTAAGGTTTTTCTGTTATGTTATGTTATGGTGACTAAATAGATATATTTTCCTAATTGGGATTTTTTGAATAAACCCCCTTTTTACCGAACCCCTTTAAGTACACATACCAGTTTAGTGCTTTCTCTTTTGTCTGGGATAGCCCTGGGTGGCCTGTTTGGGCTTGAGATGTGAGTAACTTTTATCTTTGCCCTTAGACCAGACACAAGCCCCCAGCTATCCCACATTTTTGTGTAACATGTGGTCACTAGTTTAACACTTTCAGGGTTTCTGACATATTAGTACAGCTTACACACGAGGGTTTTTGATATACTAGTACGCCTAAATTCTAGCGCCATCAAATCTAGCAAGAGAAAGCTGGAAGGCCTAAATATGAAAGAATGGGTCTATGTGGTCAGTATGCGCAGTATAAAAAAAAAACTGCAGCACACAGTGTGTAATGAGGAAAAAAAACTTTGACAGTGTTTTTGGATTAAAACAGTGACTTTGCACTGCATTTTTGTATGGTATTTATGATTGTATTCTAGTTTTCCTAGTCACATTTTATAGAATGGAAGATATATTACAGAAATTGAGATGATTTTGACTGGTTTTACAAAGAAAAGTACAGTAGGGCCCCACTTATACGGCAGGTTAGGTTCCAGGCTACCGCCGTAAAGCGGAAATCGCCGTTAAAGTGGAACACCCTTTTTTTCCACTTATAAATGCATACAAACACTAGATAACAAGTTTACACTAACATATATTAAGTTAGCAATAGAACCAAGGCATCAAAAACAATAAAAAGGTACAATACCACATAGTGCACTCATTACTTACCTTAAAATATTTATAGTTTAATCTAGGGTGAGACAAGTAGTATTTATTGTAAGAAATCAAGTGTGGTATGTATGGTAATAGCCAGGCTATTTCACCAGGCCACCCCACCCACACTACTATTCTATGATATTTAAGCATCCCAGAGCGATAAAATGTATATACAGTTCACTCATTACTTACCTTAAAATATTTGTAGTCTTAATGTAGGGTCAGGAGTAAGTAAATGAGATAAAACGAATAAATGAGAGAGAGAAAGAATGAATACATGAGAGGTGAAAGGCCAGGCACAGAGTAAACAAACCAGGCTCCCACATCTTATATTTATGTTTATTTATTCTATTGTGGGTGTATTTATCTTTTTTATGTTATGTATCGTGTTTATTATATAATTTTGAAAAAAATATCATGGCTGGATTAATGAAAATGTGTATATTACCGTAATATACGACATTTAATGGACTCAGTATTGTATTATCACCACTTGTGGAAGTCGTCTGCTACACAGCTCACATTTATGTTTATTTATTCTACTGTGGGGTGTATTTATCTTATTTATATGTTATGCATCGTGTTTATTATATAATTTTGAAAAAAATATCATGGCTGGATTAATGAAAATGTGTATATTACCGTAATATACGACATTTAATGAGACTCAGTATTGTTATTATCACCACTTGTGGAAGTCGTCTGCTACACAGCTCACATTTATGTTTATTTATTCTACTGTGGGGTGTATTTTATCTTATTTATATGTTATGCATCGTGTTTATTATATAATTTTGAAAAAAATATCATGGCTGGATTAATGAAAATGTGTATATTAACGTAATATACGACATTTAAATGACTTGATGTATGTAAGTTTATTTAGGTACAGGTATACATAAGTATAATTATCAGAGTTATATATAAAATATGAAATAACTTTTAAAAACATTGAAATTTTGGAGTTTCCAGACAAAATGGAGAGGACTTAGTGCTTACTGAGCTCATGGAGAATGTAAACAAACAGGGTGGGGCACGGTGACCGTATTAGAAAGTCA
Source organism: Cherax quadricarinatus (assembly GCF_026875155.1). NCBI lineage: Eukaryota > Metazoa > Arthropoda > Malacostraca > Decapoda > Parastacidae > Cherax > Cherax quadricarinatus. The sequence goes on from NC_069452.1 coordinate 24,819,554, forward strand.
GGTGGGGGAGCCGTATAGTGAGTTTTGGTCATAATTTGAAATGTCCGTATTAGCGGAACGCCGTTAAAGCGGAACGCCGTAAAGCGGGGCCCTCCTGTACCTTGAAATTGAACTCAAAGTAGCAGAAATGTTCGATTTTTGCCAAAGTTCAAAAGTAAACAAATCATGCCATGCGCCCAATACACCAACTGGTGAGTCTAATATTCTTTCACAAGTGCGCTCATATTATTTATACCATTACTACACTAATACAGTAGTCTGTATAACAGTAAATCTTCTATTTTTTGTGAGAATAAAAATTCAAAGTGGAAGGCAAAAGAAATGTATGATGAGCCTGGGGATGTGACTAATGAACAGAGGAAATGTTATTTTAGTGCCAGTAATGTCTTTCTTGTTTATTCTGGACCCTATTTGGAAATTGGCATCTTTTGAAATTTGTGTGAAATTGGCAAAATTGCTAATTTCTGACCACTGTACTGAATAGTTGAAATTGGTAAATGGGTGGTTTCTTGTACTCATTCGATAGAAAAAATGGAATTGTAGCAAAATAGTTATGATTTTTGTCAACTAGTACACTGGAATTGGCCAAAAATACTGCTCAAAGTGGGCAAAATCGCCGATGCGTAAACATCGTCGAGACCGCTAACTCTGCAAGAGCGTAATTCCGTAAGTTTTCCATCAAATTTCATACTTTTGGTGTCATTATGATCGGGAAAAGATTCTCTATTTTTTCATAAGAAGAAAATATTTTTCCAAAAAATTTTCAACCCTGAGAACAAGTTTCGGAGAGGGCCTCTCGACCCTGAAAGGGTTAAAGTTCCTGCATATACTATGGGACCACTGACCACACAGATGGCAAGCAATCCAGGCCTGCCTTTATCCTTTGCCCTTTCTGCAAACCACACAAATCTTCATGGTAGTGATCCTCTTACAATACTGGACAACTTTCTTAGCTAGTTAGTCTATAATTCCACAATGCCTTTATTTTTATTTTTTAGCAGTTCTTCTGATTTGGCTTTATTTCCAATGAAACCGTTTTAATCCACCCAAATCCGGCTTTATTTCCACAAAAAGTGTTTGAATCTGCCTGAATCCAGCGAAATCTATTTGAATTCTCCCGAATCCACGAACTGGAAGAATCCAGTCCCTGTATATCTCTTTTCTAATAATTACCTTAACAGTAGATCTGTCTATCTGTATTTTAACTATTTGTTGTATTTAAATTTCTGTACAGTTCTTCTGGTTTGGCTTTATTTCCAACAAAACCATTTTAATCCGCCAAAATCTGGCTATATTTCGAAGAGACCATTTGAATCAGTGCAAATCCAGCGAATCTGGAAGAATTTCTTTGGGGTTTTTGTG
>NC_069452.1:24821415-24908915 GCF_026875155.1 Cherax quadricarinatus
GTTTTGATTTTTTATCTTTTAAAGAGCTATGAATGCCTCGGAAATTTATTGATTCCAAAAAATTTTCCCACTTGGGGGTTTTGGCGTTTTGTCCAAGATCGAGGCTAAGGACATGTCACCTGCTTCGAAAATAGTTATCATTTTTGGGCCATTTTCACTTATCTGGCCCCATGCCAGTTTGTGTGATATGTTGAAAAGATTGGCCAAAGTTTGCTAAGCTCCTCTTACATTCCTTTAAAACCCTTGCTTTTCATTTAACAGGCCTGGGCATTTGTTGGGTTTTTAATTTATCTAATTGCCTAAGGCCATGTCACTTGTGCCCCTAATCATGCATAGGTTATTATCACCCTGTTCTACATAATTTATTATTTCTGGAATACTGCTGTATCTTCCTCTGTACAAACTGAGGGGAATATGTGTTAAAAATTCTACAAATTTTCTTATCACTGTTCTTTGAGCTGACCAAGTAACTTTCGATGGGCCTATCTTGTCCCTTATTTTTACTTCTGTATACAAGAAAGAGTTCTTTTGGGGTTAATCTTTGTTTTCTCTTGCAACTCAAAACCTCAAAATTCTCTTTTTGCTTTTCTTATTCCCTTTTTTATTTCTCTTTTTCACTGATTATATTGATTTCTTAATTGTCCCTCTCCCTTTTTGATTTCCCTGTATATGCCTCTCCTTTGACCATTGAGACGTTTTAATTCTATTGTTCATCCATTTAGGATCATTTTTCTTTCATCTGATTTCACTATTTAGAAAATAAGTTGTCCGAGCAGCTGGCCCTATGCCCGGGGAAAACGTCATATCGGCAGTAATCAACTCCTACCTGACCCAAAATCAGGTGATGCCCAACCCCAAAACCCGAGTCCCCTTAACAACCCGGGATGTGACCAACAGCAGTAAAACTAACACAGGATGCTACCCACACCAATCTATAAACACCCAGGATGGACCACCAAACCCACTAAAACCCAAGATGGGGACCCACACCAGTCAACTAACACACTGGTGTGGGTCACACACCAGTCTACTAACACCCAGTATGTGACCTACACAAAGTCCATTTAAAACCCCGGATGCAACCAAAACTAGTTCACTAAACCCAGGATGCAAATCACACAAGACCACTAATACCCCGGATGAGATATACATCAGTCTGCTAACAGACAGGATGTGACCCACAGCAGTCCACTAAAAGCCTGGATGCATCCCACAGCAGTCCATAACACCCAGGAGCACCCAAAACCCGTCAACCCCCCAGGACGCACCCACACAGTCCACTACCACCAGGACGAACCCCCACCCGCTCCACCAACACCAACGGAATGCAACCCTCCCCAGCCCCCAATATCCCCCAAAAGGGGGAACCACACCAGTTCACTAACACCAGGGGGTGTGACTAACAGCTGTTCACTAACACCCAGGAGTAACCCCACACCAGTCAACTAACAACCAGGATGCAACCCACAAAGTCCAATAACACCCTGATTGACCAAACCAGCCCGCCCAACAGCAAGATGCGACAAACAGCAGTCCACTAACACCCAGGATGTGACCCACGGCAAACTACTAACACCCTGGATGTAACCCATACCAGTAGACTAACATTCAGGATGCATCCCAAAAAGTCCACTACACCCTGATGTGCCCACCGATCACTAACACCCCAGGATACTGACCAACAGTAGTCCACTAACACCCAGTTATTGTGACCCACAGCAGTCCCATGAACACCCAGGGGGATGCATCACAGAAGTCAAGACACCCAGGATGCGACCCGCACAAGTCGACTACCACCCATCATGCAACGCACAACAGTCCAATAACTCCCAGGATGCAACCCACACCAGTCCACTAACACCCAGGAGGCAACCCACACCAGTCTACTAACACCTAGGATGCAACCCCCAATAGCCCACTAACACCCTGAATATACCCACTTCAGTCAACTAACACCAGGATGCGAAGTGCAAAGGCAGTCACTACACCAGTATTGCAACCCACACAGCCATGAACATCCAGGATGCCAACCACACCAGATCAGTAAACCCAGGAGGCAAACCCTCACCAGTTCTACTATCACCAGGATGTGTCCAACACAGGGCTACTAATACCACCAGGATGTGAGGACACATCCGGCCCACTAGCAAACAGATGCAACTCACACCAGTCCATAATTCAAGGATGTGACCCGCAGCAGTCACTAAAACCCAAGGATGCAACACACTTGCCATAACATTCAGGATGCAACTCACACCAGTCACTAATACCCAGGATGAGACCCACAGCAGTCCACTTACACCCTGATGTAACCCACATCACTTGACTATCACCCAGGATGCGACACACAGCAGTCCACAATACAACCTGGGATGCGATCACACCAGTCGATTACCACCCAGGATGCCCAATCCACACCTCAGTCCTCTAACGAGAATTTGACCCACACAGTCAATAACATGTAAGATTCTGACCCACACCAATCCATTTACACCCGGAAGCGAGCACACAAGTCCACTAACACCCAGGATAGTGAACCACACCACTATAACACCAGGATGTGACCACACCAGTCCTTTAATACCCAGATGTAACCAACACCAGGTCAGCTTACATCCAAGATGCCGACCCACACCAGTCGGACTAACATTCCAATATGCATCCCACAACCAGTTGTCTATACACCCAGTGGAGCGACTGACACCAGTTTACTAATGCCTAGGATTGCGACCCACAAACAGTCCCATAACAACCCTGGTGACGACCACATCAGTCCACTAACTAACACACAAGGTGCCGACCATGCCAGTCCAGTAACACCAGGATGAGACCACAAACCAGTACTAACACCCCGGATTGCAACCACATCTGTCCACTAACACCAGGTGTGACCCACGCCAGTCCATTAAACACCAGGATGCAACCCACACAGTCGCCATAACTACCAGGTTGCAACCACACACCGGTCCACTAACACCCAGGATGTGGACCCACTCCAGTCGACTAACACTCAGGATGTGACACACACCAGTCCTCAACACCCAGGATGTGCTCAACACCAGTCCACTAACACACTGGATGTGACCTCACACAGTCCACTAACACCCAGGATGTGACTCAACCAGTCCACTAACAACCCAGGTTGTGAAACACAACCAGTCCACTTACACCCTGGGATGTGACCACACAGCCCACTAACAACCAGGATGTGACACAACAGGTCCACTTTAAACCCAGGATGCAACCCTCACCAGTCCACTAACCATCCAGGATGTGACTCACTCCCTGTCCACTAACCAACAGGATGTGGAACCACACCAGGTCCACTAACACCCAGGATGCAACCCCACACAGTCCTCTAACAAATCCTGGATTGTGACTCACACCAGTCACTAACATCCAGGATGTGACTCACACAGTCCACTAACACAGGATGTGACGGACACAGTCAACTAACACCCAGGGATGTGACCCACACCAGTCCACTAAACACCCCAGGATGTGACCCACACGTCCACTAAACACCCAGGGATGTGGACCCACACAGGTCCACTAACAACCAGGATGTGACCTCACCCACCAGTCCAATAACACCCAGGATATGTGACTCACCCAGTCACTACAACCAAGGATGTGATCACACAGTCCAATAACACCCAGGATGTGACTCAACCAGTCACTAACACCCAGGATGTGACTCACACCAGTCAACCTAACACCAGGAAGTGACCAACTACCAGCCCAGGTAACACCAGGATGTGACTCCACCAGTCCACTAACACCATGTACACATTTTATGTTGGGTGAACTTATAATCTGGTGTATTATTTACATTGTTTATATTCTAGTTCATTATTAGTGTAAATTTGTGCAGTGTGAATTATTAAATGATTCAGAGTCACATTTAACTGCCAGGACATAACATTTTATTATTGTGAGTTCTTTGTTGGCAAAAACTTCTAGATCCTGAAAAAAGGTCACGAAAAGGTTGAATTTTACGAGGAGGAACAAGTGTTGTACATGATGACTTACGTCAGTCTGCCACCACATGTCTTTGTGTAATATCTGTGCTGCTGCACATATTATTGTTGTACATGTGACTACGTCTAGTCTGCACAATGTCATTGTGTATATTCTGTGATGCTGCCCCATATTATTGTTGTACATGTGACTACGTCTGTCTGCACTCCATCCTGTCATTGTGTATATCTGTGCCTGCTGCACATATTTTTGTTGTTACATGTGACTAGTCAGTCTGCACACACCTGTCATAGTGTAGATATGTGCTGCTCTGCCACATATTATTGTTGTACATGTGACTATGTCACTCTGCACACACCTGTCATTGTGTTATCTGTGCAGCTGCTCCCATATATTGTTGTACATGTTACTACGTTGTCTGCACACACCTGTCATTGTTGTATATCTGTGCTGGTGCCTCCTTATTTTGTTGTTCATGTGACTCGTCAGTCTGCACACCACCTGTCATTGTGTATATCTGTGCTTCTGCACCATATTATTGTTGTACATGTGCTACGTCAGGGCTGTGCACCACACCTGTCATTGTGTATATCTGTCTGCTGCACCATATTATTGTTGTACATGTGACTACTTCAGTCTGCACACACCTTGTCATTGTGTATATCTGTGCTGGGTGCTCCTTATTATTGTTGTACATGTGATAGTCAGTCTGCACACACCTGTCATTGTGTATTCTGTGCTGTGGCTCCATATTATTGTTGTAATCGTGACTACGTCAGTCTGCACACACCTGTCATTGTGTTTATCTGTTGCTGCTGCACCATATTATTGTTGCTAACATGTGATAGTCAGTCTGCCACACCTGTCATTGTGTATATCTGTGCTGGTGCCCACCATATTATGTTTATTACATTGTGACCTACGTCAGTTGCACACAACCTGTCATTGTGTATATCTGTGCTGCAGGCACCATATTATTGTTGTCATCGGACTACGTCACTCTGCACACACCTGTCCATTGTGTATATCTGCCCGTGCGGGTGCACCATATTATTGTTGTCATGTGACTACGTCACTATGACACACCTGTCATTGTGTATAATCTGTGCTGCTGCACTATATTATAGTTGTAACTGTGATTCGTCTGTCTGCTCACCCTGTCCATTGTGTATATCTGTGCTGCTACACAATATTATTGTTGCTACATGTGACTACATCGTCTGCCAACACCTGTCATTGTGTATATCTGTGCTGCTGCACATATTATTGTTATACATGTGACCGTCATGTCTGCACACACTGTCATTGTGTATATCTGTGCTGGCTGCACCATCATTATTGTTGTACATGTTGTATACGTCAGTCTGCCCACAACCTGTTATTGTGTATATATCTGTGCTGCTGCACCAATTATTGTTGTACATGGACTATGTCAGTCTGCCACCACACTGTCATTGTGTATATCTGTGCTGCTGCACCATATTTTGTTGTACAGGTGACTACGTTCAGGCTGCCACACACTTTCATTGTGTATATCTGTGTGCTGCCACAATATTACAATACACACTTGTCTTATTTTTTTTATAAAAGTGTTCTTAATCAAAAGAGACAAAAAGATACTTCAGATGTAAACACGGCCGGGATTCAAGAGACTTATTTTACATCATTAACACAAGTTGATATACTGAGATGATGTAGGTGGTATAGTAACTATATAACTAACTGAAGTATGATGTTGTAGGTGGTGTGATAGTAACTAATTATAATAACAGAAGATGATGTAGGTGGTTATAGTAAATAATATAATAACAGAAGATGATGTAGGTGGTGATAGTAACTAATATAATAACAGATGATGATGTAGGTGGTGATAGTAAACTATTATAATAACAGAAGATGATGTAGGTGATGATAGTATACTAATATAATAACAGATAGATGATGTAGGTGGTGATTGTAAACTAATATTAATAAAGACGATGATGTAGGTGGTGATAGTAACTAATATAATAAACAGAAGATGTTGTAGGTGGTGATAGTAACTAATATATTAAAACAGAAGATGATGTAGGGGTGTTGATAGTAACTAATATAATAACAGAAGATGATGTAGGTGGTGATAGTAACTAATATAATAACAGAAGATGATGTAGGTGGTGATAGTAACTAATATAATAACAGAAGATGATGTAGGTGGTGATAGTAACTAATATAATAACAGAAGATGATGTAGGTGGTGATAGTAACTAATTATAATAAACAGAAGATGATGTAGGTGAGTGTTAGTAACTAATCTATAATAACAGAAGATGATGTAGGTGGAGATAGTAACTAATATAATAACAGAAGATGTTGTAGGTGGTGATAGTAACTAATATAATAACAGAAGATGATGTAGGTGGTGATAGTAACTAATATAATAACAGAAGATGATGTAGGTGGTGAGGCGGCCATCACAGATGATGATGTCACACAGTGAGGCGGCCATCACAGATGATGATGTCACACAGTGAGGCGGCCATCACAGATGATGATGTCACACAGTGAGGCGGCCATCACAGATGATGATGTCACACAGTGAGGCGGCCATCACAGATGATGATGTCACACCTGAATATCCTGATGTTTGCAAGAAAAAACCCTCAAGGAAGGTTCCTTGATGTTGATGAGGGGCTCTTAATTTAGGGAATTGGATCTGTGCTCCAGTTCCTCGAATTAAGCCTGAATGCCTTCCACATTTCCTCCAGGCGCTGTATAATTCTCCGGGTTTAGCGCTTCCCCTTGATTAGAATAATAATAATAATTGCAAGAAAATAATACAAGAAACTAAATACAACGATCAATAAATTTTAAATGTAGACAAAAGAGACTTTTTCAGCAAATGATGCCTTCCAGAAACTTACATTTATAAGTTTGAAAAGACTCAACCTGGATGTAAAGTGTCTAAGGATCACATAACTTTTATTGGAAGGTAATACAGAAGGGGATTTTTAAATACAGATCAGCCATCACTAATCTGGCATCATTGGGTCCAGAAAAGGTTTGGGTTAGGTTAGAATATGATTATAAACTCAGGAAGTATTGAGAGGAGTTTCGGAGGTCAACGCCCCCGTGGCCGGGTCTGGAGACAGGCCTCATGGTGGATCAGGTCTGATCAACCAGGCTGTTATGCTGGCAGCATGGCAAGCTGATGTAACGAAACCACTGCGTTGTTGGTCAGGTACTGACTTTAGGTGCCTGTCCAGTGCCTTCTTGAAGACAGCTAGTTGTCTATTGGTAAGCCCCCTTATATATGCTGGGAGGCAATCGAAAAGTCTTGGGCCCTGGACACTTATTGTGTTGTCTCTCAGTGTACTCGTGGCACCCCTGCTTTTCATAGTGGGATTGTTGCATCTCCTGCTGAGTGTTTTGCATTCATATGGAGTGATTTTCGTGTGCAAGTTTGGTACCAATCCCTCCAGGACCTTCCAAGTGTATAGCATGTATCTCTCTCGCCTGTGTTCCAGGGAATACAGATCAAGGACCTTCAACTGTTCCCAGTAGTTTAGGTGCCTTATTGCATTTATGTGTGCCGTGAAAGTATTTTGTACACTCTCCAGGTCTGCAATATCACCAGCCTTGAAGGGGGCCATGAGTGTACAGCAGTATTCCAGCCTGAGAGCAACAACGATGTTGAAGAGAATCATCATGGCTTGGCGTCCTAGTTTTGAAGGTTCTCTTATCCATCCTATTGTTTTCCTCGCGGAGAGTAGATACATGTTTGTGGTCTTTGAAGGCGAGATTCTCTGACATTATCACTCCCAGGTCCTTCACATTACTTCTCCGCTCTATTGTATGGTTAGAATTTGTGGTCTTACCCTGACACATTTTAATTTCAATCAAGTTTTCCATTATCTGAGTAGTGAATTGTCTCCTCGTTTGAACTTCATATTGTTCTCAGTGGCCCATTTGAGATTGGTTGATGTCCACTTGGAGTCTCGCAGTGTCTTAGATGGAGGTCACTGCCATGGTGATCTGGGTGTCAGCCGCAAGGGAAAACATGGAGCTATGGCATACATTTTCTGTCTATATCAGAAATGAGATGAGGAATAGAATGGTGAGCAAATACTGTGCCTTGTGGAACAGAGCTTTTTACCATGGCTGCCTGGGAATTTACTCTGTTACTGTTAATCTTTGTGTTCTATTTGTCAGGAAGTTGTAGATCAATCTACAACTTTTCCCATTATTCCTTTACCCTGCATTATGTGTGTTTATTACAACCAATGGTCACAATTGTCGAAAGCGTTGGCAAAATCTGTGGATACTACATCTGTATTTTGTTTATCCTCTGCAGCTTCCAAGACCTTGTCATTAGTGGTACAGTAGTGTGGACAGGCAGTTGTGAACCTGTTCTAAAACCCGTGTTGCCCTGGGTTGTGTAAACTGATGGGTATCTATGTGGTTGGATATCTTCCTTCTTAGAACCCTCTTAAAGATTTTTATGATATGGGATGTTAGTGTATGGGTCTGTCGTTCTTTGCAATTGCTTTACTGCCACTTTGTGGAGTGGGGCTATGGTCTGTTCGTTTTTAGTTGGGTGTGTTGGAAAGACCCCTGTGGTCCATGCTTCCTCTCCAATAAAATGCTGAAGGCACAAATAGGGATTTCTTGCAGTTCTTGAACACAAGAAATTCCATGAGTCTGGGCCTGAGCAGAGTGCATGGGCAATGTATTAATTGACCCCTTCAAAATTTTGTGGAGTTATAATAATATCTGAGAGTTTTGGAATGACCAGATTTTTGAGTTTCATTCATAAAGAATTCAATTGGATTGTTCGAACCCTTAGAGAAGGCAGTGGCTCGCCTGAACACTGAGTCATTACTGGGACTTTAGTATCTCACTCATTCTTGGCTATATCTGTGTATGTCCCATTCTGCCTAAGCAGGGAGCACAATAATGGATGTTGTTTTTTCCATTAAAATTGGCCACCCCCCCCCCCCCCCCCCCCCCCCCCCCCCCGGATGAAGTATTTTGTTCTTTTTTCTCTTCAATTTCCTTTAGGGCTTTTCGTAGTCCTTTGGTGATTCTTGTCTCCTATAAGATTCTGTCAGCTTCAAGTTGATATTTGCAATTTAATTGACTAGTACTTCCCTTCATACTTTCACATATTTTGACCCTTATGCAGCTCTGGGACTCTCTTCTTCATCTGTATAGGGATCGTCTTCTCTCTTTCTAGTTTACTGCATATCTTTCTTTTTCTTAATGGAATGTGTCTTGGCAGATCTCAAGAACCAAGAATTCATTTTTCAAGGAGATGTTCGGGTCGGTGTTGTAGGAATCTTCCAGCTTGTTTCATTTAGGACATGGTTTACTTGATCCCATTGTATGTTTTTGTTGCTGAAATTGAATTTTCTTGAAGAGACCTTAAATGATTTCTTACTTTTTGCTGGTCCAGAGCCTGTGCATACATGTCTGTACCACTAATATAGTGAGTCAGGTGAATTGTCTTTGTTACCGTTATATTATGTATCAGATCATTCTTGTTTGTGAAGTTGAGGTCCAGTGCATTTTTTAAGTCTCTGTTGGCTCTAATATTTGTTGGTTTTAACTTTCTGGGGTAAAAGGCCCTCTCAGAGACTTGTTTTCAGGGTCAGGTCAAATTTAAAACAAATATTTTTTTTTTTCTTATGAAAAGATAGAGAATAATTACCTGATCATAATGGACACTAAAATTATGAAATTTGATGGAAAACTTACGGAATTTGCTTCTCGTGAAAGTTAGGGTCTCTTGAATGTTACGAAATCGGTGATTTTGAACATTTGACGCCCTATATTTGGCCAATTCCTCTGTACTAATCGACAAAATTCATAACTACTTCGTTTAGAATCATTTTTTTCTATCAAATGCGAACAACAAAACCTCCATTTACAGATTTCAACTATCCATACAGTGGTCAGAATTTAAGCTATTTGCCAATGTTCACTCAAATTTCAAAAGATGCCAATTTGTGAATAGGGTCCAGAAACAAACAAGAAATGCATTTCCTGGCACTAAAATTAACATTTCCTCTGTTCATTAGTCAATCCCCACAACCCTCTTACATTCTTTTGCTTTCACTTTGAATTTTTATTCTCACAAAAAAATAGGAGATTTACTGTTATTGCAGACTACTGCATTTGTGTAGTAATGGTATGTAATAATATCTGTTGCATTGTGAAAAATATCAGTCCTCACCAGTTGACGTGTATTGGACGTACATAGCATGATATTTTTACTTTTGAACTTTGGTAAAAATCAAACATTTGTGCTACTTTGAGCTCAATTTCAAGGTACTTTTCATTGTAAAACCAGTCAAAATCATCTCAATTTCTGTAATATGTCTTCAATTCTATAAAATGAGGTCAGGAAAACTAGAATACAACAATAAATACCATAGGAAAATATAGTGCAAAGTCGCTGTTTTAATCCAAAAACATTGTCAAAGTTTTTTTTCTCGTTACCTGGAGTTTACCTGGAGAGAGTTCCGGGGGTCAACGCCCCCGCGGCCCAGTCTGTGACCAGGCCTCCTTAGGTCAGTGTCCCAGGATGCGACCCACACCAGTCAACTAACACCCAAGTACCCATTTTACTGATGGGGAACATAGACAACAGGTGGAAAGAAACATGTCCAATGTTTATACTCTGGCTGGGAATCGAACCCAGGCCCTCACCGTGTGAAGCGAGAGCGTTAACCACCAGGCCACCAGAGCCTGCACTATTTGCTGCAGGATTTTTTTTATACCACACACACTGACCACATAGACCCATTCTTTCATATGTAGGCCTACCAGCTTTCTCCCATTAGATTTGAGGATGCTAGAATTTAGGTGTACTAGTACGTCAAAAACCCTGGTGCATAAGCCGTACTAGTACGGCCGAAACCCTGAAAGGGTTAAGGTGAATTTGTTGCAGAGATTTAATAGTTCGAGTGTGTGTGAATTTTCATCTGAGCTGCCTCCTGGGGTGATCTCTGCTAAAACATTGTTTGCTGTACTCCTCCATTTTAGGTGTCTCGGGTTGAAATCTCCTCCGTAATAAGTGTTTGGGGCAGGAGTTGGGAGATTTTAAAGTCAGTGGTCAATGTTCTCACAGCTGTCCTGGAAGAATTGCTGGGAAGTTGCATCTGGTGCTTGTAAACCCCACAATGACAAGGTTTTGTTTTCGTTCTTCTACCGCCAAAACTTCGAACTACATCATTTGAGGTGTTTAGTAGTTCTGGGAAAAATGAGCATCTCGTGACATACAGGCCAATCCCACCCTTGTTGCCTGTTTACTCGGTTGCTCAGAATAGGGTGTAACCTGAGATCCATATTTCGTTTTCATATGATCCTTTATGTGGGTTTCTGGTGAATGACTGCAAACATGATTTGCCTCCAGAGCAAAGTCCTTTGATGCAAGAAATTATGTTGTTTTTTGATGGCTTTAGACCCTGCATGTTTGCAAAGACAAATGTCATATTTGTGGAATTTAGGGGTTTTATTTGCTGGCTCTAATATCTGTTGTTATGGGGTAGAAGATGCCATTGTCCGTGCCTCTGATCCAGAGTGTTTTCATGTGTGTTGTAGGACTATTGTCATTTCTTGCCAGTATTTTTCCTTCAGGCCCTAAACAACTCTGTCCAGGATAAGTGAGGTTCGTCTCTTTTGTTTCCCATAGTTGGTGGTATGTGTCTTCTAGTCCCCTTGAGATGATATGCCTGGCAGTATGCATTTGTAGATTTTTTCATGGATTGATGAGTGACACATTTCTGGTGAGATAAGTTGCAAGAAAGGAAGTTGCACTCTCCTGCTGTCATGGGTGCAGCATATTTTTGGAATAGTCAAAGGTGCATGTCTACCTTGTTTTAATCAGATTTACCGTGCCACTGCTGATACCATAGGACATAGTATTAAATAGATTGACTTCTGTTTGCTCAGATTTATTGTAGCTGTGTTCATGTGGTGCATTTATTTTCCTGTTTCCTCAATACATCAATATCTTTTACCCCATATGGACATCATGTGCTTCCACCAGGTTTTGCTGGGGTAGTGTGTCGACACTATTCCCTGAGGCCACATCAGATTTTGATCCATCTCCAGAAGTATCTCTATTTTGACCTCATGTGGATGAATAAGGTTGTCTTCAGTGTCCTCTAGGAAAACACTAGTACCCTCATGAGCTCTCTCTTCTAATATTTCACTACGACCCTCTGGAGCACTTTCCTTCAGGACAACACTAGCACCCTCAGCACTGTCCTCTAGGACAGCACTAGCCCCCTCAGGAGCACTGTCCAAGACAGCCCATCCCCACCACCCATCTTTTTTTACTCAGCTGTCATACCATGCTGACATGTCTTTCAAGAAGGATGTTTTATTATTGTTCTTGTCTTTTAATATAGATGTCATTTTTGGGTTTGCCCAAATGAGATACACCTGTAGGTGTATCTCATTTGGGCAAACCCAAAAACATCTCTCTGAGTTTATATTAAGTGTGGTGTTATGCAGGGTTCTGCATGACATCGTAATGTACATATAGTGGAGAAGTGTGCCATAATAATATAAATATTATAGTTGTAAAGAATAATTTTATAATTGATAATGTGCATTTGGGGGTACTGTAAAGTACTCTAACTGTAATTATAAAGAAATTCTGTTAATGATTTATTTTCCAAGGATGTTTGGGTACGTGGAGTAAGCGTGGTTTGGGGGAGTCACGTGACGTTAGCATGGTGTGTAGAGGTTGGCGTCGGAGATGCTGTGTATTTAAGATAAGTTTGTAGTTGTGCACTCATTTTGTTTATCCAACTCAAGCCATAGGCTCTCATATGGCTTACCTGTATGTTCACCCAGGCTCTGACATGGTCAGGGTGCTGTGGGAGGAGTGAGGAAATAAGAGATGAGGTGTGAAGTAGAGTGGGCCTGACGCTGACGAGGCATAGTGGTTATGGTGGCTGGACCTCCAGCCAGTGGTTGTTTGTGTACCCTCATTTGGGTGTTTAGGATTAAGGTTTTTCTGTTATGTTATGTTATGGTGACTAAATAGATATATTTTCCTAATTGGTCACTAGTTTAACACTTTCAGGGTTTCTGACATACTAGTACGGCTTACACACGAGGGTTTTTGATATACTAGTACGCCTAAATTCTAGCGCCATCAAATCTAGCAAGAGAAAGCTGGAAGGCCTAAATATGAAAGAATGGGTCTATGTGGTCAGTATGCACAGTATAAAAAAAATCCTGCAGCACACAGTGTGTAATGAGAAAAGAAACTTTGACAATGTTTTTGGATTAAAACAGTGACTTTGCACTGCATTTTCGTATGGTATTTATGATTGTATTCTAGTTTTCCTAGTCACATTTTATAGAATGGAAGATATATTACAGAAATTGAGATGATTTTGACTGGTTTTACAAAGAAAAGTACCTTGAAATTTAACTCAAAGTAGCAGAAATGTTCGATTTTTGCCAAAGTTCAAAAGTAAATAAATCATGCCATGCGCCCAATACACATCAACTGGTGAGTCTAATATTCTTTCACAAGTGCGCTCATATTATTTATACCATTACTACACTAATACAGTAGTCTATATAACAGTAAATCTTCTATTTTTTGTGAGAATAAAAAATTCCAAAGTGAAGGCAAAAAGAAATGTATGATGAGCCTGGGGATGTGACCTAATGAACAGAGGAAATGTTTTTTACTGCAGTAATGTCTTTCTTGTTTATTTCTGGACCCTATTTGGAAATTGGCCATTTTGAAATTTTCGTTGAATTGGCAAAATTGCTAATTTTCTGACCACTGTAGGAATAGTTTGAAATTGGTAAATGGGTGGTTTCTTGTACTCATTCGATAGAAAAAATGGAATTGTAGCAAAAATAGTTTGATTTTTTGTCAACTAGTACACTGGAATTGGCCAAAAATTACTGCTCATAGTGTGGCAAAATCGCTTGATGCGAAACATCGTCGAGACCGCTACTCCGCAATGAGCATAATTCCGTAAGTTTTCCATCAAATTTCATTACTTGGTGTATTATGATCGGGAAAGAAAAGATTCTCTATCTTTTCATAAGAAGAAATAATTTTTTTCCAAAAATTTTCACCTGAGAACACAGTTTCGGAGAGGGGCCCTCTCGACCCTGAAAGGGTTTTATTTAAAGTTCCTGCATATACTATGGGCACCACTGACCACACAGATGGCAAGCAATCCAGGCCTGTCTTTATTCCTTTTGCCCTTTCTGCAGACACACAAAATCTTTCATGGTAGTGATCTTCTTACAATACTGGACAACTTTCTTAGCTAGCATCTTAATTCCACAATGCCTTTATTTCTATTTTTTAGCTGTTTTCTGAATTTGGTTTTTTCCAATGAAAAACCATTTTAATCACCCAAATCCGGCTTTATTTCCACAAATAAGTGTTTTGAATTCTGCCTGAATCAGCGAAATCTATTTGAATTCTCACCGATCCAACGAAAACTGGAAGAATCCAGTCCCTGTATATCTTCTTTTTAATAATACCTTAACAGTAGATCTGTCTAATCTGTATTTTAACTCTTTGTTGTTTTTTAAATTTCTGTACTTTCTTCTGTTTGCCTTTATTTACAACAAAAACAATTTTTTTTTTTTTTTTATTATCACACTGGCCGATTCCACCAGGCAGGGAGGCCGAAAAAAAGAAAAACTTTCACCATTCTTTCACTCATCACTGTCTTGCCAGAAGGGTGCTTTACACTACAGTTTTTACTACCTGCCAACATTTATACACCCACTCACTTCAGAGTGCAGGCACTGTTCTTCCGATCTCACAGGGACTCAAGTCCGGCTGGCCCGGTTACCTGATATCCCTTCCATACTTGTTACTTTGCTCACACTCCAACAGCACGTCAAGTTATTAAAAACTTTTGTCTCCAATCACTCCTATCAAAACTGCTCATGCATGCCTGCTGTGAAGTCCTAAGCCCCTCGCACACAACATAACCATCCATTACACCCCTCCCTCCAACCTTTCCTAGGCCGACCCCTACCCCGCCTTCCTTCCACTACAGACTGATACACTCTTGAAGTCATTCTGTTTCACTCCATTCTCTCTACATGTCCGAACCACCTCAACAACCCTTCCTCAGCCCTCTGGACAACAGTTTTGGTAATCCCGCACCTCCTTCTAACTTCCAAACTACGAATTCTCTGCATTATATTCACACCACACATTGCCCTCAGACATGACATCTCCACTGCTCCAGCCTTCTCCTCGCTACAACATTCATCCCCCACGCTTCACACCCATATAAGAGCGTTGGTAAAACTATACTCTCATACATTCCCCTTTTTGCCTCCAAGGACAAAGTTCTTTGTCTCCACAGACTCCTAAGTGCCCCACTCACTCTTTTTCCTCATCAATTCTATGATTCACCTCATCTTTCATAGACCCATCCGCTGACACGTCCACTCCCAAATATCTGAATACATTCACCTCCTCCTTTACTCTCTCCCTCCAATCTGATATTCAATCTTTCATCACCTAATCTTTTTGTTATCCTCATAACCTTACTCTTTCCTGTATTCACCTTTAATTTTCTTCTTTTGCACACCCTACCAAATTCATCCACCAATCTCTGCAACTTCTCTTCAGAATCTCCCAAGAGCACAGTTTCATCAGCAAAGAGCAGCTGTGACAACTCCCACTTTGTGTGTGATTCTTTATCTTTTAACTCCACGCCTCTTGCCAAGACCCTCGCATTTACTTCTCTTACAACCCCATCTATAAATATATTAAACAACCACGGTGACATCACACATCCTTGTCTAAGGCCTACTTTTACTGGGAAAAAATTTCCCTCTTTCCTACATACTCTAACTTGAGCCTCACTATCCTCGTAAAAACTCTTCACTGCTTTCAGTAACCTACCTCCTACACCATACACTTGCAACATCTGCCACATTGCCCCCCTATCCACCCTGTCATACGCCTTTTCCAAATCCATAAATGCCACAAAGACCTCTTTAGCCTTATCTAAATACTGTTCACTTATATGTTTTCACTGTAAACACCTGGTCCACACACCCCCTACCTTTTCTAAAGCCTCCTTGTTCATCTGCTATCCTATTCTCCGTCTTACTCTTAACCCTTTGACTGTCGAAGGGCCCAATCCTGAAGTTGCTCCTGGTGTCGCAAAATATTCGAAAAAAAAAAAAAATTTTTTTCTTATGAAAATGTTAAGATTATTTTTCTGATTGTTTTAGTCCCAAAAAAAATTTTTTCCCATCAGTACTTACCGAGATATAGAGGCATGAAGTTTGCAGAAAATGAGCCGTGTATGGCAACAGCGGCGACTGCCGCTCACCCGGTAAACTTTAGTTTACTTGTATTTGAAGGTTGTTGTTTTTTTCACTATTTTATTTTTTCACATAACTTATGTGGCCTGTGAGACCAAAGTAAGGTGAAAATGTACATATACACTCGTTGTATACAACACAATAAGCACACAAACATAATTATCAATATATTGTTTACAAAACTTGTTTACTAAAACAAACAATACAAAAATTGTTTATTACTATTGTTCTATAATATATATACCAATATACAGTCACTGAACATACTCCTAGAAGTTCTGCAGCTTGTGGAACTCTCTGAAACATGGTGTCATACACAGTGGTGTTTTACACTCCTCACACATAAAACATGGTGTCATACACAGTGGTGTTTTACACTCCTCACACATAAAACATGGTGTCATACACAGTGGTGTTTTACACTCCTCAAACATAAAACATGGTGTCATACACAGTGGTGTTTTACACTCTCACACATAAAATCAGTGTGTGTGCATTTTTGTTGATTTTTTTTTTTATGTGCAAAGACAAAACACCTCGTCTGAGCAGTTTTCTTCAAAGTATTAGCAGGCAGTTGTGTTATGTAGTTATCCTAGGTAAATGGTCTGTGTGTCATCATTCCTTCCTAATTTCCCTTCATTCCTTTCCTACCTGGGGCTACCTGGAGGGCATTCCACCTCTCTTCCTACATTCCTTCATCTGTCCTTCATTACTTTTTTCCTTCCTTTCATCTAGTCCTTCCTTCATTCCTGCCTTCCCTTCTTGCTTCTGGTTTCTATAATATATATACACATATATAGTCACTAGATACTTTCATAAAACTGCTATTATCACCCTTCAGCAAGCTTGTCTTGTGTGCGAGTGTGTGGCTTATAATTGTTTTGAGTCAGGAGTCGGCAGCTGTCAAAGTGACATATTGTCTCATTACTCACACCCCCTACTGCTGTCAAAACAATGGGGTCGGATGCTGCTTCCCCCTCCATTCTATCTAATTATCTTTCTCCCTCATTCTATCTCTTTCAATCTGTCTCTCTCTCTGTCTATCTCTGTCTCACAGGTACACATAAATACAACTATACATAGTGTAAATTACCTAGGATAACCCCAAAAATCCAGACAAAGTGCTATACTCTGCTTGAAGATGTGAGTAAACGTGATGATGACACAGTCTTGTGGCTCTCTCTGAGACAGAGCTAGACGGATAGACAGGGAGTTTGGCAGACAGACAAATAGACAGACAGACAAATGTTTGTTCGTCATCTCCTCCTCCTCCTCTTCCTCCTCCTCCTCCTTCTCCTTCTCCTCCTCCTCCTCCTCCTCCTCCTCCTCCTCCTCCTCCTCCTCCTCCTCCTCCTCCTCCTTCTCCTCCCTCTCCTCCTTCTCCTTCTCCTCCTCCTCCTTCTCCTCCTCCTCCTTCTCCTCCTCCTCCTTCTTCTCCTTCTCCTCCTCCTCCTGGCTCTTGACAGATGGACAGCTGCCCCCCTCCCTCCACCCTCATTTACGCTCATGAAAGGTCAGCTCTTATCAGATGTTATCTCCCCTTATCTTGTCACTGTCATGGGGTGAACTGTTTTCATGCCTCAAGGGAACATATTATTACATATTATTATTATTAGGTATTAGGTATTATTATTATTCTTATTCTTCTTCTTATTCTTATTCTTATTCTTCTTCTTCTTCTTCTTATTCTTCTTCTTCTTCTTATTCTTCTTCTTCTTCTTCTTCTTCTTCTTCTTCTTCTTCTTCTTCCTCCTCCTTCCACCTTCCACCTTCCTCCTCCTCCCTCCCTTCTTCCTCCTCCTCCCTCCTTCTTCCTCCCTCCCTCCTTCCCTCCTCCCTCCACCTCCTCCCTCCTTCTTCCTCCTCCCTCCTTCCTCCTCCTCCTCCTTCCTCCTCCTCCCTCCTTCCTCCTCCTCCCTCCTTCTCTTCCTCCTTCCTTCTCCTCACTCCTTCCTTCCTCCTCCTTCCTTCCTCCTCCTCTTCTTCCTCCTCCTCTTCTTCCTCCTCCTCTTTCCTCCTCCCCTCCCTCCTCCTCCTCCACCTCCTCCTTTGCTTTTGGTCTCAAACTCCTCTCGAAATCATGAAATTGATCTTCATTGACACTTCCATCTGTGTTAGAGCATCACTTGGGAAGATAAGAGTCCCAGATTTGCAGGGAAGTCACATATTTCTTACCGCTAGACATGCTGAAAAAGGACGACTGAAATGTATTCCCACAATGCACCACTGGCTCCCCGATTTTTTTTATATGGTGCACACTGACCATGGAGACCCATTCTCTCACATGTGGGCCTACCAGCTTTCTCCTGCTTGATTTGAAGCCGCTAGAATTTTATGCGTATAGATACGTCAAACACGGTATCTCCTATGACGTACATATACGACCGCGACAGTCAAAGGGTTAATTCTTTCAATTATAACTCTACCATACACTTTACCAGGTACACTCAACAGACTTATCCCCCTATAATTTTTGCACTCTCTTTTATCCCCTTTGCCTTTATACAAAGGAACTATGCATGCTCTCTGCCAATCCCTAGGTACCTTACCCTCTTCCATACATTTATTAAATAATTGCACCAACCACTCCAAAACTATATCCCCACCTGCTTTTAACATTTCTATCTTTATCCCATCAATCCCGGCTGCCTTACCCCCTTTCATTTTACCTACTGCCTCACGAACTTCCCCCACACTCACAACTGGCTCTTCCTCACTCTACAAGATGTTATTCCTCCTTGCCCTATACACGAAATCACAGCTTCCCTATCTCATCAACATTTAACAATTCCTCAAAATATTCCCTCCATCTTCCAACCTCTAAACTCTCCATTTAATAACTCTCCTCTCCTATTTTTAACTGACAAATCCTTTGTTCTCTAGCTTTCTTAACTTGTTAATCTCACTCCAAAACTTTTTCATTATTTTCAACAAAATTTGTTGATAACATCTCACCACTCTCTCATTTGCTCTCTTTTTACATTGCTTCACCACTCTCTAACCATCTCTCTTTTTCTCCATAACTCTTCCTCCTTGCATCACTTCTACTTTGTAAAAACTTCTCATATGCTATACTTTTTCCTCCCTTACTACTCTCTTTACATCATCATTCCACCAATCGCTTCCCTCTTCCTCCAGCACCCACTTTCCTGTAACCACAAACTTCTGCTGAACACTCTAACACTAAATTTTAATCCTACCCCATACCTCTTCGACCCCATTGCCTATGCTCTCATTAGCCCATCATCTCCTCCAATAGCTGTTTATATCTTACCCTAACTGCCTCCTCTTTTAGTTTATAAACCTTCACCTCTCTCTTCCCTGATGCTTCTATTCTCCTTGTATCCCATCTAACCTTTTACTCTCAGTGTAGCTACAACTAGAAAGTGATCTGATATATCTGTGGCCCCTCTATAAACATGTACATCCTGAAGTCTACTCAACAGTCTTTTATCTACCAATACATAATCCAACAAACTACTGTCATTTCGCCCTACATCATATCTTGTATACTTATTTATCCTCTTTTTCTTAAAATATGTATTACCTATAACTAAACCCCTTTCTATACAAAGTTCAATCAAAGGGCTCCCATTATCATTTACACCTGGCACCCCAAACTTACCTACCACACCCTCTCTAAAAGTTTCTCCTACTTTAGCATTCAGGTCCCCTACCACAATTACTCTCTCACTTGGTTCAAAGGCTCCTATACATTCACTTAACATCTCCCAAAATCTCTCTCTCTCCTCTGCATTCCTCCCTTCTCCAGGTGCATACACGCTTATTATGACCCACTTCTCGCATCCAACCTTTACTTTAATCCACATAATTCTTGAATTTACACTTCATATCTCTTTTCTCCTTCCATAACTGATCATTTAACATTACTGCTACCCCTTCCTTTGCTCTAACTCTCTCAGATACTCCAGATTTAATCCCATTTTTTCCCCCCACTGAAACTCTCCTACCCCCTTCAGCTTTGTTTCGCTTAGAGCCAGGACATCCAACTTCTTTTCATTCATAACATCAGCAATCATCTGTTTCTTGTCATCCGCACTACATCCACGCACATTTAAGCATCCCAGTTTTATAAAGTTTTTCTTCTTCTCTTTTTTTAGTAAATGTATACAGGAGAAGGGGTTACTAGCCCATTGCTCCCGGCATTTTAGTCGCCTCATACGACACGCATGGCTTACGGAGGAAAGATTCTTTTCCACTTCCCCATGGACAATAGAAGAAATAAAAAAGAACAAGAGCTATTTAGAAAAAGGAGAAAAACCTAGATGTATGTATATACATATATATATATATGCATGTGCATGTCTGTGAAGTGTGACCAAAGTGTAAGTAGGAGTAGCAAGATATCCCTGTTATCTAGCGTGTTTATGAGACAGAAAAAGAAACCAGCAATCCTACCATCATGCAAAACAGTTACAGGTTTTTGTTTCACAGTCATCTGGCAGGACGGTAGTACTTCCCTGGGTGGTTGCTGTCTACCAACCTACTACATTTTAATCCGCCAAAATCTGGCTATATTTCGAAGAGACCATTTGAATCAGCGCAAATCCAGCGAATCTGGAAGAATCTGGCTAGTGGCTCACTGTATATCTTTTTCCTAATAAGTATCTTAACAGTAGATCTGTCTATCTGTCTTGTAACTATTTGTTGTAGTTTTGTTTGAGTGTTTGATAGGGCACGTAGAGCACCATCAGTTAGTGAGACCAGTCAGAGGATACATTGTTATCAACGAATCCATTTGAATCTGGTTGCTGGATGAATCTGGGCAGATCCAGATTAGGCTCACTGAATAATATTTGACTAGCTCGTGAAAAGGACTACTGGAAAAAAATTAAACAGAGTAATATACGTTCAGTTTGATACAGAAAGTATAACTTGCGCGTTTGGGCGCCGATGGCTTCTATATATGGAGATTACTGGAGGAATAATGATTTTTGTTGTGTATATAGCGACTGCTGCTAACTACAGGTTTACCACACACTGTTTACGTCACTCCATCACAATCAGTACTAACAACTATACACTGTTTATCATATTTCTACAAAACTGTACACTTTCGTATTTCCTCAAGATTTTGCACCTCTTCCTATTTCAACAGTAATGTTTTACTCCCTGGAACCACTAATTATAAGTCAGGTACAATAGCAGACCTACGTGGGAGGTTCTGATGACTGCTGGCAACTGTTTACAATATGAACCTGTCTCTTGGCCTAAACACTTCCGTTTTAAATTTCACCTTATCCTTTATTATCCATATAATACTAGGGTACCACTGTGGTATACACTATAGCACTATGTATAACATACTATTATCAGGGAAACTGTCTTTCCTCTGACAAAAAAAGTTCTAATATTATTTTCACCGGCACTCTAGGCCTCAAGTTCCCCTCTCTGAGAGTATGGTAATGTTTGCTATTGTACACTGATTCTCCTTTTTCGACTCAGTAGATATTATTATCTGCAAAGATTAGTTCCAAGTGCTGGAGGATATATCTTATAAGTTCACTGGCACAGTTTAAAGTTTTTAATATGAAAGAGGGGGACCTTTGAAAAACCGATAAAACAGGGTGGCACAGCAACGGCCAGGTAACTACAATACCTGTAACTTGTCAATGGAGAGACTTTTTGCTAAATCTTCCTCATATTCATCACTGCTTTCTCCTCCACTGGTTTGCTGCTCTGGACTTACAACCATCTGCACAATTTCTGAGTCAGCAAAATGATGAAATTTGAGTCAGTATAATGATGAAATTTGAAATTATGCTATCCAAAATTACTGCTTGATTACTGAGGGAAGCAGATTACTGATTGCCGGATTAGTGATGGCTGACCTGTACTGAAACTAATGCTTGTTTATCAGTCTCCAAATCCTCACCTGTTTGAAGTCATTTGGCATCAGGATAATATCAGATAGGCTTGTGTTTACCAAATTATGTTGCGCTCTCATAAAAACTTCATTTAGGTCTTCGATTCTCAGTCTGTTTAGTGGCTTGTTAAAAACTGAGTCATACTGGGACTTGAGTAGCTCACCCATTTCCTTGCTGTCATCTGTGTAGAACCCATCTTGGTTAAGTAGGGGCCCAATACTGGATGTTGCTCTCCATTTTTATTTGGCATAAGAAAAGAAATACTTTGGGTTTCTTTCAATTTCATTTATGGCTTTTAGTTCTTAATGCAATTCCTGACTCCACAGCAGGGGAGAGTGAGGTGAGGTGGGTAGATGCGGGTAGGGTAGTGTGTGGAGAGTGTGGGTTTTAGGTGGGAAGGTGCTGGTACCATAGTGGAGAGTTTTAGTTTGTAGGTGGGTAGGTGCTGGTACAATAGTGTGGAGAGTGTGGTGTAGGTGGGTACGTGCAGGGTACAGTAGTGGAGAGTGTAGATTTAAGTGGGTAGTGCTGGTACAATAGTTTGGAGAGTGCGGTGGTTCAGTAAGAGTGGTAGTGTAATAAAGTACCTGGAGAGTGTGGTGGTACAGTAAGAGTGGTAATCTAATAAAGTACCTGGAGAATGTGGTGGTTCAGTAAGAGTGGTAGTGTAATAAAGTACCTGGAGAGTGTGGTGGTACAGTAAGAGTGGTAGTGAAATAAAATACCTGGAGAGTATGGTGGCACAATAAGAATGGTAGTGTAATAAAGTACCTGGTGAGTGTAGTGGTACAGTAAGAATGGTAGTGTAATAAAGTAACTGGTGAGTGTGGTGGTACATTAAGTGTTAGTTAATAAAGTACTTGGAGAGTGTGGTGATGCAGTAAGAGTGGTAGTGTAATAAAGTACCTGGAGAGTGTGGTGGTACAGTAAGAGTGGTAGTGTAATAAAGTACCTGGAGAGTGTGGTGGTACAGTAAGTGTGGTAGTGTAATAAAGTACCTGGATAGTGTGGGCGTGGGGGGGGTGGTGGTTGGTGCTGGAGACATGGAGATACGTTGACCATCTTGAAAAGTTATCCTGGAGTAGCGGAGGTCATCTTGGTCTTGCGGACACCAAACCCCAGGCCAGCCTCCACCACCTCTTGACACTCTCACTCATCCCACGAAGATCATAAATCTGTGGCAGTTCCACCTTATCCCCTCTTCACAGTGTCACTACCATTATCACCTGTGTACAGTATCACTACCATTACCCCCGTGCAGTCCAGCACCCATTATTACATGTGTACAGTGTCACTATCATGTACAGTGCCAGCACCTTTAAATGACAAGTGTCCAGTATCACTATCACCCTTTGTACAGTGCCAGCATCATTATCACAGGTGTACAGTGTTATGATAAGTTTGCTTCAGCATGATAGTGTTTGAACAAAGGGAATGACAAAAGCCACTATATATGCAGAACATTTTGGCCAAATTTAAGATTAATAAGGCAATAAAAATTTCAGTGTAAATTAGGTGTTTACAATGAATAAAATATAAGTGAATATTGTATTAGTTCAGACTACATGACTTTAACAAGTTTACTTGAGAGGAATTAAAAGTTTCATTTAAAACCTAAATTGTACACAATTGTTTAATGATTGTGAGGTTACAGATACGGTGGAACCTCGTTTTTTTGTGATTTTATCTGTTCCAGAGAGTCTACCAAAAGTCGAAATTCATGAGATCGAAACCATTTTTCTCATAAGAAATAATGAAAATCCAATTAATCTGTTCCAGACACCCAAAATAATTTTTTATGGATTAATATAGATTTACATACATAAAGGAATGAGAAATCAATTAAAGCAATAATAAAATGTATAAAAGATATTTAAATCACACTTCCTTTATTGAAGACTCTTTTTGGTGTATGGAAGACGGGAGGAGGAGAGAGGGTTAGGTGATGTTCCTCCACAATGTTTGCACTTCCCCCCACTTTGCAAAATGTCTTTAATCTTAACCCCTTTGAGGGTTTCGGACGTACATTAGATGGATACGCACAGGGTTTTGACTACTAGTACGAATAAATTCTAACCGTCAAATCTCACGGGAAAAGGCGGTAGGCCTAGATGTGAGAGAATGGGTCTGTGAGGTCGGTGTGCATGGCAGAAAAAAATCTGGGACCCAGTGGTGCATTGTGGGAATGCCATCTTAGTACACAATGTCCCCCATGCCTCGCGGGAAAAGAAGTTCCTCACTCCTCGGCAAATTGGGACAACTTTTGTTCCCAGTGACAGTTTTAATAAGATGGAAGTGCCAGTGAAGATGAGTTTAAAGGGTTTTTGGTGGGGTTTTTGGACCAAAACTAATGACCATAATATCAGTAATAGGAGGAAAACCCAGACGACCCTCAGCCTTCAAACCTCTGGTGCGGGCCGTCTTGTTTTACGTTCAGTTATACCAGAATCAAAAGGAAACTCCTATTTTCCCAAATCCCAGACTCAGATGTGAGCTTTTGTGATGATAGTGATAGTGATTATGAACTACAAGCTCTTGAAAAACAGTTCCAGTAGTGAAGTGAAGTGGAATATTCCCAGTGAAGGTCCATTTCCCTGGACCCATTATGAAACCTTTGGTAATCTTTTGACTACCGCCCACAGGATGGGTATGGGGTGCATAATAAAGATATTAAACTAACCCCATTGAAGCGTCAGTATATACGATGATATATGCGCTTTGGTAGTGTGCCATATGCTATTCCAAGGGGAAGGAGTACATCTCGGAGTACATCCCATGGCTGTACAACAGGAACAGACAGCGAAAATGACGATGATAGTGTTGCAATTGGGATGGAAAATGTGCATGGTGGTGACGGCGTGAGACACCAGCAGTGGGCCATGCTGCCACCCATGCCGCTGCCTCTGCTGATCTACAACAAAGGCCACCATCCCCCACCCTCCCACCACACCAGCCTCCACAACCACAACCTCCACAACCACAACCACCTGTCATTGTCCAGTACCCACCAGCAGACTGCACCTGGGATTGGCAAGAAGCTGTCAATTTTGTTCCAAATGCCCACCAGTTTGATGACAGCCAAAGTGGAATACGGCCTCTTGTACACTTGGGAACAATGCCACTGAACTGGAATGTTTCGAGTTATTCTTGACAAAACCCTGATGGAAAGTATTGTCATGGAAAGCAACACATCCCTACGGTACACCATGGCAAACACAATATTTTTCACCAAAAATCACATCTACACCATGTGGAGGAGGAAACTGTGGCTGAGATGTATCTTTTCTTTGCCACAATAATGCTTATGCCACATGCGTTATAAGCAAAAAGTAAAAATCATACGGGTCAACAGACCCCCTGATTCCCAACACCAGGTTTCAGTGATATAATGCCAGTGAATCGATTTGTGCTAATGTTACGTATGCTTCATTTCTCAGAAAAAACCAGGCTGACAGAAACAACAGGTTTATATAAGATTAGGCACGTGTTTGTGTATCTGAAAGAGAAATTCAGTATGATTTTTCCCTTCAGGAAGCTTGTAATATGAGAGTCTTTGATTCTGTTCAAAGGAAGACTCTCTTTAAAAGCATACATACCAAGCAATAGGAACGCTTTGGTATAAAGTTGGTATTGGATATTATTGTGAAACACGGGGAAGTAATACATTGCAAAATACCAGTAAGTTATTGGGCATCTCTGGTGATGTGGTTAAAAACAATGATAGAACCATACCTTGGTAAGGGGCATATATTATATACTGATAACTGATACACAAGCCCCTCACTCAGTGATTTTTACGAGTGAACATGACAGATGTGTGTGCACAGCGCATGAAAATTTGGGAAAAACATATGCCCAGGTTTAACGCTGGCACTCGTAAGGTGAGGTGCAGGCGTTTGCTGCCAATGACATCATGGCATTTAGGTGGCAGGGACAACGAGTTTGTCACACTGTTGTCATCAGTTCACTCAAATTTGAAAGGGCCCAGACAGCACAGGAGAGCAATGAACCATTCTAAAACCGCAGCTGTGATTGATTACCCCTTCAATATGCATTCAGTGGACAAATGTGACATGCAGATTGGGTTTGCTGATTGTGTTCACAAGAGTTATAAGGGTACATAAACTCTTTTTCCATCTTCTGGACATTTCCATGCTCACTGCTTATAATATGTATAAGATGAGGACCCGAAACAAACCATCATATGGCGGATTCTGTTTGTCTGTCATCAGACAAATAGTATTCAAGTACCAAGGAAGAACACCTGCAATAGACCGCCAACCAAATTATCAACAACTACCTTCTCGTCTGAAGCATGGTGATCACTTGCTAGTAAAACTGCCTGCTACTGCTTTCAAGAAAAAGGCTCAGAAGAGGTGTTACGTCTGTGCACATACAAGGAAACGCCCACAACAATGCAGAGACACTCGTTTTATATGTGAGGAGTGTAAAACACCACTGTGCATGACACCATGTTTCAAAGAGTTCCACAGGCTGCAGAACTTCTAGAAACATTCCCTGTGACTGTATATGTGTATATACAATATAGAAAAATAGTAATAAAAAACATTTCATATCGTTTGTTTGTGCAAATATTTTTTATAAACAAAACAATGACAACAGTGTTTGATCATATTGGTCTCACAGGCCATAAAAGTTACTTGGAAAAAGAAAAATTAAAAAATAATAGAAATTAGTACATAAGAAAGTAAATAAAAGAATACCGGGAGACGACAGTCGGCAATGTTGCCACATCGTCCCTCTTTTTCATCAACTTTACGCCTCCATATCTCGGTAAGTATTGATGGTAAAAATTTTTGTTTAGCCTATAATATTAAAAAAAAAAAACTATTTTTTCATAAGAAAAAATGATTTTTTTTTTTTTAAATTTGGCCGACCCTGAGAACAAGTCTCTGAGAGGACCTGTGGACCCTAAAAGGGGTTATTAACCCTTTGACTGTCAAAACCCCCAAATCCTCAGGTTTTTTCCTGATGTCACAAATATTTAAAAAAGAAAAAAATTATTTTTTTCTTATGAAATTATAGAAAATGTTTTCCCAATGGTAATGACATCAAATTTGATGGAAAACTTATGGAATTACACTCTCGCAAAGTTATTTGACATTGGCAATATTTAGAATCGGCAATTTTGCCCACTTTCAGCCTTGTTTTTGGCTAGTTCCATTGTTCCAGTCGACCAAACTCATAACTATTTCTTTAGAACTCCATTTATTCTATCAATTTAGTACAAGAAACTGCCCATTTACTGATTTCAACTACCCAATAAAGAAGTCAGAATCTGGCAATTTGGCCAATTTCATGCAAATTAAAAAGTATGCCAATTTTAAAATAGTGTCTAGAATGAACAATGTAGACATTCCTGGTTCTAAAATAATATTTTCTTTGTTCATCAGTCACGTCTCCAGCCCCTCTGATATTACTCTTGCTTTCAATTTTGAATTTTTATTCAAACAAAAAAAAAAATTTACTGTTATGCAGACTACTGCAATATTGTAATAATTGTGTAAATAACATCAACCCATTCATGACTGTATATTAGAATGGCTAGTTGACATTTATTGGACAATGATATCATTTGTTTACTCTTGAACATCGGCAAAAATCAAACATTTCTCCTAATTTGAGCTCCATTTCAAGGTCCTTTTCATAGTAAAATAAATCAAAATCACCTTTATTTCTATAACATTTTTTTCCATTCTATAAAATGTGACTACGAAAATGAGAATATAACCATAAAAACTATTCAAAAATCCACCTCAAAGTCGGCTTTTTAAACCCCAAAACATGGTCAGAGTTTTTTTTTTTTTTCATATGCACTGCGTGCGGCAGTATTTCTTTATATGGTGCACACTGACCACACAGACCCATTCTCTCACATGTGGGCCTACCAGCTTTCTCCTGCTTGATTTGAAGCTGCTAGAATTTATAGTATATTACGTCAAATATATTGGTCGTAAGATGTATATATATACGACTAAAAACAGTCAAAGGGTTAAAGAAGGCACCTTCTTCCCTCTCTCTTCCACTCCTCTGAAGCAATTTCCTCAGCTGGTGTACATAAGAACATACAAAAGTTGGAACACTGCAGCAGGCCTGTTGGCCCATACTAGGCAGGTTTTTCACAAACCATCCCACTAACAATATTTGCCCAACCCAATTTTCAATGCTCCCCAAGCAATAAGCAAGTCCCACTCAAATCAAATCGAGAGTATGGGGAAGTACCCTGGCTGGTTTGTATTGTGAAGTACCCTGGTTGGTGTATGTGGGGAAGTACCCTGGCTGGTTTGTGTGGGGAAGTACCCTGGCTGGTGTGTGTGGGGAAGTACCCTGGCTGGTTTGTATAGTGAAGCACCCTGGCTGGTGTATGTGGGGAAGTACCCTGGCTGGTTTGTGTGGGGAAGTACCCTGGCTGGTGTGTGTGGGGAAGTACCCTGGCTGGTTTGTGTGGGGAAGTACCTGCTGGTTTGTGTGGGGAAATGCCCTGGATGGTGTGTGTGGGGAAATTTCCCTGGGTGGTTTGTGTGGGGAAGTACCCTGGCTGGTGTGAGGGGAAGTACCCTGGCTGTTGTGGGGAAGTACCCTGGCTGGTTTGTGTGGGGAAGTACCCTGGCTGGTGTGTGTGTGGAGAAGTACCCTGCTAGTTTGTTTGGGGAAATACCCTGGGTGGTTTGTGTGGGGAAGTACCCTGGCTGGTGTGTGTGGGAAAGTACCCTGGCTGGTGTGTGGAGAAGTACCTTGGCTGATTTGTGTGGGGAAGTACCCTGGCTGTTGTGGGGAAGTACCCTGGCTGGTTTGTGTGGGGAAGTACCCTGGCTGGTGTGTGTGTGGAGAAGTACCCTGCTGGTTTGTTTGGGGAAATACCCTGGGTGGTTTGTGTGGGGAAGTACCCTGGATGGTTTGTGTGGGGAAGTACCCTGGCTGGTGTAAGGGGAAGTTTCCCCGGCCGTTGTGGGAAAGTACCCTGGGTGGTTTGTGTGGGAAAGTACCCTGGCTGGTGTGTGTGGGGAAGTACTCTGGCTGGTTTGTGTGGGGAATTTCTCGGCTGGTTTGTGTGGGAAGTACCCTGGCTGGGGTGTTGGGAAGTACCCTGGCTGATTTGTGTGGGAAAGTACCCTGGTTGGTTTGTGTGGGGAAGTAACCCCGGCTGGTGTGAGGGGAAGTACCCCGGCTTGTGTGAGGGGAAGTACCCCGGCTGGAGTGTGGGGAATTTCCCTGGCTGGTTTGTGTGGGGAAGTACCCTGGCTGGTGTGTGTGGGTAAGTACCCTGGCTAGTGTGTGGGGAAGTACCCTGGCTGATTTGTGTGGGGTGGTACCTGGTTGGTTTGTGTGGGGAAATACCCTGGCTGGTTTGAGGGCAAGTACCCTTGCTGTTGTGGGAAGTACCCTGGCTGGTGTGAGGGGATGTACCCTGGCTGGTTTGTGTGGGGAAGTACCCTGGCTGGTGTGTGGGGAAATAACCTGGCTGGTTTGTGTGGGGAAGTACCCTGGCTGGTGTGTGTGGGAAAGTACCCTGGCTGGTGTGTGGGGAAGTACCCCGACTGGTGTGGGGGAAATAACCCGGCTGGTTTGTGTGGGGGAAATACCTTGGCTGGTGTGTGTGGGAAAGTACCCTGGCTGGTGTGATGGGAAGTACCCTGGCTGTTGTGGGGAAGTACCCCGGCTGGTGTGTTCTTGAGTTTCTACATGTTTCTCACCTTTACCAAGGCTGGCACTAGGAGCTTCCTTTGGCCCCTGGTGGCTTATATATAGTTTTCAAGCACAAAAACAATGGGTTTTGAAATTTATCTTATGAACACGTGGGGTGTGGTCACTCACCGAGAAACAATGCCACACTGACTCTGAATGGTGTGTGTGGGAGGTTTGTTTGCATGCAGCCGCAGTGATGCTCTCCATATGACCACCAAATTTAGAGGCAAATCATGAAAACTGAGGCTATATTTTGATGAAAAAAAGTTGCAAATAATAGAAATTCACGAAAATTGATACTCACGAAATTTGAGGGTCCACTGTATTGAGAGTAAGTATATATTGTTTATAATGTTTTACATATGTTCATGATATAGAGAATATGCATGAATAGTTTCTACATACAGTGGTACCTTGATTTATGAGTGCCTCAACTTATGAGCTTTCTGAGTTATGAGCCATCGCTCGGTCGATTTTTTGCTTTGAGTTGTGAGCCAAAATCTGAGTTATGAGCGAGCTTCAGATATGCCAACACTCTCAGGAGATACCGAGGAAATGTAAAAAAACTCGATAACAACCAATGTATAACATCTTTTCAATTTTGATACCACTGGTAGTGTCATCCTGCCAGAATGTTCTATAACATACACCCTAAATAAAGAAAAACAATTCTGGAACATGTGTAATACATGTTTGACAGGCAGGCTGGCTGGCTGGCTGGCTGGCTGGCTGGCTGGCTGGCTGGCTGGCTGGCTGGCTGGCTGGCTGGCTGGCTGGCTGGCTGGCTGGCTGGCTGGCTGGCTGGCTGGCCAGTCAGCTGGCTGGCTGGCTCGCCACACAGTGGCTTCCTCAGTCCATACAAAGGAGAATCATGAAGAACAGGAGGAGAATGAGGTAATCAGTCCCTCAACCTTGAGTCGATGTGGTCAGTTCATCAATCTTGAATAGATTACAGCATATGTGCAGAGAAGCAGCTTATATACCATAGGCAGGAGAGGTGCAGCAGACGTAGGTGGTGTCACATTTGTTCAATTTGGAAGTAGGTCATGCCCAAGGGTTAGGCAAGCGATGAATTCCCAAGTATTAAGATCCTAAGAAGTTGCGGTGTCTGACAGGATTGTAGATGAATGGTTCAGAGAACCGATCCTTGGGCATTGTAGATGAATGGTTCAGAGAACCGATCCTTGGGCATGACCTAACCCTTGGGCATGACCTACTTCCATATTGAACAAATGTGACACCACCTACGACTGCTGCACCTCTCCTGTCTACAGTGTATAAGCTACTTCTCTGCACATATGCTGTATTCTATTCAAGATTGATGGACTGACCACATCGACTCAAGGTTGAGGGACTGATTACCTCATTCTCCTCCTGTTCTTCATGATTCTCCTTTGTATGGACTGATGAAGCCACTGTGTGGCAAAATGTTTCCTCAATGAAGATACCTAAGAGTTGCACATGTGTCTAATTTATCAATGTGTCAGTTCTCTGAACCCTTCATCTACAATCCTGTCAGACACTGCAACTTCTTGGGATCTTAATACTTGGGAATTCTTCGCTTGCCTAACCCTTGGGCATGACCTACTTCCATATTGAACAAATGTGACACCGCATACGTCTGCTGCTCCTCTCCTTCCTATGGTATATACCACTAATCACCCAACAAAAGGCTGCAGTCAGAATGATAACAAATTCCCACTACAGACAGAACACTCCACCAATGTTCAAAACTCTAAACCTAATCACAATACAAAACATCCATACTTATTACTGCACCTACTACATACATAGAACACTTAACTCTAACATAAACCCTCCCCTCAAACATCTCCTAACCATCCTCAACAGAACACATGACCATAACACAAGGCACAGATCATTCTTTGATGTTTGTGTCCATCTCACGCTATGCAAAAACTCAAAGCACATAAAAGGCCCTAAAATCTGAAATTCATTACCTGTGAATATAAAAGAAACACTGTCTGTTTATAAATTCAAGTCTCTTCTCAAAAATCACTTACTCTCCCACAACTAAATTAATACTGAATAATTGTATCTCATAAATTGAATCCCATATATGTATCTCATTATTGTATCTCATAAATGTCAACCTGTGACCCAGTCAAACTTTGTTACTGTTTAACTTTATTACCTAACAGAAAACTCCCCTTCTACTGATTACACAGCAACACAGTAAATGACCATATGACCTGTCTTTGTAATACACATTTGTACTAAATTATTTTCTGTTTTACAATAATTTTTGTACCACTGAATATATCATTGCTTAGTTAATCTTAAGTTAATTTTAAGCCTGCCCATAATGCTCTGCATACAAGGGGCTTTGGCATGTTGCACTTTAAAAATTGTATTCCTTGTACTTCTCTGTATCATGTTCAAATAAATAAATAAATAAATAAATAAAAAATAAATAAGCTACTTCTCTGCACATATGCTGTATTCTGTTCAGGATTGATGGACTGGCCATATCGACTCAAGGTTTAGGGACTGATTACCTCATTCTCATCCTGTTCTTCACGATTCTCCTTTGCATGGACTGATGAAGCCACTGTGTGGCGAAACGTTTCCTCAATAAAGATACCCAAGAGTTGCACATGTGTCTAATTTATTATGAGTGAGAGGGGTTGAATTTAAGTGGGACTTGCACATGAGTAAAAAGAACTATCAAAGCTTATTGCTTGGGTAGCATTTATTCTGTTAGTGGGTTGGATTTGTGAAGGACCTGCCAGGTACAGTGGACCCCAGGCATATGATATTAATCCGTTCCTGAGAGCTCATCATATTCCGAAATTATAGTGAGGTGAATTAATTTTCCCCATAAGAAATAATGGAAATCAAATTAATCCATGCAAGACACCCAAAAGTATGAAAAAAATTTTTTTTATCACATGAAATATTAATTTTAATACACACAAACAGAAGAAGACATCCACAAGAAGACATCCACACGTACTAAGATACTAAGAATGGAATACATGACACTTACCTTTAATGAAGATCTGGTGATGATTGATGGGATGGGAGGAGGGGAGAGTGTGGAAGTTGTTATTGTTTAGAAGGGGAATCCCCTTCCATTACGACTTGAGGCAGCAAGTCCTTTTCCAGGGTTACTTTCCTTCTTCTTTTAATGCCACTAGGACCAACTTGAAAGTCACTGGACCTCTGTCGCACAATATATCTGTCCATAGTGGCCTGTACCTCCCGTTCCTTTAAAACTTTCCTAAAATGAGCCATAACATTGTCATTGTACATGTTGCCACACGGCTTGCAGTAGCTGTGTCAGAGAGATTTTCATCTGCAAAGGTTTGCAGTTGAACCCACTTTCCACACATTTCCTTAATCTTTGAAGTAGGCAACTTCCTCAATTTCTCTATTCCCTCCTTTGAAGCAGTTTCCTCAGGTGCCTCTTGCTGTTGAAGATGATCTTGCAGCTCTTCAGTGGTTAGTTCTTCATTGTCTCCTCACCATCTTCAACATCCTCCCATTACCTCCAACCCCAGGACTTTCCAAGGCCACAACAGATCCCAACTGGCAGGCCCCCTGAGGGTTAGCCCCAAACACTTCAAATCCCTTTCTTCTACACATTGTGCCACAGTTTTTTCAAGCGAGTTCAAAGGGCTCTAGTCCCCCCTCCCAGCCTACCTATAAGTTCACACACTGAGGATATGAAAGTGATCTTCCAAACTCTTTTAGGTCTCGAGTGTCTGAGGTCACCAAAGCGTTTTGAAACTACTTTTGTGTGATTTTTGAATGACCTCTGGTCCATGGCTGCAGAGAGGGGTATAGAGCAAACTTGACCTTATGAAATCATGTCCATAGAAAGTCGTCTGCAAGTTGAATACAGGAGCATTGTTATACCAGGAGCCTTAAGATCAGTTTTTTTCATTAGGTAATTTTTCACATGGGGGCAATGCATGGTGTTTTAAATAGTCATAGAAAAGGTCCTGTGACCCATGCCTTAGTTTGCCCTCCACCTCACACAAATTAGACTTGCACATGCTTTGCCTGATGCTCTGGGAGTTTTTAGATTGATACACAAATCACCCTAGCATTAGCAACATCAACACATAACCCTTTTTTCATAGCTTAGTCCAGGGAGTTTTTCCTCCTGATAATGTAAGTCCTGCTTGGCATTTCTTCAAAACAGGGCCCGTTTTGCGCAATAAACACTGTTCAGGTTTCATCTTCACTGTTATGTATCTTTGAACCCTTCACATTTTTTCAACTGCTTTTGTCAACTGGCAGCCTCACCCTGCCCTTTTACACTATGTATGCCACTATGATTCTTAAATTTTCAAACCAACCTTGCTTGGCCTTAAATTTCACTCACATTCCACTAGTGCAGTATTTTTTTAATTAAATCCTCATGCAACTTCCTAGCCTTTTACATATGATTGCTTGAGAGATGTTCCACTTGCTTCTGTTTTTCATGTATCTACAACCAATTAACGTCTCTTCCCAAAATCTTCTAACACTTGCGATCTTCCCGTTTCGAAAACAGACATGCCCCTTTTTCAAGAACAGTTCTTGATTGCATTTTTGTTGGCACTATAGTAGCGATGGTTGATGGGGATGGTATACAACCAGGGCCCGCTCGACACAGCACTCCACTTTCGTATTTGCAATTCATGGACCCTCACCTAACAATGGCATCGCATAAACATTAAATCCACCTAGCGATACATTTTAAAGCAAAAAATTGCCTCGGCTACGCTAAAAAACTTGCTCAATGCATTCGTTCAAGACAGTCCCCATGCGGCCTAAGCCTGCCTCACTTGTTCCGTGAGTGCCCGTTTTACAAGCCCGCCACAGCGTTCGCACCAACATACAACAGAACATTTCATATTATCACAGCATTTTTAGTGATGCACCTGCAAAATAAGTGACCATGGGCCCCCAAAAAAGCTTCTAGTGCCAACCCAAAAGGAAAAAGGTGAGAAATATATGGATTGAAGAAAGAGATATTTCTAAGTATGAAAGTGGAATGCGTGTCTCTGAGCTGGCCAGGTTGTACACAAAACCCCAAATCAACATCCTACTATTGGGCAAAGAAAACGGCAATCAAGGAAACTGTTCTTGCCAAAGATGCAAC
This sequence comes from Cherax quadricarinatus, assembly GCF_026875155.1. NCBI lineage: Eukaryota > Metazoa > Arthropoda > Malacostraca > Decapoda > Parastacidae > Cherax > Cherax quadricarinatus. The sequence continues at coordinate 24,856,438 of NC_069452.1, forward strand.
TTTTGTTTTCGAACAGAAATCGCAAATGATTGAAGATTTGAGAGACTGTTATTGGTGGGGGTAAACAAAACAGATAGCAGATTTTAAGAAACCGTATGGCATACTAGTGTGATAAGGCATGGTGAGGCGCCAGTTTGGACCACCAAAGCGCTGAAAAATTTATTATTTTTTATTAACACACTGGCCAATTCCCACCAAGGCAAGGTGGCCCGAAAAAGAAAAGCTTTCACCATCATTCACTCCATCACACTGTCTTGCCAGAAGGGTGCTTTACACTACAGTTTTTAAACTGCAACATTAACACCCCTTCTTCAGAGTGCAGGCACTGTACTTCCAATCTCCAGGACTCAAGTCCGGCCTGCTGGTTTCCCTGAATCCCTTCATAAATGTTACTTTGCTCACACTCCAACAGCAAGTCAAGTATTAAAAACCATTTGTCTCCATTCACTCCTATCAAGCACGCTCACGCATGCCTGCTGGAAGTCCAAGCCCCTCGCACACAAAACCTCCTTTACCCCCTCCCTCCAACCTTTCCTAGGCTGACCCCTACCCCGCCTTCCTTCCACTACAGACTGATACACTCTTGAAGTCATTCTGTTTTGCTCCATTCTCTCTAAATGTCTGAACCACCTCAACAACCCTTCCTCAGCCCTCTGGAAAACAGTTTTGGTAATCCCGCACCTCCTACTTACTTCCAAATTACGAATTCTCTGCATTATATTCACACCACACATTGCCCTCAGACATGACATCTCCACTGCCTCCAGCCTTCTCCTCGCTGAAAAATATATGCAGGAATTCAAGAAGTACATAGACAGTGAAAGACTGAAACCTGAACAAGTGCTTAATTGCAACAAAACAGGCCTGTTTTGGAAGAAAATGCCAAGCAGGACCTACATTACTCAGGAGGAGAAGGCACTCCAAGGACATAAGCCTATGAAAGACAGCCTTACTCTGTTAATGTGTGCCAATGCTAGTGGTGATTACAAAGTGAAGCCTTTATTGGTGTATCACTCTGAAACTCCCAGAGTGTTCAGGAAAAACAATCTCCTCAAGGCTAATTTGTGTGTGCTGTGGAGGACAAACAGTAAGGCATGGGTCACTAGGGACTTTTTCTATGACTGGTTACAGTATGCATTTGCCCCCACTGTGAAAAATTGCCTCCTGGAAAATAAATTGGACCTTAAGTGCCTCCTGGTATTAGACAATGTTCCTGGTCATCCTTCAGACATGGCAGAGAGACTTTCTGTGGAAATGAGCTTCATTAAGGTCAAGTTTTTGCCTCCTAATACCACTCCTCTCCTGCAGCCCATGGACCAGCAGGTCATTGCAAACTTCAAAAAACTCTACACAGAAGCTATGTTTGAAAGGTGCTTTGTAGTTACCTCAGAAACTCAAGTGACTCTAAGAGTGTTTTGGAGAGTTCACTTTAGCATCCTCAATTGTGTAAACATTATAGGTAAGGCTTGGGAGGAAGTGACTAAGAGGACCTTAAACTCTGCTTGGATGAAACTGTGGCCAGAATGTGTAGACAAAAGGGATTTCGAAGGGTTTGAGGTTAACCCTGGGAATCCTATGCCAGTTGAGGAATCCATTGTTGCATTAGGGAAGTCCTTGGGGAGGATGTGGAAGAGTTGGTGGAGGAGGACAGTGATGAACTAACCACTGATGAGCTGCTAGATCATCTTCAACAGCAAGAGGCCAGACCTGAGGAAACTGCTCTGGAGGAGGGGATACAGAAATTGAGGAAGTTGCCTACTTCAAAGATTAAGGAAATGTGTGCAATGTGGCTTAAAGTGCAAACCTTTTTTGATGAAAATCACCCTCACACAGCTATTGCAAGCCGTGCTGGTGACTATTATACTGACAGTGTTGTGAAACACTTTAGGAATGTCATAAAGGAATGGGAGGTACAGGCCTCTATGGACAGATATGTTGTGCGACAGAGGTCCAGTGACTCTCAAGCTGGTCCTAGTGGCATTAAAAGAAGGGAAGTAACCCCAGAAAAGGACTTGCCACCTCAAGTCCTAATGGAAGGGGATTCTCTTTCTAAACATTAACACCATCCACACTCTCCCCTCCTCCCATCCCATCACTCATCACCAGATCTTCAATAAAGGTAACTGTCATGTAACTGTGGATGTCTTCTTCAGTTTGTGTGTATTAAAATTAATATTTCAGGTGGTAAATTTTTTTTTCATACTTTGGGGTGTCAGGAACGGATTAATTTGATTTCCATTATTTCTTATGGGAAAATTAATTCGGCTAACAATAATTTTGCCTCACGTTGAGCTCTCAGGAACAGATTAATATCATTAGGCAAGGGTCCACTGTATCTCTTTCTTCATTACCATAGTAATTAGCACCCTTTTTCCCGCAGGGTTAGTACTAGAAGTTTTCTTGGGGCCCATGGTGACAAGCAGAAACAGGCACCAAAAACACTGTGAGAATATGGAATGTACGGAATGTATGCTTAGATGTGACCACACTGGCTGGCTTGTAAACACTGGCACGCACGGGGCAGCTGAGGACACATGTGGGATGTGTCCTGGACGAATCGCGCGTGACGGGTTTTTTGACGTGTGGTGAAGCAAAATTTTTGCATTAAACTGTATCGTATGCCAGATTTAACATATGCCGATGCCATCATATGCCGGGAGTCAACTGTATAGGCCAACAGGCCTACTGCAGTGTTCCTCCTTTCTAATGTTCATATGTTCTTATAACAATACTAGACAGACTGTTCCACTCATCAACCTAAGAACATAAGAAAGGAGGAACACTGCAGCAGGCCTGTTGGCCTATACTAGGCAAGTTCTTCAAAAATCCAACCAACTAACAGAATAAACGCTACCCAAGAAATAAGTTTTGATAATTTTATTTACTCATGTGCAAGTCTCACTCAAATCCTACCCCTCTCACTCATGTATTTATCCAACCTAAATTTGAAACTAACCAAGGTTTTAGCATCCATAGGACCTTGGGTAAAGGGATGGGGACTGTTGTGACAGGATTCTTTGTGAAGAACATTGTGATTGGTAACTGAGTCCACTTCTTCATCTCTACAGAGTTTTGTAGGGAATTATGCCTCTATCAATGCCGTTCATCAACTTCAAAGTCCTCTACATAAATATGATTTGGCGGCTGGGAATTCGTGAATGTTTGAAGACAGCAAAAGTGGAAAATGCATATGTTGAGGGAGACCTGTATTTTGAAAAAAAAAATTAAATAGAGGGCAATTTCCTGTGTGTAATAAGACCAAAAAAAGATGTTCAGGTCAGTACTTACTGAGATATAAAGCAATGAAGTTGGTGCTGGATGCTCACCTAACAGCAACATGGAGTCTTGCCACTTGCAGAAATGTTGCCAATATACCTTTTTTCCCATTCTTTGATTTTTATTAATGTAATTTTTATGTTATCATTACAATTTGTAGCAGTTGTTGTGATTTTTTAAGCCATTGTTTGTTCTGACACTTATATTAGGTACTGAAATAGTACTCAAATAGTCACAAACACATTGACAGGTGAACATTTTCACCTTCCTTGGTTACATACTCTTGTCTAGAAATACAGCATCTCCTCACTTAACGACGGAATTACATTCCTAAGACCACGTCTTTAAACGAATTTGTCGCTAAGTGAGAGGCACACTATAATGGTAGTGAGTTTGTGTCTACCATATTTGATACTGTTTTAACGTCATCCTTGCACCATGTATAACATTTCTAGTATATTTTTAAATGTTTATACAGTAGTGTACTGTATATTGAAATAAGCAGAATAGAGGAAATCAGCTCTAATATACGTACATCATTTAGGTATGAATACTGGTCAGAGAGCCCATCATAAGTCCGAGATGTTGGTAAACGAGTATGTCACTAAGTGAGGAGACGCTGTATACAGTAAACTACTGTATAAACATTTAAAAATATGTATACTAAAAATGTTATAAATGGTGCAAATGTGACATTAAAGCGGTATCAAAGATTACTGACATAAACCACCTAACGTTACAGTATGTTCCTTGTTTAGCGATGAATTCGTTTATCGACACATTATTAAGAACGGAACTCCGTCATTAAGTGAAGAGAGCTGTATATACAAAGTATTTATAGGTCGCAGCAATGTTTTAAACATGGTGAATTTCATAATGGTATATGATACCGACAGATTGGTAAGTAAGACAGATAGGTAACATCATCTTCACATCTCTACAGCTCCTGCCTACTTTCTCGACTGAAGAAGCCTACTGTGTAGGCGAAACATTTCAGAATAAAGATGTCTAACTGTTGCCTATATATCTTATTTACCAACCTGTCAGTATTATATACCATTTTGATATTCACTCTGTCAGACACTGCAACACAATGGCATCTTGGTGCAGAAGCAAAAGCACATTGGACAACTTTTTGAAGTGAGAATGGTTGGATCTGAGAAGGATGTGACCTCTCAGTGATTACATTCTTGCTTCTACCACTCTACATCTGACCTTCCGACGACAGTACAGTGGACCCTCGGAGAACGATGCCATCGTATAGCATAAAAATATTGGCTCGGCCAACGATGAAAAACTTCGTTAAGAACATTCATCCAGAATGTGTTCACATGGCCTGGGCAGCCCACAGCTGCCCCACCACTATGTATAGCCAGTGTGCCATTGTTTACAAGCCAGTGCGGATGGTTTCACACATACATGCAATACATTTTGTATTAATCCATTTTTTTTGTGCTTGTAATTGCTAAATAAGCCAGCATGGGCCCAAAGAAAGCTTCAAGTGCTAACCCTGTGGTAAAAAGGAAATACTAGCGAACTGAAGAAAGAGATAATCGGAAAGTACAAAAGTGGAGTGAGTGCCTCCAAGCTGGCCTGGTTGTATAACAAACCCCAATCAACCACAGCTACTTTCTTGGCCAACAGAAAGGCAGTCAAGGAAGCTGTTGTTGCAAAAGGTGCAAGTATGCTTACAAAACAGAGAAAGCAAATGTTTGAAGATGTGGAGAGACTGTTATTGTGTGGATCAATGACAAACAATTATCAGGAGACAGTGTTTCAGAGTCAATCATATGTGACAAGGCAGGCAATTGCATTATGATTTAATTAAGAAAATGCCTGAAACTACTGTTGATGTTAGTGAATTTAAGGCCAGCAAAGGTTGGTTTGAGAAATTTAAGAATCGTAGTGGCATACACAGTGTGATAAGGCATGGTGAGGCTGCCAGTTCTGACGAAAAAGCAGCTGAAAAATATGTGCAGGACTTTAACCCATAAACGGTCCAAACATATATGTATATATACACGTTCACTACCCCAGTACCCCGAATATTTTGAAAAATAGAAAAAGTGTTCTTTTTATAAAGAAATAAAGTACACATTTTTCTAAGAGTTATAGGGTAAAAAAAAAATTTTTAGAGTCAGTATTTACCCAGATATGAGGGCACGAAGTTGGCACTTGGCAATTACCTAATGGCAACATAGAGTCCTGCCACTTGCAGAAGTGTTGATGATATACCTTTTTCCTGGTTTTCATATTATTTTATGTAATTTTTATGTTCTGATAATTGCAATTTATAGTAGATCTTGTCATTTCATGACCAATCTTTGTTCTGACATTAATATTAAGTACTGAAATTGTACTCACATTGTCACAAACACATTGTCAGGTGGACATTTACACCTGCCTTGATTATTTACTATTGTATAGGAATATATACATGTATAAAGTATTTATAGGTCCCAGGAATGTTTTAGATACACAGGTGTATAGAAGAAGAAGAAGGAAGGGGGAAGAAGACTAGAGAAGAAGGAAGAAGAAGGGAGAAGAAGAAAGAAGAAGAAAGAAGAAGGAAGAAGAAAGAGGAAGAAAAAAAGAAGGAAGAAGAAGCAGAAGTTCCCTTGAAGCATGATGTCAGTGACAAGCTTCCGTGATGGCAGTGATAAGAGTTTGTTAAGGAATGACATTTGATTAGCATCAGCATTTCTGTCTTTGCTTATCTGTCTCTCTGTCTGCTTGTCTCTCTTTCTGTCTCTCTGCTTGTCTCTCTTTCTGTCTCTCTGCTTGTCTCTCTGTCTCAAAGAGAGCCACTGTGAATAAACAGGTATTCGTATGCATTATATCTACAAGCACAGTATAGCACTTCAGATTTTTTAGGTTATCCCAGGTAATTTAAACTTTCTATAATTGTATTTATATGTACCTGTGAGACAGAGATAGGAAGAGATAGCCAGAGACAGACAGAGAAGATAGAGACAGGCAGACAGAGACAGATAGCCAGAGACAGATAAACAGAGACAGGCAGAGACAGGTAGACAGAGACAGGTGGACAGAGACAGGTAGACACAGAGACAAATAGACAGTGACAGATACAGAGACAGATAGACAGGCACTAAACTTGAGGTCAACATCACTTTCCTCTTAAAAGGGGAGTGTTAACCCTCTGAGGGTCGACAGGCCCTCTCTGAGACTTGTTCTCAGGGTCGGCCAAATTTCAAAAAAAAAAAAAAATCTTTTTTTTTCTTACAAAAAGATAGAGAATCTTTTCCCAATCAGAATGACACCAAAAGTATGAAATTTGATGGAAAGCTTTCGGAATTATGCTCTCACGAAGTTAACGATCTCGACGATGCTTATGCATCAGCGATTTTGCCCATTTTGAGCCCTATTTTCGGCCAATTCCAATGTACTAGTCAACAAAAATCATAACTATTTTGCTAGAACTCCATTTTTTTTATATCGAATGAGTACAAGAAACCACCCATTTACTAATTTCAACTATCCAATAAAGTGGTCAGAATTTAGCAATTTTGCCAATTTCAAACAAATTTCAAAAGATGCCAATTTCCAAATAGGGTCCAGAATAAACAAAAAAGACATTCCTGGCACTAAAATAACAAGTTCTCTGTTCGTTAGTCACATCCCCAGGTCCCTCTTATATTTCTTTGGCTTTCCACTTTGAATTTTTATTCTTACAAAAAATAGAAGATTTACTGTCATGCAGACTATTGCATTGGTGTAGAAATAGTATAAATAATATCAGCACACTTGTGAAAGAATATTAGACTCACCAGTTGATGTGTATTGGACGCTTGGCATGATTTGTTTACTTTTGAAATTTGATAAAAATCGAACATTTCTGCTACTTTGCACTCAATTTCAAGGTACTTTTCATTGCAAAACCAGTCAAAATCATCTCAATTTCTGTAATAAAGTTGGTAGAATTACCGACAATATGTAAAGTAAAAGGACACAAGTGCAACTAATGTGACATTTATTGTGGCAACGTTTCGCTCTCCAGGAGCTTTATCAAGCCATTACAAACAATACATGGACACAGAGGGTATATATAGGATCAGAGTGAGGTGAATACTAGTGAGGTACCATTTCGATGTTCACTAGTGGTAGTAGTAGTAGTAGTGGTAGTGACAAAAGTAATACAATATGGTAGAGCAATTAATTCGTACATGAGTAAAAGGATATAAAAGCTATTACTTGGGTAACATAAAAATAGGTTGGACAAATATAGACTGGAATGAGGCAGCTTGTTTCAGTGTTCACTCTCTGTGCTGTGTGTAGTATAACAGGAGAGACTATGTGATGGCAGGGTTTACTGTTTTCAGGAGGATTCTTGCTAAGACTTCGGAGATGGTGAAGCTGCCGTTGTTTTGTTTAATTGTATTCGAAACAGCGATCAGTGCTGATTCAAGGCACTTGCGTGTGCGGAAATTAGTTTCTTTAATCACTAATTGGGCGTCTCTGGTACCTCACTAGTATTCACCTCACTCTGATCCTATATATACCCTCTGTGTCCATGTATTGTTTGTAATGGCTTGATAAAGCTCCTGGAGAGCGAAACGTTGCCACAATAAATGTCACATTAGTTGCACTTGTGTCCTTTTACTTTACATCTCAATTTCTGTAAATGAGACCAAGAAAACTAGAATACAACAATAAATACCATACGAAAATACAGTGCAAAGTCGCTGTTTTATTCCAAAAGCACGGTCAAAGTTTTTTTTTCTCATTATGCACTGTGCGCTGCAGGATTTTTTTTATACTGCGCACACTGACCACATAGACCCATTCTTTCATATGTAGGCCTACCAGCTTTCTCTCAATAGATTTGAGGGTGCTAGAATTTAGGCATACTAGTACCTCAAAAACCCTGGGTCGTAAGCCGTACTAGTACAGCCGAAACTCTCAAAGGGTTAATATGACATTACATCATTGAAATCCTAGGTGTTTGCTGCACTGTTTGCTTTAGCTGGCACTCATTTTAACTGGTGCTCCCACTAGGTACTAAGTGGCCCCAGATTTTTTTTAATATGATGCACACCGAGTGTTAAGACCCATTCTATGCTGACGAGGCATCTCAGGGCAATCGTGCAAAATTTGGAAGCAGGAAAAATAAAACGTATGCATATGTTTGGGGAGCTAGTGGTAAGAACATATATATACATTTGGACCATTTACAGGTTAAGGGGTACATAGAGGCTGAAAAATTAAAACACTAACATGTTCAACTGTGATGAAACAGACCTGTTTTGGAAGAAAATGCCAAACAGGACCTACATTATTCAGGAGGAAAAGGCACTCCCAGAACAAAAGCTTATGAAAATTAGGCTAGCTCTCATGTTTTGCAGTAATGCTTGTGGGGATTGCAAAGTGAAGACTTTACTCATGTATCACACTGAAATTCCCAGAGAGTTCAAGAAAAACAGTGTCATCAAGGCTAATTTGTGTGTGATGTGGAAGGCAAACAGTAAGGCATGGGTCACTAGGAACATTTTCCTCAATTGGTTCTATCATGTGTTTGGCCCCACTGTGAAAAAATACCTCCTGGTAAAGAAATTGGACCTCAAGTGCCACCTGGTATTAAACAATGCTCCTGCTCATCCTCCAAACTTGCAAGAGTGAATTGTGGGGGAGTTGAGTTTCATAAAATTCAGGTTTTTGCCTCCTAACACCACTCCTCTCCTCCAGCCCATGGACCAGCAGGTCATTTTAAATTCCAAAAAACTGTACACCAAAGCAGTGTTTCCATAGTGCTTTGAAGTGACCTCAGACACTGAATTGACCCTAAGAGAGTTTTGGAAAGATCACTTTAGTATCCTCAGTTGCATAAACCTTATAGGGAAGGCTTGGGAGGGAGTGAGTGTACAAGAGAGGGATTTTGAAGGGTTTGGGGCTAACCCTGAGGAGCCTATACTAGTTGTGGAATCTATTGTGTCATTGGGGAAGTCCATGGGGTTGGAGGTTAGTTGCAAGGATGTGGAAGAGTTGGTGGAGAATGATGATGAAGAGCTAACCACTGATGAGTTGCCAGAGCATCTGCAATATCAAGAGACCACAGCTGAGGAAATTGTTTCAGAGGAGGGGAGAGAGAGATGGAGGAAGTTGCCTTCTTCAACGATTAAGGACATTTGTACAATGTGGACAAAGGTGCAAGCCTTTATGGATAAACATCACCCCGACACAGCTGTTGCAAGCCATGCTGGTGACTTTTACAATGTTGTGTCCCAGTTTAGGGAAATCTTAAAGGAACGCCAGAAACATAGCACTATGGACAGATTTTTGGTGCGACTGAGGTCCAGTGACTGTCAAGTTGTTCCCAGTAGCATTAAAAAACAAAGAAGGGAAGTAACCCCATAAAAGGACTTGCTACCTAAAGTCCTTATGGAAGGGGATTCCCCTTCCAACAATAATACACCTCCATCATCTCCCCTCCTCCCATCTCATCACTCATCAATAAATCTTCAGTAAAGGTAAGTGTCATTTATTCTTCATCTATTTATTCTTCATGTCTCATTCTTTTCTGCGTAGGAAAATGTATATTTCATTTGAAAAAGATTTCCTTCTAATACGTACTTTTGGGTGTCTGGAACAGATTAATTGGATTTCTATTATTTCTTATGGGGAAAATTAATTCGGCTAACAATAAAATCAGTTAAGGACAAGCTCTCTGGAATGGAATAATATTGTAACCTGAGGATCCACTGTATATATGTCTTGATGCTGTTGCTTGATACCTTTGATATACCTTTGAAAAGTATCAAGAGTTTATCTACTCACTGAGCCTGGCCATGGGCCAGTCTCGTCTGATACTTTTGTGGTCAACCAGGCTGTTGCTGTTGGAGGCCTGCTACCCCACATATCCATCACAACCTGGTTGATCTGGCACCTGGCAAAGATAATTCTCCAGTTTCCTCTTGAAGGCTTCTACACTTGATCTCCACATTGTTCGAGAGTATGGAACAGATCTCTTCTCCAGGCTGAGGGACTGACAACCTCAAATCTCCAACTTCAAGGGTGATGGACTGATTACATCATCTTCACATCCCTACTGCTCCTGCCTACTTTCTGTACTCGACTGAAGAAGCATACTGTGTAGGCAAAACATTTCAGATTAACCCTTTCAGGGTTGGTGCCGTACTAGTACGCATAAATTCAAGCGCCTTCAAATCTAGCAAGGGAAAGCTGGTAGGCCTACATACGAGAGAATGGGTCTATGTGGTGAGTGTGTGCAGTATAAAAAAATTCTAAAGCACACAGTGCATAATGAGAATAATAAAACTCCGACTGTGTTTTTGGTTTAAAACAGATAATTTACAGTGTATTTTCATATGCTACATATGGTTGTATTCTAGTTTTTCTGGTCTCATTTTATAGAATGGAAGACATATTACAGAAATAGTGATGATTTTGATTGTTTTCACAAAGAAAAAGACCTTAAAATTGTGCTCAAAGTAACAGAAATGTTCGATTTTTGCCAAAGTTCAAAAGTAAACAAATCATGCCATGTGTCCAATACATGTCACCTGGCGAGTCTAATATTCTTTCACAAGAGCGCTGATATTATTTATACCATTTCTACACTATTATAGTAGAGTGCATAACAGTAAATCTTCTATTTTGTCAGAATAAAAATTCAATGTGGAAAGCAAAAGAAATGCAAGAGGGGCCTGGAGACATGATTAATGAACAGAGAAAATGTTATTTTAGTGCCAGGAATGTCTGTCTTGTTTATTCTGGACCCTATTTGGAAACTGGCATCTTTTGAAATTTGTGTGAAATTGGCAAAATTGCCAATTTCTGACCACTTTATTGAATAGTTGAAATCGGTAAATATTAGGTGTCTTGTACTCATTCGATAGAAAAAATGGAGTCCTAGTGAAATAGTTATGATTTTTGTCGACTGGTACATTGGAATTGGACGAAAATAGGGCTCAAAGTGGGCGAAATCATGGATGCATAAACATTGTCGAGACCGCTAACTTCACCAGAGCATAATTCTGTAAGTTTTATATCATATTTCTTACTTTTGGTGTAATTATGATCAGGAAAACATTCTCTATCATTTCATAAGAAAAAATAATTTTTTTTTTTTTAAATTTCCAACCTGAGAACAAGTTTAAGAGAGGGCCTGCTGACCCGGAAAGGGTTAAAGATGTCTAACTGTTGCCTATTACCTGGAGTTTACCTGGAGAGAGTTCCGGGGGTCAACGCCCCCACGGCCCGGTCTGTGACCAGGCCTCCTGGTGGATCAGAGCCTGATCAACCAGGCTGTTGCTGCTGGCTGCACGCAAACCAACGTACGAGCCACAGCCCGGCTGATCAGGAACTGACTTTAGGTGCTTGTCCAGTGCCAGCTTGAAGACTGCCAGGGGTCTGTTGGTAATCCCCCTTATGTGTGCTGGGAGGCAGTTGAACAGTCTCGGGCCCCTGACATCACTGTATGGTCTTTAACGTGCTAGTGACACCCCTGCTTTTCATTGGGGGATGGGCATCGTCTGCCAAGTCTTTTGCTTTCGTAGTGAGTGATTTTCTTTGTGCAAGTTGGGTTTACTAGTCCCTCTAGGATTTCCAGGTTATATAATCATGTATCTCTCCCTCCTGTGTTCCAGGGAATACAGGTTTAGGATCCTCAAGCACTCCCAGTAGATGAGGTGTTTTATCCCCGGGTTATGCGCGCCGTGAAAGTTCTCTGTACATTTTCTACGTCAGCAATTTCACCTGCCTTGAAAGGTGCTGTTAGTGTGCAGCAATATTCCAGCCTAGATAGAACAAGTGACCTGAAGAGTGTCATCATGGGCTTGGCCTCCCTAGTTTTGAAGGTTAACATAAGAACATAAGAACGAAGGAACACTGCAGAAGGCCTACTGGCCCATGCGAGGCAGGTCCAAGTCCCTACCGGCTTAAGCCAATGCACCCAACCTAGTCAGGTCAGGTCACATTGACTTAAGGGAGGAACACGGCAACCGACCTGTTAGCACAAGCTATCAGGTCCAACTCACACCCACCCACATCTACTCATGTATTTATCCAACCTATTTTTAAAGCTACACAACGTTCTGGCCTCTATTAACGGTACTTGGGAGTTTGTTCCACTCATCCACAATCTATTTCCAAACCAGTACTTTCCTATATCCCTCCTGAATCTGAATTTTTCCAACTTAAAACCATTGCTGCGAGTCCTGTCTAGGCTAGATATTTTCAGCACACTATTTACATCCCCTTTATTTATTCCTGTTCTTCCACTTATTAAACCTCATTCATATCCCCCCTAATTCTCGTTTTCTAGAGAGTTGCAGTTTCAGGGCCCTTAGTCTATCTCATAGGAAGGTTCTGATACATGGATCATCTTTGTCATCCTCCTTTGTACATTTTCAAGAGGAATTTATATCATTCTGTAAATTCGGTGTACCAAAACTGTGCAGCATATCTAATATGAGGCCTAACCAGGTTGTTATAGAGTTGAAGAAAACCTGAGGACTCTATTATTTATGTTCTTGATATCGAAGGCCAAGGGATTCGATAGCATTTATAGCGAACACTTTGCACTGTTGTCTTGGTTTCAGTTACTGCTAACCAGATTCTAAATCTTTTTCGCATCCGTTTAATATTAAGATCTACTTTATTTAGTTATATGTGGCATGGTTATTGTCCTGTCCAACATTTAGAACTTTGCCATTTGTCTATATTAAACTGCATCTGCCACTTCCGCCACTGCAATCAGTATATGCAAATTTCCTGATGTGCTCGAATGTCCTCGTCAGATTGATTTCGACGGCCTATTGTGGTGTTCATCGGCCTAACTTGCGATGTCGCTCTTTATGCCCTCTTCTATGTCGTTTATGTTGATTGTGACAGCAGGGGGCCCAACACTGACCCTGTGGAACACCGCTCGTGTCGCTTCCCACTCTGATTTCTCCCATTTATGAAACTCCTCTGCTGCCTATTTGTACCATGCCTCTATCCAGGAAAAAATTTCTCTCCTATTCCATGTGCTTTTAATTTTCCTCATTAGTCTCTGATGTGGGACCTGTCAAAAGCCTTACTGAAGTCCTATACACAATATCAATAATCATTCTATGATCTACCTCCTCAAATACCTTAGTGAAAAACGTTAATTAATTCGTAAGGCAGGAACGCCCCTTTGTAAAACCATGCTGAGATTCGTGATGAATTTAGCTTTTCACCGGTGGCTACGAACTGCCCGGCAATTATTGATTCCATAAATTTCCCACTATGGAGGTTAGCTTCTGGGTCTATAGTTCGAAAGCTAAGGACTGGCACAGGTTTGAAATAGGTTTCACATTTGCCATTTTCCACTTATCTGGCACCATGCCAGTTTGTTGTAGTGATATGTTGAAATGTTTAGCAAGGTGTCGCTAAGCTCCTCTTTACATTCGTTAGAACCCTTGCATACAGTTCATCAGGGCATGGGGATTGTTAGGTTGTATTTATCTATTTGCTAAGGCCATGTCACTTGTGACCATAGTGCACTGTTTATTATCGTCCTGTTCTACATAATGTTATATCTATGGATATCGCTGTATCTCCTGTGTAATAACTGAGAGGAAAGTTTGTGTTAAAAATTTACACATTTCCTTATTTCCCACCCCCCAAACCCTTTGTCGTGAGTGACCCGAGGAAACGTTTGAGTGGGCCTATCTTGTCCCTGATTTACTTCATTGTATCCTGAAAGAATCCTTTTGGGTTAGTCTTCGAATCTCTTGGCAACTTTAACCTCATAATCTCTATTTGCTTTTCTTATTTCCCTTTTTAATTTCTCTCTTTACTGATTATTATCGATTCTTTAATTGCCCCTCTCTCTTTTGACTTTGCCTATATATGCTCTCTTTTGACCTATCAGAGATTGTTAATCTATTGTTCATCCATTTAGGATAATTTTTTGTTTGATTCTGATTTCCTATTGGGAAATAATTTGACTGAGCAGCTAGAACTATGCCCTGGAAAGCTTATATCGGCAACCATCACCAACTACCTGACCCCTCGTAGGTATTCCAGTTCGCCACCTAAGAATTTTTCAGTCCTATGAAATCAGCCAAGCGAAAGTCAGGGACGGGTGACTTGATGATTGCCATTATTAGGGGAATTCCATGATATGTTAAAACTGATGTGATTTGTGATCACATCTCCCAAGCTCATCATTAACCTCTAGATTATTTATTGGTGTTTCCCTACTGGCAAGAACCAAGTCAAGGAGGTTATTTCCCCTAGTTGCTCTGTCACAAACTGTTTTAAAAAAAATCTAGGATAGTATTCAGAAAGTCACGACTCTATAAGTTCCTGTCAAATTGCTCCAGTCAATCTGTCTATAGTTAAATCTCCCCATTAGACAACTTTTCGTTGTAGATGCCTTACGAATTTCGTCCATAAAGTTTACTTGCAATCCATATTCAAGATGGGGGCCCTGTAAATCACACCAAAATAGTTTTTCTCGGCATCGAGAAGCTGTAACCACCAGATGCTGGGCTGACGCTTTAATTTAATATCTTGTCGAACAAAAAATTGAAAGTGTCTCTGACATACAGCGCTACTCCACCACCTTTCCTGTTTGACCCTGTCAGTTGTGGAAAATTTTTAGCCTTGTATGTGACATTCAGAGGGCATCTCTCTATCTTTCTGATTGTGCAAGGGTCTCTGTTTTAGCCCCCAATAATATTATGTTTCCTGCACTTGCAATTAATCTTAGCTGCATCTATCTTAGTTCTAACACTCCTGCTATTAGTATAGTAATCCTTAAGGGAGCTAGGTCCGTGCTGCCTTCTGCTGTTCCCCCTTTGTTGCTGACTGTTCTATTGTATTTTTTTATTAACTTCATGCTGATGCTTTTATTCATTTTCTGTTTCCAACCCGAGTGTTGCACCTGCTTGTTTCCACAACATCCCATACTCTATCTGCATCAGTTTTAATAATCATAGGCTTTCACCAATGGGCCTTCTCAATCGAGTGAGCAAGTGTACCACCCCTGCCCCAGAGAGATGACCCATCCTTGCATACTATTCATGTTTGCCATAAAAGTTGTTCCAGTTCTCAATGAATGGATTGCAAGTTCCCTTGCAGTATTTGTCTAAGCCAGCAATATACACCAATTGCCTAGACAACCATTCATTTCCTACTCCCCTCTAGGCAAGATGCTTACATATGATTGGGATCCTCCCTTGACTTAATGAAACTTAGCTGACCTGTAATTATCTAGCAGCTCTCTCTCCGACCTTCCCAATATCATTTCCACAGCACTGTGACAGTAAATGGCTTGTTCCCATTACCTGACATGATATTTATCTCAAGTCTGTTGACACAATGTCCCCTCTGCCACCACGCTCCAGGGAAGCACACTCTATCTCTCATCTTCTTATTCTATTACAAAAAGCACGATCAAAATATCTTCCCTGAGTGTCACAACACAAGAATGCGCTTTACCTTCATTAGCAGGGGCCAGTTGTACCTTACTTCACTGGCTATGGATAGTACATTCATCTGGGTGAACAGAGAGAAGCGATTTCCTTCCTCAGATTCTGCTACACTCGTAACTTTCTTCTCCCCCCTGATGCGCTCCTCCCATTACTGTGAACAACTGCACTTTAGCAGGTGCTGTGCTGCACCTCACTGCTGGTAGCCGTTGTACCACCCCACCTACAGCTCCTCACAGTGTGAGACAGACGCTCTCACTGTAGAAGCCTCCATACCCCACATCTCCAACACCCTCACATCTCTCCCAGCCATTGAGGGTGGACTTCGCCTCCTAATCTCTCCTGGATGATGCAAGAACCTCCTCCTTCAAACTCTCCAACTCAGCTTTTAAAAAACACTGTAGAAGCAAGCCTTGCTTTTGTAACGTCCACGCTAATCCCCAAGCAGCTCAGGGTTGTGACCTCTCGTTGACCTCATTATCCATTCGTCATTTTTCTAGAGATGCGATTGATACAATGTTATGGTCTTGAGTGAGAGCCTCCGACATGAATCACTCCAGGTCTTTGAAGTTGTGTTTCGCTTATTTTGTGGCCAGAATTTGTTTTGTACTCTGATGATGATTTAATTTCCTCATGTTTACCTATCTGAGTAATTGGAAATGTCTCATCGTTGATACGTCATATGTTTTCTGCAGCCCACTGAAAGATTTGGTTTGATGTCCGCCTGGAGACTGCAGCGTCTGCAATGGAAGACACTGTCATGCAGATTCGGGTGTCATCTGCGATGGATGTCACGGTGCTGTGGCTGACATCCTTGTTTTGTCGGATATGAGGATGAGGAACAAGATGGGAGCGAGTACTGTGCCTTGTGGACAGAGCTTTCTCCGTAGCTGCCTCGGACTCTACTCTGTTGGACGACTACTCTCTGTGTTCTGTTTGTGTGGAAATTATAGATCCATCGACCGACTTTTCCTGTTATTCTTTAGCACGCATTTTGTGCGACTATTACGCCATGGTCCACACTTGTCGAGCTTTTGCAAAAGTCTGTATATATTACATCTGCATTCTTTTTGTCTTCTAGTGCATTTGGACCTTGTGTAGTGATCAATAGTTGAGACAGAAGGACAGCGACCTGTTCTAACCAATGTGCCCTGGGTTGTTGTAACTGATGGGTTTCTAGATGGGTGGTGATCTGCTTCTTAGGGACCCTTCAAGATTTTTATGTATGGGAGGTTAGTGCTATTGGTCTGTAGGTCTTTGCTGTTGCTTTACTGCCCCTTTGTGGAGTGGGCTATGTCTGGTGTTTTTAGTAACTGTGGGACGGACCCCGTGTCCCCTCATGCTCCTCTCCATAGGATGGAAAAGGCTCGTGATAGGGCTTCTTGCAGTTCTTGATGAACACAGGAGTTCCATGAGTCCTGGCCGATGGCAAGAGTGCATGGGCATGTCATTTATGCCTGATTCGAAGTCATTTGCATCAGGATAAAACATCGGATAGGCTTGTGTTAATCAAATTTTGTGGCTCTCTCATAAAAAATTAATTCTGATCTTCGACTCTAGTCTGGTTAGCGGCTTGCTAATAACTGAGTCATATTGGGACTTGAGTTTAGCTCATCTCATTTTTGCTGTCATCTGTGTAGGACCCATCATGTTTAAGTAGGGGCCCAATAGGGACGTTGTTCTCGATTTTGATTTGCATAGAGATGAATACTTTGGGTTTCTTTCGATTTCATTTTGGCTTTTAGTTCTTCCGCGATTCTTGATCTAAGGGATTTCATTTAGCTTAATTTCGTTGCTTGCTATTTCTCTGGACACGTGTCTCCCTACGCATTTCAGATTATTGGACCTCTTTTTAGCCGCTCTGTTTTTGCTTTTCCGTCGCCTGTAAGGTGGCGCCTGTCTCTTTCTATTTTTCATCATTTCCTCCTTTTTTCTTAGAGGAATAAGCCTTGTACATACATCGAGTGCACCGAGTTAATCTGTTCTAGCATAAGTTGGGGTCTGTGTTGCCTTAGTATATCTTCCCAGCTTATATCGGTTGGACTGTTTCCTTGGTCCACTTTATGTTTTTGCTATTGAAGTTGAATTTGGTGAATGCTTCCCTCGTGATAGTCTCATTATGTCGGTTGGGGCTTCACCTAATACATGTTGAACCTCAATTATGTTGATCTGGTATATTGTTTTTGATTTGGTGACATTCTTATCAGATCATCATTGTTGGAAGATGATGTCTAGTGTATTCTCCTTCTAGTAGCTCTATTATTTGGAGGTTTAAATTGATTTTGTCAGAGATTTTTAAAAGGCTCGTGTGAGTGTGAGTTTAATCAGAGCGGCTCCTGGTGTTATTCTTGCAACAATATTATTTGCTATATTCTCCATTTTAGGTGCTTAAAGTTGGAAATCCCCAGGGAAGATGTTGGTGCAGGAGCTGAAGATTTTCCGACATTGTTAGTCAATTTTTAACAGGCTGTTCCTGGAATTGCTGGGATGTTTGCATCGGAGGCTTGTAAACTACCACAATGACTAGGTTTTGGTTCTCGGACCTTTACTGCTATAACTTCATACTACATCATTTGAGCATTAAGCAGTTCTGTGCAAACAAGAGACTCTGCAATGTACAGGCCATACCCACCCCCCCCTTTGGCTGTTCACTCTGTCACATCTGTTATAGGTTGTAACTGGGGGATCCATATTTCGTTGTCCAAGTGGATCCTTATGTGGGTCTCAGTGGAAAGCCGCGAAATTGCCTTTGCCTCTGCAGGCAGTCCACGGAATGAAAGGTATTTTGTTGTTGTTGATGGCTTTAGACCTGTATATTTGCAATGAAGAATGTTATCGGACTGGTGGTATTGTTGGTACTGAGGGGGGGATTTTTTTTCCTGCATTAGTTTCTGTATCTGTTGATTTGGAGTGGAGGCCATGACGTGGTTCACTCCTGGAATGACTGGATTTTGGTGTCGATTTCTGCCATTTCCTGCCAGTTTTTTTTCCTTCATTGCACTAAAAAAACCTTCCTTTGTGTGGCTGTGGCTACCCAGGTTTTTCCCTGGCCTGGATGTTTTGTATCTTTTTGTCCCCTTAGATGTTTGCCCTGCAATATTTACGTTTACAGCACAGTCTTTCCTGTACTGAAGAGGTACACTGTATAGGGTGAAAAAGTTACAGGAAGGGAGTTTGCATTTTCCTGTTGTCATATGGGCATGGCATTTTCTAGGGTGGTCAAATAGTTGCACGTCCCAATTGTTTTCAGATTTCCAGGCAGGCTGTTACCAAGTGCATAGTATGTGCACGCTTGGTTCCGTTTGCCTTGGGTTTCTGTGACTGCATTCCCTGTTGGTGCATGTTTCCCTGTCTTACTTCTATCCTCCCTAGCACCAACAATGGAGCTCCCACCAGTTGTTTTTGGTAATATATCCTATGTGTCTTGCTTACCAATGTTTTAGACATGGAGTACAGTGGTCACTCGATAATCGTCGGGCTCGACAGTCGTAATTTTCGGAAATCGCCGCTTTATTTTTGTCCAAACATTGGCTCACAAATGGTCAGTTGACTCACTAATCATCGTTCATCCTGGGCACATACTTACGGCTCTGAGCCACCTCAGCCTGCCTTCCCAGCCAGTGTGCCATTGTTTACCAGTGAGCGACGGTCCCCTCACTTGTTCATACGAAATATTTCATAATATTCCATTCATTTTCGTGCTTGCAATTGCTAAATAAGCTACCGTGGCTCCAGAAGAAAGCTCCTAGTGCCAAGCCTTTGGTAAAGAAGGTGAGAAATACTATTGAATTTAAGAAAAACGTCATTGAACAATATGAAAGTGGTGTACGTGTGGCTGAACTAGCCAGGATGTATAACAAACCCCATACAACCATATCTTCCATCATGGCAAAGAAAAAGGAAATCAAGGAAGCTGTTGTTGCTTGGAGAAAATTGTGGCCAGATTGTGTCCACAAGAAGGATTTAGAAGGGTTTGTGGCTGACCCTGATAAGCCTATGTCATTTGTGAAATCTATTGTGGCATTGGGGAGTTCCATGGGGTTGGATGTGAGTTTAGATGATGTGGAAGAGTTGGTGGAGGACCACAATGAAGAGCTAACCACTGAAGAGCTGCAAGAGCTTCAGCAGGAACAGGAACAGATCGCAGCTCAGAATCTTGCTGCAGAGGAGGTGGAAGAGAGATTGAAGAAGGTGCCTTCTTCAGAAATTAAGGAGAATTTTGAATTGTGGGGTAGGATGAAAAGATTTATGGAGAAACATCACCCTGAGAAGGATGTTGCAAGCCATATTGGCAACTTGTACTGTGACAGAGTCTTGGCCCATTTTAGAGAAGTTTTAAAGAGACGCCAGAAACAGAGCTCTCTGGACACTTTTTTTGCGAGACAGGACTCCAGTGACTCTCAAGCTAGTCCTAGTGGCATTGAGAAACAGAGAAGAGAAGTATGTAACCCCAGAAAAGGACTTGGTACCTGAGGTGTTGATGGAAGGGGATTCCCCTTCCAAACAGTAACTAATCCAATCTCTCTCCTCCTCCAGTCTTCCATACACTAAGAAGAATCGCCAATAAAGGTAAGTGTTATGCTGTTAATGTTTCATTCACTATGTCCCATTGTATTGTTTATTTACTACATCTATATTCATGTAAAAAAAATTTTTGTTTTAATATTTCTGGGTGTCAGGAATGGATTAATTGTATTTACATTATTTCTTATGGGGAAAATTGATTAAAAAATCATCTATTTCGATAGCTGTCGCACTTCCAGGAATGGATTAATGACGATAAATGAGGGACCACTGTATATATGAAACTCTTTGAAGCAAGGTGTAAGATGAGTGTCACTCCACTGCTGACAGTGCAGCAGTTCAGTGACACTTGATGATGATGCACTGCTCCAGAGAACCTTGGCTTTATTTGTTTTCACTATTATACAGTAGACCATCATTTAACACGGTAGTTACGTTCCTGATAACACCATGTTAGGTAAAACCATGTTAGATGAACTGAAGAACTTACTAGAAAAATAGGGTTACATTCCTGTGTGCCCCAAAAAAGCCAAACAACTTTTTTTAGACCTCCACATCTTACAAAAATAAAAGTGAATATATAATTGTAGTTCACTGTTATGATGTATTATGTTGTTTTTATTGCTTAAGACTACAAATGTAACAGAAATAACAATATTGTTTCCTTAAATTGTGGGTGCTGGTGTTTGTGGATGATTGTGAAGAGTGGAGAGTTATGTTGTGGCCCTACTGGGCTGAGGTAGATGGTAGAGGTTCTGGTACTGAAGTTGATGGTTGTACTGGAGTGTCTAACTTTAAGTCATTCAGTGAGTCAAGTGATTCAGTGAGTCAAGTGATTTAGTAAGTCAGTCAAGTGATTCAGTAAGTCAGTCAAGTGATTCAGTAAGTCAGTGAAGTCATTCAGTAAGGCAGTCAAGTCATTCAGTAAGTCAGTCAAGTCATTCAGTAAGTCAGTCAAGTCATTCAGTAAGTCAGTCAAGTTGTTCAGCAAGGCAGTCAAATCATTCAGTAAGTCAGTCAAGTCATTCAGTAAGTCAGTCAAGTCGTTCAGTAAGTCAGTTAAGTTGTTCAGTAAGGCAGTCAAATCATTCAATAAGTCAGTCAAGTCATTTTGTAAGTCAGTCAAGTCATTCAGTAAGTATCAAGTCATTCAGTAAGTCAGTCAAGTGATTCAGAAAGTCAGTCAAGTCATTCAGTAAGTCAGTCAAGTGATTCAGTAAGACAGTCAAGTGATTCAGTAAGTCAGTGAAGTCATTCAGTAAGTCAGTCAAGTCATTCAGTAAGGCAGTCAAGTCATTCAGTAAGTCAGTTAAGTTGTTCAGTAAGGCAGTCATATCATTCAGTAAGTCAGTCAAGTCATTCAATAAGTTAGTCAAGTCATTCAGTAAGTCAGTCAAGTCATTCAGTAAGTCAGTCAAGTCATTCAGTAAGTCAGTCAAGTCATTCAGTAAGCCAGTCAAGTCACTCAGTAAGTCAGTCAAGGCATTCAGTAAGTCAGTCAAGTCATTCAGTAAGTCAGTCAAGTCATTTAGTAAGTGTCAAGTCATTCAGCAAGTCATCATTCAGTAAGTCAGTCAAGTTCAGTAAGCCAGTCAAGTTGTTCAGTAAGTCAGTCAAGTCATTCAGTAAGTCAGTCAGTAAGTCAGTCAGTCAGTCATTCAGTAAGTCAGTCAGTCACACAAACTTATGATTACATCTTTTTATGTGTACAAAGTAACACTTCATTATGGGAACGGGATGTCTTGTTTAATATCTTTGTTTCCTTCATTAATTCTAAGACTTAATTAAATGCTTGCACCTTTTCTTGCCACTTTGAGCAACACTGGTATGCTTTCTGGGTGTCATGATTGCTTGGAAGATACAAAATATAGCAATTCAAAGATCAAAACACAATTCACAATCACAAGCTTGTAACAGAGAAGTTGGACTGGACACGTATGAAGTATGAATGCTAGGATGGTGGGGTGGTGTAGGGGGGGCTGTAGATGGCGGGAGGTCTTCCCCGCTGAACCACAACATGGCAGCCGCTTGAGGAAAATGGAAGTTTTTTTTTTTCCTTCCCGCAAACCGTGTTAAATTTATCATACGACGTGTTACATAAAATTGTGCCACAATTCTTCAATCGAGCTATACCCAAATCGTGGCAAATAAACTCATGCTAAATGACAGTCTACTGTACATTAAACATGTAACATGCCTATATGTCTACTTGTCTGTCTTTCTGTCTGCCTATGTGTCTTCCAGTGTCTCTGCCTGTTTTTGTCTCTTTCTGTATCAGAGAGAAAGCCGCTCATGAACCAACACATATTACACACGATGCAGAGTCGTCACGTCTGATTCCTGATCAAGTGAAAAATGTGTATTGCTTGCCAGTCATGCTTATTATGCTTCATATCTACAAGCACAGTATCACACTTCATCTGGATTATTTGGGGTTATCCTAGGTAATTTACACTTTGTATGATAACTGTACTTATGTGTACCTGTGAGATAGAGACAGGGATAGACAGAGACGGGGATAGACAGAGATGGGGATAGACAGAGACTGAGATATATACAGAGATAGGCAGAGATATAAGCAAATGGAGATAGATACAGACAGATAGAGACATTTACATACAAAAATAGATACAGACAGGAGTAGAGACAACCAAAGTCAATCAGCCACCCACCCACTCGGCCAGCCAGCCAGCCAGCCTGCTGAACATGTATTACACATTCCAGAATTATTTCTCTTTACTTAGGGCATAGGCTATAGGACATTCTAGCAGGATGACACTACCAGTGGTATTAAAAATGAAAGGATGTTGCACAAATGTTGCACCTGGGTTATTATTGAGGTTTTTGATATTTCCTTGACCACTTGTGGAAACATCTATCTCAAAGCCACTAAACTAAGGGTCAACTGTTCTTTATAGGGAAGTGCTAATATGACATGACATCAGTGAATCCCTGGTGTTTGCCATGTTCTTTGTTCTAGATGGCACTCAATTGATCTGGTGCTCCCACAAGGTACTAAGTGGTCCCAGATTTTTTAATACTGCACACACTGGGTGTTAAGACCCATTCTATACTGACCAGGCATCCCAGGTCAGTTGAGGGAAATTTGGAGGCAGAAAAGATAAAACGTTGATCTACATTTGGAGCACCAGCAGTAACAAAGTAGACCTACATATGGACAGTTAAGAGTTTAAATATTGAATATTACATTTGGGAGTGGGAGCCAGGTCTGCCTACACCTGACTTTCTACAAATAAATACTACTAACTTTTTGCCCTACATTAAGACCACAAATATTTTAAAGTAATGAATATACTGTGTATGTATTTTACTTTTTATTATTTTTAATGCCTAGTTCTACTGTTAGCTTAATACAGCTTCTCCTTACTTAGTGACATACTTGTTTACCGATGACTCGGACTTATGATGGGCTCTCTGACCAGTATACATACCTAAATAATGTATATTAGAGCTGATTTCCTCTATTTTGTTTATTACAATATACAGTACACTGCAGCATAAACTTTCAAAAATATACCAGAAATGTTATAAATGGTGCAAAGATGAACATTAAAACATTATCAACAATGGTTGACAAAAACCCACTACCATTATACAGTGGACCCCCGGTTAACGAACTTTTTTCATTCCAGTAGTATGTTCAGGTGCCAGTACTGACCGAATTTTTTCCCATAAGGAATATTGTGAAGTAGATTAGTCAATTTCAGACCCCCAAACATACACATACAAACACACTTACATAAATACACTTACATAATTGGTCGCATTTGGAGGTGATCGTTATGCGGGGGTCCACTGTAGTATGCTCCTCACTTAGTGACAAATTTGTTTACCAATGTTGTCTTAGGACCAGAACTCTGTCATTAAGTGAGGAGAGGCTATATATATGTTATTGTAAACTTATCTGGTATTTGTATGCATTTATAAGTGGAAAAAATGGCATTCTGCTTTCTGGCAATACCCACTTTCTGACGAGAGCTTCGAACCTAACCTGCTGTATGAGTGGTGCCCTACAGTAGCCTGGAACCTAACCTGCTGTATGAGTGGTGCACTACAGTAGCCTGGAACCTAACCTGCTGTATGAGTGGGGCCCTGCAGTAGCCTGGAACCTAACCTGCTGTATGAGTGGGGCCCTACAGTAGCCTGGAACCTAACCTGCTGTATGAGTGGGGCCCTACAGTAGCCTGGAACCTAACCTGCTGTATGAGTGGGGCCCTACAGTAGCCTGGAACCTAACCTGCTGTATGAGTGGGGCCCTACAGTAGCCTGGAACCTAACCTGCTGTATGAGTGAGGCCTACAGTAGCCTGGAACCTAACCTGCTGTATGAGTGGGGCCCTACAGTAGCCTGGAACCTAACCTGCTGTATGAGTGGGGACCTACAGTAGCCTGGAACCTAACCTGCTGTATGAGTGGGGCCCTACAGTAGCCTGGAACCTAACCTGCTGTATGAGTGGGGCCCTACAGTAGCCTGGAACCTAACCTGCTGTATGAGTGGGGCCCTACAGTAGCCTGGAACCTAACCTGCTGTATGAGTGGTGTCCTACTGTTCAATAGTTGGGTAATACATGAACAACTTATTTATATATCAGTTGTCATACATTAACTTAGCTTTGGGCTTTGTTAGTGATTTTATTATTGAAGTAACCTACATAGAAGTAGTTTGGAATAGTTAATCACTAAACTGGACTTGAGAGTTCAGAACTTTTTGGCTTGATTTATTACTATGCTGGAGAAGAAATCATTCAGTTTATTTACTGTTGCAGAGAGTTGAAGAGGAGGTTCAGTTGGTTTAGTTAATACAATGTCTATTTTTGTTATTATGACAGCTGTAAGGAATATTAGAATAACCCATCAGTCAAAACATTATGAAAAGTTGTGTATAAATAAGTTAGGAAGCAAGTTTGTTACCATATTATAGGAATAAGAAAGTAGGTAATTTTAAAAATGAAAATCTTGATGATCATGTTATCATGATTAATATTGTATAACATGAAACAGAAACAAAGACTTTCAACTTACAGTTAATGTCTCTGGAGGGATTTCACCAGTAATTATCTTAACTTTCTCCATGATGGTGGTGGCTGAGTCTCCCTGGAGAACAGTGGCAGCTGTGGCACCTGTCTCTGTGGTGATGGTGTCCAGGGCCTTCTTAATGGTCTCCTGTACCTGTCATTACCAACACAAACATTAATGCTGGATGTCAGCAACAACTTGTCTCCACTCTGACACTTACACAACTGTTGATTATTTAAGACTTATGTCTTAAAATATCACTCACACCCTCCCTTCAACCCTTCCTAATAAATCCCCTGTACCTCCCTTCAACCCTTCCTAATATATCCCCTGTACATTCCTTCAACCCTTCCTAATATATTTTGTACTTCCCTTCAACCCTTTCTAGCATACCCCTGTAACTTCCTTCAACCCTTCCTAGGATATCCCCTGTACCCTCCTAGGATATCATCTATACCTTCCTAGGATGTCCCTATACCTTCCTTCAACCCTTCCTAGCATATCACCTGTGTGGAAATTTATTTGGTCCCTAAAATTCCACAGGGCAGATCCAGCATGGCCGTACGGGACGGCTGAGCTGGATGGCCCTTATACCCCACCCAAACAGGGAAGCATTCTCTTGTCGGCGATGGATTCTTGGTAGGCATGTATTTAGTATATAGATTTACTCTTCAGGGAAGGAGTAGGTAGTTTTACTGGTAGTACACTAATATTAGGTTTACTAAGGCATCTGTAGATAATGATAATGTAGACCTAAGACCTTAACATGGTAGTAATAGGCCGATATGTAGGCAAACACTAGGATAAGTTAGCTAGGGAGAACTGGCAGCCCTAGTTTGAACGAAGAGACGAGGGTCTGGAAGAGGGACCAGCTCGCTCTTCTTAAGACAGACACCAACTGGACAAGACGTGCC
The DNA here is from genome assembly GCF_026875155.1 of Cherax quadricarinatus. Lineage (NCBI taxonomy): Eukaryota > Metazoa > Arthropoda > Malacostraca > Decapoda > Parastacidae > Cherax > Cherax quadricarinatus. The sequence goes on from NC_069452.1 coordinate 24,882,628, forward strand.
GTGATCAGCAGACGGCGCCCCCACGTGTCTTCACATTTGAGACCTGGGGAAATCTGGTAGAGGCACCTCGATGTACCATAGATGACCTCCTCCGTCAGCCCATACAGTAAGACAAGACCTCCTTTATCTCGTAGATTTCTGGCCAGTGTCTGGGGAGATTGTGAGTGAGTTTATCTGTGGGCCTGTGTTGCAGCTGGCAGAGCATGTCCAGTAAGTACCAGTGTCTCAGAGCAGTCTAGAAGCTAGTGTCTGAGTCTGCATAGTTATACTAGGGGATACGTACCCTCTTGGATATAGGAATTTCTGAGGTGCAGGCAGGACACTAATTACGACTGAATATTGCAGGAATTAATGCTCCCGGTTGCACGTGGTTTCTGAGGGGGAGTCCAAAGGGGCTAAGGCTAGCTTAGGGAAGTGAAGATCAGGATATATGCTGCAACACCAAGTAAGTTAGTCCTTTATACGTGCATGCAGGCGAGGTTTCTTGCAATACCAATCATTTGTGAAAATCTGTCCTATAAGCCACTTGTGAGGCTGAGGTACCCACCTCAGAGCTCGGTATCAACAGAGTTTGCCAGGGTAGGCGACTCACTTGGAGGCAGTCCACACAAATTTTCACAACCTGTACCTATTCTTCAACCTTCCTTGGATATCTCTTAAAGCAACCACCCAGGGAGGTACTAATATCCTGTGGTAGTAGGTTGGAAGACAGCAACCACACAGGGAGGTACAACAATCCTGTGGTAGTAGGTTAGTACATGGCACCCACTCAGGGAGGTACTACCATCCTGTGGTAGTAGGTTTATAGATAGCAATCACCCTGGGAGGTACTGTCATCCTGTGGGAGTAGGTTTACAGACAGCAATCACCCTGGGAGGTACTGTGATCCTGTGGTAGTAGGTTTGTAGACAGCAACCACCCATGGAGGTACTGCCATCATGTGGTAGTAGGTTGGTAGACAGCAACTACCCAGGGAGGTACTGCCATCCCGTGGTAGTAGGTTATTAGACAGCAACCACCCAGGGAGGTACTACCATCCTGTTATAGTAGGTTGGAAGACAGTAACCACCCAAGGAAGTACTACTATCCTCTGGTAGTAGGTTTATAGACAGCAATCACCCTGGGAGGTACTGACATCCTGTGGGTGTAGGTTTATAGACAGCAATCACCCTGGGAGGTACTGTGATCCTGTGGTAGTAGGTTGCTAGACAGCAACCACACAGGGAGGTACTACCATCCTGTGGTAGTAGGTTGCTAGACAGCAACCACCCAGGGAGGTACTACCATCCTGTTGTAATAGGTTGGTAGACAGTAACCACCCAAGGAGGTACTACCATCCTGTGGTAGTAGGTTTGTAGACAGCAACCACCCAGGGTGGTACTACTATCCTGTGGTAGTAGGTTGATAGAGAGCAACCACCTGGGGAGGTGCTACCATCCTGTGGTAGTAGGTTGGTAGACAGCAACCACACAGGGAGGTATTACCATCCTGTGGTAGTAAATTGGTAGACATCTACCACCAAGGGAGGTACTACAATCCTGTGGTAGTAGATTGGTAGATAGCAACCACCCAGAGAGGTACTACTATGCTGTGATTGTAGATACACAAATAACCCGCATATAAAAGAGAGAAGCTTACAACGACGTTTCGGTCCAACTTGGACCATTTACAAAGTCGCATTAACCAGAAGTGGAGCAGGAAGAGGTGGAGGTAGTAGTAGTAGTAGTAGTAGTAGTACAAGAATGGTATATAATACTGACAAGATGAAATTAAGACACATGCACAACACCCGGGCATTCCTATTGTAGACGTTTCGCCATCCAGCCAGCCACTGGATGGCGAAACGTCCACAACAAAGACACCCAGATGCCACACATGTGTCTTAATTTCATCAGTAGTAGAAGTAGTAGTAGAAGAGGTAGTAGTAGTGGTAGTGGTAAAAGTGGGGAATAAGGAGGACGAGCCAGTCAAATACAAAGGAAGGGGAGCACTGCAAGAGGGCTAGGTGCCCACAGAGGGAGAGCAAGCGCACAGAAGTGCATGAAAGGGGAAGTGGTGAAATAAATGAAGAAGGAACAGAAACATGAGACAGAAGAGAGAAAGACAACCCAGAGGAGAAAAAGGAAAGAGGAAAGGGGAAGAGGGAGAAGAAAAAAAAGAAAAAAAAAAAAAAAAAGAAAAAATGAGGAGTCAAGTTAAGTCACGGGTGTTCTGAAGTTTGGAGCATTTTACAATGTAGTGGGAGAGGAAGGCATCAACAGAGACAAAGCCATGGCTAAGATTCGTACAAGGAAAGTTGTGTATTAGAGAGGATTCAACTAGATGGCGACTGTTCAAGTTGGAAGTAGGGAAGACAGTTTTAGCAGAAGACCAGCCAATAGGATGGCTATGATGAGATTGACCAGTTTCTCCGAAGTATTGAAGAGGACAGGAGGAGCAAGAAATAGAGTAGACACCAGGAACATCTGTAGAGGGAGGAGAGGTATTAACGAGATTAGTGCGAAGAGTGTTAGTCTGGCGGAAGGTAAGCTTGCTGTCTAAGGGACGGAGAGAATTGTTGAGATTAGAAAGACTGGAAATATAGGGAAGGCAGAGGATAGAAGAGTTCCGAGGAGTAGAGAGTTTGGGAGAGAAGAAATTACGTTTAGCACATGAGAGGGCAGAGTCTATGAAATGGGAAGGGTACCCAACATGGGAAAACGAATTATGAAGAGTGGAAATTTCTGCTGGAAGGAACTGAGGATCACAGATGCGGAGGGCACGGAGAAAAAGAGAAATAAGAACACTTTTCTTGACAGGGGGAGCATGATAGGAAAAGTAGTGAATGTACATGCCACTGTGCATAGGTTTTCGGTAAATGGAAAAGGAAAAAACCTGTATCTGAGTGGTGGACATGGACATCAAGGAAAGGAAGCAAGGAATTAGATTCCCATTCAGCTTTAAACTTAATGGAAGGGGCACGATTATTAAGAGCTACAAGAAAAGGTTGGAAGAGACTGGAGTCATGAGGCCACAGAGCAAAGATGTCATCCACATAGCAGAGCCAGAGTGAAGGTTGCACATCGAGGGTAGGAAGAAGAACAATCTCGAAGTATTCCATGTAAAGATTAGCAAGGACAGGAGAGAGAGGAGAGCCCATAGCGACACCGAAGGTTTGAGAATAATATTTCCCTTGGAAGGAAAAGGAGTTAGAGTCCACGCAGAGGCAGATAAGATCAAGAAAGACATCAGTAAGTATAGGGAGATTTAGAAACCCTTCATGGGCCTTCTCTCTAAGGAAATCAAGGACATCATCAAGAGGGACATTGGTGAAGAGGGACTCAACGTCAAGACTAAGCATCTTACAGGTTGGGAGAGAGCGAACCCGTTCACTGAAGTCTTGAGAGTGACGGAGGTGGGCATGAGAAAAAGTACCAAGAAAGGGAGTGAGGGTTTTGGCCAGCCAAGAAGCAAGAGAATAAGAGACAGAACCTCTAGAGGATATGATAGGGCGAAGAGGAATATCAGGTTTATGAGTTTTGGGAAGGCCATAGAAATAGGGAAGAGAGGGACAGATGACACGAAACCGTTGAACAAGGTCAAAGTCAGGAGGACAGAGGTCGGAGAGAGTCCTTAGTTTCTTGTTGAAAGTTCTCTTGATGCGATCAAGAGGGTTGGAAACGAGAGGAGTGTAGGTACGTGAGCCAGAGAGCAAGACATCAGCTTTACGGAGGTAATCCTCATGATCAAGGATCGCTACCGAATTACCTTTGTCAGAAGATAGTATGACAATGTTAGTGTTGGATTTAAGAGAAGAAAGGGCAAGATGGTAACGGCGTGGAAGGTGGTGATTCTTAGAAAACAGACTAACAAGAGCAGGAAGGAGAGAGCCATGAAAAGTGGACAAGACAGGAAGATTACGGGAGCGAGATTGACGAAAGGAATCAAAAGAGCTAATCAGGGCAATACCAGCATGAGGAGTAGGCGAAGTGGCAAAGGAAAGGCCAAAACCAAGAAGTTCAAGCTCATACTTAGAGAGTGAGACAGAAGACAGGTTAGTAACACAGTCAGTGAGGGAGAGTTTAGACCAAGGGCTAGCTGAGATGAGACGTTGAAGTTTATTCTGTAGTTTGGAAGAATGAATTTGTGTATTCAGGCGAGCAGTGTCAAAGGCAATGGTATAGAGAAGGTTACAGAGATCCTGTGGTAGAGCCGCAAAGAAAGCACGTTGACGTTGACGGAAAGTAAAGAAGGCATCTTCAACCTGTGATTTAGTAGAAAGAATGAGCTGTTGAAGTAGGAGACAGGCATGATCAGGAAAGGGAGTGCCCAGTGGGTTGGTTTTCAGGAAGTGGGAGAAGGAAGGTGGCAGAACTTGTTCAGCAAGACAGTCATGTAGGAAGCGAAGCTTCTGAGCCCTGGCTTCGTCTCTGTAGATGCCTTCCTCTCCCACTACATTGTAAAATGCTCCAAACTTCAGAACACCCATGACTTAACTTGACTCATTTTTTTTCTTTCTTTTTCTTTTTCTTCTTCTCCCTCTTCCCCTTTCCTCTTTCCTTTTTCTCCTCTGGGTTGTCTTTCTCTCTTCTGTCTCATGTTTCTGTTCCTTCTTCATTTATTTCACCACTTCCCCTTTCACGCACCTCTGTGTGCTTGCTCTCCCTCTGTGGGCACCTAGCTCTCTTGCAGTGCTCCCCTTCCTTTGTATTTGACTGGCTCGTCCTCCTTATTCCCCACTTCTAACACTACCACTACTTCTACCTCTTCTACTACTACTACTACTACTACTGATGAAATTAAGACATATGTGCGGCATCTGGGTGTCTTTGTTGTGGATGTTTCGCCATCCAGTGGCTGGTTGGATGGCGAAACATCTACGATAGGGATGCCCGGGTATTGCGCATCTGTCTTAATTTCATCTTGTCGGTATTATATACCATTCTTGTACTACTACTACCTCCACCTCTTCCTGCCTATATATAGCCGTCCTGCTCCACTTCTGGTTAGTGTGACTTTGTAAATGGCCCAAGTTGGACCGAAACGTCGTCGTAAGCTTCTCTCTTTTTTGTGTGGATTATTTGTGTATCGTTCCAGTCACGGCATTGTGCCTTTTTTTGTTATTTATGGACCCCGCAGTTAAGCGTCATATTCTCTCCAACTTTTTTAATGTTCTTCCCTCTTTTAAACCCCTCTTTTGATCTTATGAGGCTGCTCTTATTGCTACCAGGCATCGTAAGAATCAGCTTCGCTTCCTACGTGACTGTCTTGCTGAACAAGTTCTGCCACCTCCTTCTCCAACTTCCTGAAGACCATCCCATTGGGCACTCCCTTTCCTGATCATGCCCGTCTCCTACTTCAACAGCTCATTCTTTCTACTAAATCACAGGTTGAAGATGCCTTCTTTACTTTCCGTCAACGTCAACGTGCTCTCTTTGCAGCTTTAGCACAGGATCTCTGTAACCTTCTCTCTACCATTGCCTTTGACACTGCTCACCTGAATACACAAATTCATTCTTCCAAACTACAGAATAAACTTCAACGTCTCATCGCAGCTAGCCCTTGGTCTAAATTCTCCCTCACTGACTGTGTTACTAACCTGTCTTCTGTCTCACTCTCTCAGTATGAGCTTGAACTTCTTAGTTTTGGCCTTTCCTTTGCCACTTCACCTACTCCTCGTGCTGGTATTGCCCTGATTAGCTCTTTTGATTCCTTTCATCAATCTCGCTCCCGTAATCTTCCTGACTTGTCCACTTTTCGTGGCGCTCTCCTTCCTGCTCTTGTTAGTCTGTTTTCTAAGAATCACCACCTTCCACGCCATTACCAACTTTCCCTTTCTTCTCTTAAATCCAACACTAGCATTGTCACACTATCTTCTGACAAAGGTAATTCGGTAGTGATCCTTGATCACGAGGATTACCTCTGTAAAGCTGATGTCTTGTTCTCTGACTCACGTACCTTCACTCCTCTCGTTTCCAACCCTCTTGATCGCATCAAGAGAACTTTCAACAAGAAACTAAGGACTCTCTCCAACCTCTGTCCTCCTGACTTTGACCTTGTTCAACGGTTTCATGTAATCTGTCCCTCTCTTCCCTATTTCTATGGCCTTCCCAAAACTCATAAACCTGATATTCCTCTTCGTCCTATCATATCCTCTAGAGGTTCTGTCTCTTATTCTCTTGCTTCTTGGCTGGCCAAAACCCTCACTCCCTTTCTTGGTACTTTTTCTCCTGCCCACCTCCGTCACTCTCAAGACTTCATTGAATGGGTTCGCTCTCTCCCAACCTGTAAGATGCTTAGTCTTGACGTTGAGTCCCTCTTCACACCAATGTCCCTCTTGATGATGTCCTTGATTTCCTTAGAGAGAAGGCCCATGAAGGGTTTCTAAATCTCCCTATACCTACTGATGTCTTTCTTGATCTTATCCGCCTCTGTGTGGACTCTAACTCCTTTTCCTTCCAAGGGAAATATTATTCTCAAACCTTCGGTGTCACTATGGGCTCTCCTCTCTCTCCTGTCCTTGCTAATCTTTACATGGAATACTTCGAGACTGTTCGTCTTCCTACCCTCAATGTGCAACCTTCACTCTGGCTCTGCTATGTGGATGACATCTTTGCTCTGTGGCCTCATGACTCCAGTCTCTTCCAACCTTTTCTTGTAGCTCTTAATAATCTTGCACCTTCCATTAAGTTTATAGCTGAATGGGAATCTAATTCCTTGCTTCCTTTCCTTGATGTCCATGTCCACCGCTCAGATACAGGTTTTTCCTTTTCCGTTTACCGAAAACCTATGCACAGTGGCATGTACATTCACTACTTTTCCTATCATGCTTCCCCTGTCAAGAAAAGTGTTCTTATTTCCCTCTTTCTCCATGCCCTCCACATCTGTGATCCTCAGTTCCTTCCAGCAGAAATTTCCACTCTTCAAAATTCGTTTTCACGTTTTGGCTACCCTTCCCATTTCGTAGACTCTGCCCTCTCACGTGCTAAACGTAATTTCTTCTCTCCCAAACTCTCTACTCCTCGGAACTCTTCTATCCTCTGCCTTTCCTACATTTCTGGTCTTTCTAATCTCAACAATTCTCTCCGCCCCTTAGACATCAAGCTTACCTTCTGCCAGACTAACATTCTTCGCACTAATCTCGTTAATACCTCTCCTCCCTCTACAGATGTTCCTGGTGTCTACTCTATTTCTTGCTCCTCCTGTCCTCTTCAATACTTTGGAGAAACTGGTCGATCTCTTTCTGACAGACATAGGGAGCACAAAAATAGTGTTAGGCTTGCCGACACTAACAATGCTCTTTTCTGTCACGTCAGAGATCACAGTCATCCTATTGACTAGTCTTCTGCTAAAACTGTCTTCCCTACCTCCAACTTGAACAGTCGCTGTCTAGTTAAATCCTATCTAATACACAACTTTCCTTGTATGAATCTGAGCCATGGCTTCGTCTCTGTAGATGCCTTCCTCTCCCACTACATTGTAAAATGCTCCAAACTTCAGAACACCCGTGACATAACCTGACTCCTCATTTTTTTTTTCTTTTTCTTTTTCTTCTTCTCCCTCTTCCCCTTTCCTCTTTCCTTTTTCTCCTCTGGGTTGTCTTTCTCTCTTCTGTCTCGTGTTTCTGTTCCTTCTTCATTTATTTCACCACTTCCCCTTTCATGCACCTATGTGCGCTTGCTCTCCCTCTGTGGGCACCTAGCCCTCTTGCAGTGCTCCCCTTCCTTTGTATTTGACTGGCTCGTCCTCCTTATTCCCCACTTCTACCACTACTACTACCTCTTCTACTACTACTACTACTGATGAAATTAAGACACATGTGCGGCATCTTGGTGTCTTTGTTGTGGATGTTTCGCCATCCAGTGGCTGGCTGGATGGCGAAACGTCTATGATAGGGATGCCCCGGTGTTGCGCATGTGTCTTAATTTCATCTTGTGGGTATTATATACCATTCTTGTACTACTACTACTACTACTACCTCCACCTCTTCCTGCCTATATGTAGCCGTCCTGCTCCACTTCTGGTTAATGTGTCTTTGTAAATGGTCCAAGTCGGACTGAAACTTCGTCGTAAGTTTCTCTCTTTTATGTGCGGGTTATTTGTGTATCGTTCCAGTCACGGTATTGTGCCTTTTTTTGTTATTTCTGTGATTGTAGGTTGGTAGATAGCAACCACCCAGGGAGGTACTACTATGCTGTGATAGTAGGTTGGTAGACAGCAACCCCACAGGGAGGTACTACTGTCCTACCAAGTGAGTGTAAAACAGAACCTGTAATTGTTTTACATAATGGTATGATTGCTGGTGTCCTTTTTCTGTCACATAAATATGCATGATTTCAAGTATGTCTTGCTAATTCTGCTTACACTTAGGTCAAACAATACATGCATGTACAAGCATACAAATACACACCCCTTTGGGTTTTCTTCTCTTTTCTTACTAGTGCTTTTTCTTGTTTATTTCCTGCTATTTCCATGGGAAAGTAGATGAGAATTCTTCCTCTGTAAGCCATGCGTGTCATAAGAGGTAACTAAAATGTCAGGAGCAAGGAGCTAGTAACACCTTCTCCTGTATACATTACTAAATTTATAAAGAAACTTTTGTTTTTCTTTTTGGGTCACCCTCCTTCAGTCAGATATGGCCGACGCATTGAAAGAAGAATGATTAATATATTTAATAATGGATTACTGAATATTGCTCTTGATGTTGTATATACACCTACCATCCGACTTACGACCTGCTCAACATACGACCACTCGACTTACGACCATGTTTTTTATGCCAAATTTCTGGGAAATAAACAAGTGTTTGTGTTGTACACAGTGCTTATCCTAAACCTTACAGTATAATATACAGTACTAACAGCATAAAAATCAAAGTAAAACATGAAATACCAAAATAAAACAATAAAATAAAGTCATTACAAAAATGTTAAGTTGATATTCAATAGTAAAGTTCGACTTACGTCCATTTCGACTTATGACCGGTTTCTCGGAACCGAACTTGGTCATAAGTCGGATGGTAGGTGTATTTACAGAGCAGAATCAATATATAAAAATTAACTAAGAAATTGTTTAGAAAGTTCAATAATATTTGTGGCGTCATACCTTTACAGAGGTGTAGACAGTGTTAACATCTGGGAAGAGTTCCTGACACTTCTGGATCCAATCTTCAACCTCCACATTGTACTGATCAGCTTCATCAATGGTTGTGAAGACCTCCTGTGCAGTGTTGACTGTGTTGAGGGTCTCCAGCATGGTCTGCAGCTGCTTCTTTTTTGCCTCTCCTTCTGTTGTCATAGTCAGGACACTGGTATCCTCCTGTTCCAGGAGCTCTATTGCTGCCTTGTTCTGCTCCAGCAGATCATAGAGTCTGTCCTGCAGTTGGTGATGCTGGGTCTTCCAGTCCCTCACCTGCCCCTGGTACTTGCCCAGCTGGGACAGTGCTTCTTCACACTCACTTATAAGGTTACTGATACTGCTCTTGTGTTCCTGTACCAAAGACCGAAACTTCTTGCTGATGCTTCTTGTGCGATCTTGACCACATTTTGTTGACACTGTTCCCACTGATGTAACCTGGATACTTCTGAGTTTCTTTATCACAGCCTCCACAGTGTAGTTGATTGGGAACTGGGTAGCATCTGTGGCACTGTGCTCAGCACGGCAGCTGGGGCAGGTGAGCTGAAAGTTTTTTATTGTATCTTCAATACATTTTGAGCAGAATGTATGGCCACACGGCAGTGATCGTGGTCGTCGTAGTTCTTCATCATAATTATTAAAGCACACCGTACACTCCTCTGGCTTGTCGTTATCCTGTAGATACAATTAACAAGTTAATATTTTACTGATTTACTCATCAGTTAAATCATAGTGGTGAATATGAAAGGTATTTTATAAAATTAAAAGTACTGCAACAAAATTTCATTTTTGCTACTGCACATATCACTGCTAACATGTTATATCAACATACACTAGAGATCAATATAGTAACATCAACAGTTATACATACACTAGAGGTTAATACAGTAACACCAACAATCATACATACACTAGAGATTACTACAGTACCATCAACAATCATACATACACTAGAGATCAGTACAGTACCATCAACAATCATACATACACTAGAGATAAATAAAGTACCATCAACAATTATACATGCACTAGATATCAATACAGTAACATCAACAATCATACATACACTATAGATCAGTAGAGTAACATCAAGAATCATACATACACTAGAGATCAGTACAGTAACATCAACATTCATACATACACTAGAGATCAGTAGAGTAACATCAACAATCATACATACACTAGAGATCAGTACAGTAACATCAACAATCATACATACACTAGAGATCAGTAGAGTAACATCAACAATCATACATACACTAGAGATCAGTAGAGTAACATCAACAATCATACATACACTAGTGATCAATACAGTAACATTAACAATATAAGTGTCATTGTTATTTGTGCTATTTTGTACATATAAGAAGGGTTTCAGGGAAACCAGTTAGCTAGACTTGAGTCCTGGAGGTGGGATGTATAGTGCCTGCACTCTGAAAGATGGGTGGAGGTGGGAAGTACAGTGTCTGCACTCTGAAAGATGGGTGGAGGTGGGAAGTACAGTGTCCACACTCTGAAAGATTGGTGGAGGTGGGAAGTACAGTGTCTGCACTCTGATAGATGGGTGGAGGTGGGAATTACAGTGTCTGCACTCTGAAAGATGGGTGGAGGTGGGAAGTACAGTGTCTGCACTCTGAAAGATGGGAAGTACAGTGTCTGCACTCTGAAAGATGGGAAGTACAGTGTCTGCACTCTGAAAGATGGGAAGTACAGTGCCTGCACTCTGAAAGATGGGAAGTACAGTGCCTGCACTCTGAAAGATGGGTGGGGATGTTCGCAGTTTTGAACAGTAATACTGGTGCAACTCTGGTAAGACAGTGATGGAACAAGATACAGTGGTAGTGTTTCTTCATTGTAATGTCAATCAACCTTGATGAGTGACAGCCAGTGTGTTAAAAAAAGTAACATTAACTCTCAAACACACATGTATAATGAGAATGATAACAAAAGTACTTTACTTTAAATTTGTGACAAAAGTAAATATGTATCAATATAGATGATAAATTTGTTGATGTCTTGTGCAGCTCTTAACAACTGTCCAAACTTCTAGAAAATTAAGTAGTTGCCCTTTTCTTATAAGTAGAAAAGTAGAGTTAATAAACACATTGAAAACTTTAAAAATTATATTAGTGATCAGGGAAGAAAAGTTAGAATAATATCACACATCACAAAAGCACATATGACTAAAGAGTCAAAGTTGCAATAATATCACACATCACAGAAGCACATAAGGAAACATTAAAGTGTGAAAAAAAGTGTACAAGAGCAGCAAGTTTAATAACTAACTTTATTTTAACCCTTTCAGGGCTTCGGCTATACTAGCATGGCTTACACGCAGGGGTTTTTGATGTACTAGTACGCATAAATTCTAGCGCCTTCAAATCTCGTGGGAAAAGGCTGGTAGGCCTAGATGTGAGAGAATGGGTCTGTGTGGTGGGCATGTGCAGTAGAAAAAAATCTGGGACCTAGTGGCGCATTGTGGGAACACCATTTTAGTACACCATGTCCACCATGCCTCGCGATAAGAAGATCCTCACTACTCAGCGAATTGGGACACTTTTGTTCCCCAGTGACAGTTCTAATATAGATGGAAGTGCCAGTGAAGACGAGTTTCAAGGTTTTGGTGAGGTTTTGACCGAAACTAATGACCATAATATCGGTAATAGTGAGGAAAACCCAGATGGCCCTCAGCCTTCCACCTCTGGTGCTGGGCCGTCTTGTTCACGTTCAGTTGTACCAAAATCAAAGAGGAAACTCCTATTTTCCCAAATCCCAGACTCAGAATGTGAGCATTTGTGATGATATGGGTAGTGATTATGAACTACAAGCTCTTCAAACTAGTTCCAGTATTGATAGTGAAGTGCAATATTCCCCAGTGAAGCGTCAGTATATACGATGATATATGCACTCTGGTAGTGTGCCATATGCTATTCCAATGGAAAGGAGTACATCTCGGAGTACATCCCATGGCTGTACAACAGGAACTGACAGTGAAAATGACGATGATAGTGTTGCAATTGGGATGGAAAATGTGCATGGTGGTGGTAGTGGTGGTGATGGCCGTGAGACACCAGCAGTGGGCCATGCTGCCACCCACACTGCTGCCTCAGCTGATCTACAACAAAGGCAACCATCCCCCACCCACCCACCACACCAGCCTCCACAGCCACAACTTCCACAACCACCTGTCATTGTCCAGTACCCACCAGTAGACTGCACCTGGGATTGGCAGGAGCTGTCAATTTTGTTCCAAATCCCCACCAGTTTGATGACAGCCAAAGTGGAATACGGCCATGTTGTACACTGGGAAACAATGCCAGTGAACTGGAATGTTTCGAGTTATTCTTTGACGAAACCCTGATGGAAATTATTGTCAGGGAAAGCAACACATACTATGAGTACAGCATGGCAAACACAATACTTTCACTGTGGCTGAGATGTATGTTTTCTTTGCCACAATAATGCTTATGTCACATGTGTATAAGCACAGTGTGAAATCATACTGGTCAACAGACCGCCTGATTACAACCCCAGGTTTCAGTGATATAATGCCAGTAAATCGCTTTGTGCTAATGTTGCGTATGCTTCACTTCTCAGACAAAACCAGGCCTGACAGAAACGACAGGTCATATAAGATTAGGCATGTGTTTGTGTATCTGAAAGAGAAATTTAATATGTATTTTTATTCCTTCATGAAGCTTGTAATTGATGATTCTTTGATTCTGCTTAAAGACTCTCTTTCAAGCAATACATAAAAAGCAAGAGGAAACGCTTTGGTATAAAGTTGTTTGTGCTTTGTGATTGTTACAGTGGTCTGGTATTGGATATTATTGTGTACACTGGAAGTTATACATTGCAAAATACCAGGAAGTTATTGGGCATCTCTGGTGATGTGGTTAGAACAATGATAGAACCATACCTTGGTGAGGGGCATATATTATATACAAATAACTGGTACACAAGCCCCACACTCAGTGATTTTTTGCGAGTGAACATGACAGATGTGTGTGGCACAGTGCATGCAAATCAGAAACATATGCCCTGGTTTGATGCTGGCACTCGTAGAGGTGAGGTGCAGGTGTTTGCTGCCAATGACATCATGGTATTTCGGTAGCATGACAAACGAGATGTCACACTGTTGTCATCAGTTCACCCTAATGAAATGGCAGACACTGGCGGGCAGCATAGAGAAAGCAATGAACCCATTCTAAAACCTGCAGCTGTGATGGACTACACCCTCAATATGCGTTCAGTGGACAAATGTGACGTGCAGATTGGGTTTGCCAATTTTGTTCGCAAGAGTTATAAGTGGTACACAAAACTCCTTTTCCATCTTCTAGACATTTCCATGTTCAATGCTTATAATATGTATAAGATGAGGACCAGAAACAAACCACCATACGGCGAATTCTGTTTGTCTGTCATCAGACAAATAGTATTCAAGTACCAAGGAACAACACCTGCAATAGACCGCCAACCAAATTATCAACAACTACCTTCTCGTCTGAAGCATGGTGACCACTTCCTGGTAAAACTGCCTGCTACTGCTTTCAAGAAAAAGGCTCAGAAGAGGTGTTACGTCTGTGCACATACAAGGAAACGCCCACAACAATGCAGAGACACTCGTTTTATGTGTGAGGAGTGTAAAACTCCACTGTGCATGACACCATGTTTCAAAGAGTTCCACAGACTGCAGAACTTCTAGAAACATTCCCTGTGACTGTATATGTGTATATAAAATATAGAAAAATAGTAATAAACAACCTTTCATATTGTTTGTTTATGTAAATATTTTCTGAAAACAAAACAATGACAACAGTGTTTACGCCCTTGTTGTGTAGTATTGAAAAAGAAACAACTTCCAAAATACTGATCATATTGGTCTCACAGGCCATAAAAGTTACTTGGAAAAAGAAAAATGAAAAAATAATTGAAAATGGGACATAAAATACTAAATAAAAGAATACTGGGTGACAGCAGTCGGCGATGTTACCACATGATGCTCGTTTTCTGTAAATTTCATGGCCTCCATATCTCGGTAAGTATTGACGGTAAAAAATTTTTGTTTAGCCTATAATGTTTAGAAAAAAAAATTTCATAAGAAAAAATAATTTTTTTTTTTAAAATTTGGCTGACCCTGAGAACAAGTCTCTGACAGGGCCTGTCAACCCTGAAAGGGATATATAAAATGAACACAAAAACAATGTATGGTTGAGAGACCATACAATGTGTAGTGTAATGAATGGTTGAGAGTCCATACAATGTGTAGTGTAATGTATGGTTGAGAGCCCATACAATGTGTATTGTAATGTATGGTTGAGAGTCCATACAATGTGTAATGTATGGTTGAGAGTCCATACAATGGGTAATGTATGGTTGAGTGTCCATACAATGTGTATGTAGTGTATGGTTGAGAGTCCATACAAAGTGTATGTAAAGTATGGTTGAGAGTCCATACAATGTGTAGTGTAATGTATGCTTGAGTCCATACAATGTGTAATGTATGCTTGAGAGTCCATACAATGTGTATGTAATGTATGGTTGAGAGTCCATACAAAGTGTATGTAATGTATGGTTGAGAGTCCATTACAATGTGTAGTGTAATGTATGGTTCAGAGTCCATACAATGTGTATGTAATGTATGGTTCAGAGTCCATACAATGTGTATGTAATGTATGGGTGAGAGTCCATACAATGTGTAGTGTAATGTATGGTTGAGAGTCCATACAATGTGTAGTGTAATGTATGGTTGAGAGTCCATACAATGTGTAGTGTAATGCATGGTTGAGAGTCAATACAATGTGTATGTAATGTATGGTTGAGAGTCCATACAAAGTGTATGTAATGTATGGTTGAGAGTCCATTACAATGTATAATGTATGTTTGAGAGTCCACACAGAGTGTATGTAAAGTATGCTTGAGAGTCCATACAATGTGTAGTGTAATGTATGGTTGAGAGTCCATACAGTTTGTAGTGTAATGTATGGTTGGGGGTCCATACAAAGTGTATGTAATGTATGGTTAAGAGTCCATACAAAGTGTATGTAATGTATGGTTAAGAGTCCATACAATGTGTAGTGTAATGTATGCTTGAGAGTCCATACAATGTGTAGTGTAATGTATGGTTGAGAGTACATACAATGTGTAGTGTAATGTATGGTTGAGAGTACATACAATGTGTAGTGTAATGTATGGTTGAGAGTACATACAATGTGTAGTGTAATGTATGGTTGAGAGCCCATACAATGTGTATTGTAATGTATGGTTGAGAGTCCATACAATGTGTAGTGTAATGTATGGTTGAGAGTCCATACAATGTGTAGTGTAATGAATGGTTGAGAGTCCATATACAGTGGACCCCCGCATAACGATTACCTCCGAATGCGACCAATTATGTAAGTGTATTTATGTAAGTGCGTTTGTACGTGTATGTTTGGGGGTCTGAAATGGACTAATCTACTTCACAATATTCCTTATGGGAATAAATTCGGTCAGTACTGGCACCTGAACATACTTATGGAGTGAAAAAATATCGTTAACCGGGGGTCCACTGTACTGGCTTCGGCAGCAGCACTGGCAACAGGAACCTTATCCTCTATTTTTACTTCTACCTGAGGTTCCCAGCAGCCCAGTGATGGCCTAATCAAGACCCACATAACACTAACATGTGTGGATACCCAGAATGATATAAATCAACTGCAGAAATCACCCAAAAGTACACAAATTACCAACTACTAGGACTCGTATTACCACCTCCTACCCCGCTGCCACTGAAGTGATACTCCAAAACATTCACCCATCGCCTACTATTCACCCATCACCCATCGCCTACTATTCACCCATCACCCATCGCCTACTATTCACCCATCACCCATCGCCTACTATTCACCCAAAGCCACAGACAATGGACAAGGGTCAGAGCTATAAAAGAAGATCCAGTAACCAGCTAAGGACTCCTAACATCAAAGGTGAGACCAGTAATAACACGAGGAAAACTTGTGGTACTGTCAGCCAGGACACAACCCTCATTACTCACCCGCATCACCACATTACAGACAACAACAAACATGGCCGCCGCCACAGTCCAAGATAGCTCCTTCCCAGCATTTGATGTCAAGAAGGTCACCGACCAAAAATAGCTAAACTCCCTTTCAATTAAAAACAAACTAAACCAAATTTTCTCAAAAATCAAATTTAAATTTCAATCCTTTTACCTCAACCTTTCATTTTGGCCTCTTTAAACAAACCAACCACTTTTTCCAACGCCAACACCCCAACCCATTTCCCTTCCCCATCATATCTTAAAACCAATTTTCCCCCCTTTTACTAAAAAACCTTTTTAAACAAGGAAAACCCCAAATTTTTTTTAACCCCAACAATTTTTTTATCCAATTCATCCCATCTTAAAAACCATTTTTTTACACAAACGCTACGGCCCCGTTTTTCCCCAAAACCTCTCCCACCCACAATCCCCAAATTAACCTCTAAACCACCCAAATTACTTACCCAACCCACCTTCCCCTTTTAACTATTTTAACCTAAAATTCCAATTTATTCTACCCACGGGTTAAAAAAACATTCCTTTCTTTTTTAATTTAAACTACCTTTTTACAAAAACAACCCCTTTTCCAAAAATTTTTTACTTTCTTTTTTAAATATTTATTTCTCTTCAATCTCCTTCCATTTTTTCAAGAAAAACCCCTTATGGGTTCTAAAAAATTTCCCTTTTACCCAATTAAAACCCCACCATCCTTTGTTTTTTAAATTTTCCATTAAAAACCCCTTAAAAAATTTTTACATCTCAAAAACCCTTCCCTTATTTAACTTCCTAATTTCCAAACAAATCAAAAATTCAATTACCCCGTCCAAAACTTTATTTTTTCTTTTAAATTTTTTCCCCCTAAAATTCTATCCCCAACTCCTTTTATTTTCTTTTTATTCTTCAACACCAATTCTACCTTTTTCCTTTATCTTAATTTTTTAAATAATCTACAAATTTTATCCCCTTTTTTTAAACATCTTCCCCACATCACTGTTCAAAATTCTCATTTTTTTTAAAACAACCATAATTTGGGTCCTAAAAAATTTCCCAAACCTCCCTTTAAGAAATATAAAATTCCCCCAAATTTTTATTTTTAAAAATCCCTTTTAAATTCCCCAATTTTTTATTTTTAAACAAATATTGACCAAAGTTATTGTAAACTTTTTTATTCCCCTTTTTTATTCTTTTAATTTTTTAAAAAAACTAGTATTTTCAACTAAAAACTTTTTTTTTACCCCGGGTCTACCATCTTACTACCCTTTTTAAAACCAAGTCTTTCCCATTTTTATTTTTTTTATTTTTTTATTATTCTTTTGTTTCCCCTTTAATTTTGTGTATTTTTTCCTGTAATTTTAAAAATTAGTTATCTCAAAATTTTTGGGAAAAACAATTTTATAAAAGGGACCTTAGGGGGCAATTATAACTGAGAGTCTTGTGCTTTTTTTATATTATTAGATTAAACTCAGTTGTACAAATAGCCCCCTTTTCCCTGCTCAATACATAGCCCAAATAAAAAATTCATTACTTTAGACCTTAGTGAAATTTTTACTAGTGGGTCTGGTGCTATTTTTAATTTTTTAATTTTATATTATTAGAAAAAACCCCTAGTTGTAATACCCTCATTCAAAGCTAAAAACATGACTACAAAAAAGTCATTATATTAGCCCTTTAAAGTGAAATTTTTAAAGTGAGAGTCTTGTGCTTTTTTTAATTTGTATTTTAAATTTTATAAGTTAATCCCAGTTGTACTTTAGCTTTCCACCCACAACACATAGCCCAAAACTTTCAACTTCATTATGTGTTATTATTTACTTTTCTCTATATGCCCAAAAAATACCCCTGCTTTTATATACTTGCCCCAAACTTCCAAAAAAACCTAAAAGATATCAGTACTAAAACTCAAACACAAAACTAAGGTTTTAAATTTTCCAAAATTTTAAAAACCTGAAGATGATTGATCACGTAAACCCCTGATCTAAACCTCCATAACTGAAAACCCAATCAAAACCTATTGGAAAGAAACCCCCCTTTTAAATTACACAGCATCAAAAGCGCACTACCCAAAAAAATTGCAAAAAGCCCATATTCTTAACTAAAACTTAAAGGTCCTTAACCAAACACTATAAATGCCCTTTCCGGGCACTCCTTGAATCATTTAAAGCCCCCTTCCCCCTTTTTAAATTCTTACTGAGACCTGGTTTAAAAGCAGGACACAGTAGATATTTTTAACCCTCTTCCAGGATAACGAAAATTCAAAAACTGCAAAACCATCCCAATTTTGGGGGGGGGAATTTTGCAATCTATTACTTTAACCAACTATCTTGAAAATTAGCCCCAAATTTGCTTTAGTGAAAATATGGGGAAAAAAACTTTTTTGCAAATTTTTAAAGTAAAAACCCTTAAGAAAACCTATAACAATGGGGTTCCCCTTTTACCGGATACCCCAAGCAAACTTTAAAAAATTTTCATTTAAAAAAATTTAAAGTCATAATAAAAAAACGGGCACATGAATAACACCACCTTCTTTAGCTGGGACTTCAACATAAACCCTTGGCATACTAGATATCAGCCTGTAATGATTTCTCAAAAATTATAAAAAACCCACTTTCTTTCCAACAAAAAAAAAACCCAAACCCGGGGCTCATGAGAAAAAGGAACCAAAAGACCACATGGGGACCTTTATATTTCCCCCCCCTTAAATCGGGGATAACCAGAAAAGCACTACAGACCACTACCCTACCTTCCTTTTGCAAACATAAGAAAAACTCCCCTTTGAATACAAAAAAATCTCTTTTAGACCCCCTTTGGCCCGGGCCTAAAAAAGGGGAAGTTCACAGCGGGCCCTAGAAAAGGTTGACTGGCCTACAAAAATTTCTCCAAGGCCAATGGTATTGATGACTGGAAAACCCATTTTTCTAAAAAATTTACTTAGACAATACAAAAACTTTTGGCCTTTTAAAAACGAAACAATCATGAATAAATGGTTTGGGTTGCCCTTTGGCAAAACCAGCACCATTCTGAAATCCATTGATAAAAAACACCAATATGAAAAGAAATTTAAACGGGGGTTTAAATTACCCCAAAAAAATTTTCTTAAAAAACAAACCATCATTTCTCCCCAAAAAGGTAAAAAAAGAAACCCAAAAAACTTTTACTACCCCAGTAGTTTCACAGACACAAGAGGAATATAAAAATGCCCGGGAAAAACACTCTCCCCCAGATTCAAACGGGACCAAAAAACTGAAAAAAAAAACAAGAATATTGTCCTAACTAAACCTAATAAAACCCACCACTACATCCCACTGATACAGCAAAAACAGTTAAAGGGCTTCTTCTCAAACCATGGGAAACTAATCTCCCCAAAAAAACCCAAATCCAATGCCCAGGGTCGGGGACTCCCTAATGAAAATTTTCCCCCAAAATTCCCTTTCTTTCTTCCCACCAACTGAGCCCACGGAAGTCACCGAGATTATAAAGTCATTAAAAAAATCAGGGAATTTTCTCTCATGCCCCCAAAAATTATTGTCCAAGCGATTTGGCCCAAATGTTTTTCGAAAGCTTTTTTCATTACTTTTTAACAAGCCCCTAGAAATACCCCTTTCCCCAAAAAACAACTAAAATGGAAAGGGGTTCCCACCAATAAATAAAGGTGGGGGGACCCTACAGACTTAAAAAAATATAGGCCAATATCAAACTTCCCAAATTGCAATCCAAAATCTTTGAAAAAACCTCGTCACAGGGGACTATATTCATTTATAAAAAAAACCAAACATACTCAACCCCTGCCAATTTGGATTCAGGAAAAAAAAAAGCACTAATGATCCCAAACATAAAAAGGAAATCTGCTTTTTTCCCGCATTGGAAAATGGGGGAATATCCCCTAGAATTTTTAATTGACCAAAAAAAAGCTTTTACACAGTAGGACCCCGGGCATCCTACCCACAAAATTTACCATTTCGGTATAAAGGCCATGCTTGCATAAATTTTAAAAACTTACCTTTTTAATACGTTTTTATAGGGCACCATTAAAGACACAGTCAACAAAACGGCCACTTTAACTGGGGTTCCAAGGGAAGTGTTCTTGGGCCCTTCTCTTCCTAAAATTCATCAAAGATCTTCCAAACGTATTTCCCCCCACCTGAAACCCCTTCCCCTTTTTTTTTGAAAGACACGATTTTGTCATCTTCACCCTAAACTTGCCCACCAATACCATTGTTAACGAGGAGCTGATCAAAATATCGAAATTTGATGACAGCCCAAAAAGCTTTTTTGCTTAACAATGACAAAACCTAAACATTATGTTTGGTAGCGAGCAGGAGTTTTTTGCAAATTAAAAATTAAGATCGACAACCCTAATTACCAGACCCCCCCGGAGGGCAAATTCCCGGCCTTTTTAACCCTTTACAACAAACCCGAATTTCACACCCCATATCCAACAAATAACCAAAAAAAGGTTTTCCAAAACCCTTTGGGATCCCCCCAAGATACGATATATGTGCCGGGAAAAAAGCCCTTTACCACTATCCAAATCATTATTTTTCCCTACCTCACCTAGCTATTTTTGCTTGGGGATCAACCCGCAGGAAAAACCTTAAACCCAAAAATAAAAAAAACAAAAGCCGCGTAAGAATATCACTAAATCCCAAATTTCCGGCAACAAAAACCCCCCCCTCTTCAAAATCCAAACTTACTCCTGTTTAGTACAAACCACACTTACTACTGTGCAATTTTACATCTACAGGGGCCTTAAAAATTCCCAAAATTAACCCCTTTACCTAAAAAAGCTTTCCCTTTAATTTTGTGACAGAACAAAAGGCTAACACCAGCACAAACATCTCTTTGCATTCCCCGTGTCTGACTAAACCTTTAAAAAAAAATTTAAATTTAAGGCAAAGGCCCTAAAAAAATCTGGAACACCCTACCCCGGAAAAAATCTAGGGAAATGCAGCACATTAATCAACCCTTTAAAAAAAAACCCTTAAAAACAACTTAACTTTTCCCCGATAACCCCATCAACAAAATTACACCCCAAAACCACCGGTGGTTCACCTTACACTCACTCAACCCCTTTGACCCTAAACAGAAATACTAATTCCCAAACTTAAAAAAAATTGGGAAAAATAACTAGTCATAAATTGGCCTTTTGATACCCAATACTGAAAAATATGGACGTGCCCCAAAAAAAAAGCAAATTTACATTGCTTTAAATCAAAAAAACTATATTTTGTCAGCCATAATACCAATTTACCTTTTTTAAAAAAAAAAATTTGAAAAAATTTTTAAAAATTTAAAAATTAAAAAAGTCTGCCCCAATTCCCCGCCATGCTGGGGTTTTTTAGTGGTACACTCTGTAATCATTAAATTTTTCTACATGTAAAAACCCCACAATAACCAAATTCTGTAAACTCAGCAATTTTAAACCTTAAAAGAGAATAAAAATTTGAAATTTTAAAATTTTAATACCAAAGTGCGCATAATTTAAAGGTTGAGAGTCCAAAAAACATGGGAAATGTAATGAATGGTTTTAGAGTCTGGACAATGTGTATTGTAAAAGTATGGTTGAGATCCAAACAATGTATGGTTTTTGGGGTCCATAAAATGTATAATTGAGAGACCATTTTCAATTTATGGTTTAGAATCCCTTCAAAAGTGTGGGGGTTGGGGGACCCTACAAATTTTTTTGGGGGGAGGGGTCCAAACAATTTTATAATGTAGGGATTTGAGTCCTACAATATGTAATGCTTTGGGTTTAGAGTCCATTCAAGGGGTTTTGTGTAATGTAATTTCTGAGAGTCCCCTACAATGTGGAGTGTAATGAATTTGGTTTAGAGTCCCTCAATGTTGGTTTAGAAAAACCCTTTAAAGTAAAGGTTGAAGGGCCCTACAATGTTGGTTTTTGAGCCATATGCTGCCCTAGTGTAATCTTTGGTTGGGAGTTCATTTCAAAATTTATAGTGGGAAAGTATGGCTGAGATCCATAAAAAGGAAAATGTAATGTATGGTTGAGAGTTTTACAATGTGTAATGTATGGTTTGAGAGTCCATAAAAATGTTTTTGAGTAATGAAAAGGTTAGGTCCAAAAATTATGGTTGTGAAGGGCCACCAAGGGATGGTTGAGAGACCATACAAAGTGTTTTGGGAAGTATATTTTAGAGTCCATACAATGAGCAGGGGTAATTTTTATGGTTAAGTCCCATAAAATGTTTGGGGTAATTTTATTGGTTTAGTCCAAAACAATGTGTAGTGAAAAATATGGTTGACAGTCGATCAATGGGGTAAAGTAATATATGGATGACTCCATAAAAAATTTTTTAGTGTTAAAATATAGCGAGAGCTTTTAAAAAATTGAGGGGAACATATGGGTTTAGTTTTCATACAGTGTGTAGTGTAATGTATGGTTTTAGTGTCCATACCCAAAGTGTAGGGTAATGTATGGGTTTTAAAGTCCAAAACAATATATAGGTAATTTTTATTGTTGTTTAGTCCTTACAAGCCCGGTTGAGAGTCCATTTCAATGGGTAATGTAATGTAAGGTTTTAGAGTCCTTTCAATGGGGGAAAGTAATTTTTTATTTAGAGTCCATGCAAAATTTTTGTAGTGTTTAAAGTATAACTGAAGTATACAGGTTTTTAGTGTAATGAATGTTGAGAGTACATACAAAGTGTAGTTTAATGTATGGTTGAGTGTCCATACAATGTATTCCTTGGGGTTTTTCATGGGGGAGAGTTTTCCCGGGGGTTCCCAAAAACCCCCCCCGGCCAGGCTGTGAAAAGGCCCCTGGGGGATATTGGGCCGATCAACCAGCTGTTTCTGCTGGCTGCCCCGCAAACCAACGTTTCCAGCCCCCAGCCCCCGCTGGTTAGGGGATCGACTTCAGGGGCTTGTCCAGTGCCACTTGAATACTGAGGGGGCTATTGGGGAACCCCCCTTATGTATGCTGGGAGGCAGTTTGAAAAGTCTCAGGGCCCCCGATATTTATTGTAAATTTTCTCTTAACGTTCTAGTGACCCCTGCTTTTTATTGGGGGGTTGCATCGTTTTGCCAGTCTTTTCTTTTGTTGTGAGTGATTTTCGTGTGCAAGTTCAGTACTAGGTTCCCCCCTGGATTTTCCGGTGTAAAATAATCATGTAAACTCTTCTGCCTTTCATTCCAGGGAAAACAGGTTCAGGAACTTCAAGCCTTCCCCGTAATTGAGGTGTTTTATTACGCTATGCACGCCCTTTAGGTTCTCTGTACATTTTTTAGGCAGAAAATTTTACCTGCCCTTGGGAAAAGGGGTGTTAGTGTGCAGCAATATTCCCGCCTAGATGAACAAGGAAACCCAAAAAGGGTTTTTGTCATCATCGGCTTGGCTTCTGTTTTGAAGGTTTTTCAATATTCATCCTGTTTAAAATTTTTTTAGCAGCTGCGATTGATTTCAATTTTTATGGGCCTTGAAGGGGAATCCTCCGCCATGAACACTTTCCCCGGTCTTTGACATTGGTGGGTTTTGCTCTAATTTGTGGCCAGAAATTTTTTTTTACTCTGATGAAGATTTTAAATTTTCCCCTGTTTTCCATATCTGAGGGAAATTTAAATTTTCTCGTTTAAAAAAATCATATTGTTTTCTGCCCGCCCACTGAAAAATTTGGTTGAGTCCCCCTGGAGCCTTGCAATTGCAATGGAAGCACTGTCATTTCAGATTCGGGTTTCAAACCCGCGAAGGAAGGGGCCCCCGGGGGCTCGGCTGACATCTTTTTCTATGTCAGAAAATGAAAGGGTGAAAAAACAAGATGGGGGCGAGTTTTTTTTGCCCTTTTGGGAAAAGAGCTTTTCATCTTTGCTTTCCTCGGACTTTACTCTGGTTTACTACAAACCCTTTTTGTTTTTGTTTGTGGGAAATTATGATCCCTCACCAAATTTTCCGTTATTTCCCTTTAAACACTTTTTTGTGCACTATTACGCCATGGTTTACACTTGTGAAGGCTTTTTCCCAAAGGGCTGGGATATATATTACATCTTCATTTTTTTTTGTTTCTAGTGCCCTAGGGGTCTTGTCGTAGTGATCCAAAAAATTGAAAATAGACCCGGAGCAAAACCTTTTTTCCCAAAAAACCCTGTTGCCCTGGGGTTTTGTAATTGATGGGTTTTTTAGATGGGTGGCGACTTTTTCTTAAGGGCCGTTTCAAAGATTTTTATGATATTTGGGGTGTTAGTGCTATCGGTCAGTTTGTTCTTTGCTATTGCTTTTTCTTTCCCCCCTTTGGGAGTTTGGGGTTTTCCCGGGTTTTTTTTAGTAAATGTGGGACGGGCCCCTGCATCCATGCCCCCCTCCCATAGGATGGTGAAGGCTGTGAGAGGGGTTTTTGGGAGTTTTTTGATGAAAAATGGAGTTTCCCTGGGTCCCGGCCCTGGGGCAGGGGTGCTTTGGGGAGTCATTTATCTTTTTTCCCGGGTTGAAGGGAATTTTGGGTTTTCCGGGTAAAAAATCAGACAGGCCCTTTTTGTTAACCAAAAATTCTGTGGCTCCTCATAAAAAAATTTATTTTGATCTTCGACTCCAGTCTGGTTAGGGCTTTCTAAAAAAATGAAATCATATTGGGGGGCATGGTACTCACTTCAAATTTTCCTTTCTGCATCTGTGTAGGAACCATCTTTTTTAAATAGGGGCCCCCCACTGGGCTTGTTCTCGGAACTTTGATTTGGCATAGGAAAGAAATACTTTGGGTTTCTTTCGATTTCATTTATGACTTTTAGTTCTTCCTGCGATTCCTGACTCATATAAGATTCCTTTAGCTTAAGTTCGATGTTTGCTATTTCTCTGACCAGTGACTCCCTGTGCATTTCAGATACATTGGCCTCTTTTAGCCGCTCTGTTATACTTTTCTGTCGCCTGCAAAGGGAGAGCCTGTCTCTTTCTATTTTACATCTACTCCTCTTTTTTCTTAGAAGAATAAGCCTTGTGCATACATCGAGTGCCACTGAGTTAATCTGTTATAGGCATAAGTTGGGGTCTGTGTTGCTTAGTCTATCTTCCCAGCTTATATCAGTTAGGACTTGGTTTACTTGGTCCCACTTTATGTTTTTGTTATTGAAGTTGAATTTGGTGAATGCTACCTCGTGACTAATCTCATTATGTCAGTCTGGGGCTCCGTGCATACATGTCTAAACCTCGATTATGTTGTGATCTGAGTATATTGTTTTTGATATGGTGACATTTCATATCAGATCATCATTGTTAGTGAAGATGAGGTCTAGTGCATTTTCCAGTCTAGTAGGCTCTATTATTTGCTGGTTTAAATTGAATTTTGTGCAGAGATTTAAAAGCTCGTGTGTGAGTTCTCGTAAGAGCTTCCTCCTGGTGTTATCACTGCAACAACATTATTTGCTATATTCCTCCATTTTAGGTGCCTTAAGTTGAAATCCTCCAGGACCAAGATGTTGGGGGCAGGAGCTGGCAGATTTTCTAGACAGTGGTCAATTTTTAACAGCTGTTCCTGGAATTGCTAGGATGTTGCATCCGGAGGCTTGTAGACTACCACAATGACTAAGTTTTGGTTCTCGATCTTTACTGTTAAAACTTCTACTACATCATTTGAGGCATTAAGCAGTTCTGTGCAAACAAGTGACTGCGACATACAGGCCAACCCCCCCCCCTTTTGCCTGTTCACTCTGTCGCATCTGTATAGGTTGTAACCTGGGATCCATATTTCGTTGTCCAAGTCATCCTTTATGTTGGTCTCTGTGAAAGCCACGAACATTGCATTTGCCTCTGCAAGCAGTCCACGGATGAAAGGTATTTTGTTGTTCATTGCTGGCTTTGGAACCTGTATATTTGCAAAGAAGAATGCCATCAGACTGGTGGTATTGTTGGTACTGGGGGGGACTTTTTTTCCGGCATTAGTATCTGTATCTGTTGGTTTGGAGTGGAGGCCATCGACTGTGGTTCCACTCCAGGAATGACTGGATTTGGTGTACGATTTCTGCCATTTCCTGCCAGTTTTTTTTCCTTCCTGGCACTAAAAACCTGTCTCTTGAGTGGTTGTGGCTACCCAGGTTTTCCCATGGTCTGGATGTTTCGTATCTTTTTGTCCCATTTAGATGGTGTGCCTGGCAATTTAAGTTATAGCACAGTCTTTCCTGTACTGAA
>NC_069452.1:24913915-24929927 GCF_026875155.1 Cherax quadricarinatus
AAATTCACTCACATCATCACTAGTTGCAGGCATTTTTTTAATTAAATCCTCATGCAACTTCCTAGCCTTTTCGCTTATGATCGCTTGAGAGACGCTATCTCCTGCTAGCTGTTTTTCATTTATCCACACCAATAAGAGTCTCTCAACATCTTCCATCACTTGCGATCTCTGTTTCGAAAACACAGTTAAACCTTTGGCAAGAACAGCTTCCTTGATTGCCTTTCTGTTGCCCACAATAGTAGAGATGGTTGATTTGGGTTTCTTGTACAACCTGACCAGGTCGGCGACACGCACTCCACTTTCATACTTATCAATGATTTTCTTTCTTCATCTCTATTGGAATTCTCACCCTTATTGCTGTAGGGTTGGAACTAGAAGCTTTCTTTGGGGGCCCATGGTCACTTATTTTCCAGATAAAGCACCGAAAACACTGTAATAATCCGAAATATTCCGATTGTATGCTTGGATGTTACCGCGGAGGATGGCTGGTAAACAATGCCACCAGCGGAACATATGAGGCTGGCTCGGGCCCGGGCACATTGGACGCATCTCGGACGAAGGGCGGTGAGCGGGTTTTTGGGCGGTATGCGAGGCAAAATTTTAGCGATCAAAGCGTCCGGTATGCGGATTGTACGGTATGCAATGCGTACGGTATGCGGGGTCCACTGTATACATATATATATAATTTTATATATATATATATATATATATATATATATATATATATATATATATATATACATATATATATATATATATATATATATATATATATATTATATATATATATATATTATATATAATATATATATAATATATATATATATTCTACATTTAAGTTAATGTCTAATGTAAAAGTCTCTAGCTATTAAATTCTTACTTTCAATAAAGTTTTAATAAGATACAAAATTCCTCACATTGTAAGGTCAGTGTTTTTTTTTTTCTCAGAAAAATCGGCCCTCTCATTTGGATCCGAAGAGAAACACTGGCACCTAGAGCAGATGGTTATGCCCATTCATTTAGGTCAGACCACCAGTAATTAACAAATAAGAATCCCGTTAGTGGAGAAACGGTAATGCTAATGCTCTTTAAACAACAAAAATTCTGCCGTCGGGCCCCCCCCAAACTTTGTTCCTAGATCCGCGCCTGCATGGCCAGCACCAAGGGCGATACCATCCAGCTCAGACTTTTTATTTTCCCATATGTTATAGAATGCTTCCAGGTTTTCTATGAAGGCTGCTTTGATGTTATCCTCTTTTAATACCAATGTGATTTTAGTCCACAGATTTATCTCATTTGGGCATACCCAAAAACACTTCCCTGATTTAATACTGCTTGTAGATAGTTCTTGGATATCTGCACAAGGGGCATGACACCAATTTTCACAAAAATGACAATTTATCCATGCAGAAGCCTGTTTGTTTGATTGACTGTAGACTACACAGAGCTTCATAATGTGATTTGAAATGGTTGATTTACTGTAATTCTACTAGCAACCTCTTGAATACTCTATTAATAACCTCCTTAAAGTGAAGCTCTAGCTATTTGTATTTCTATTTCTAACTGTACTTGTATATTAATACAGGTCTCCCTCAACATTCGCGAGGGCTAGGGGATCAAGAGCCTCGCGAATGTTGAAAAACCGTGAATGTTTGGTGCCCCCAATATATTGTAGGGAAATATAATACAATACTGCTTCCTTAACTTGTTGAACCATGAACAATCATAAAATACATGAAAACGTCGTAAACTGTACTAAATATATACATGTTATGCTTTAATAACATGTATGTTATTAAATACCACAGACTCCACCACTGCCTCCACCACTTCCCCAACCACTGCGAGTCCCTACTACCCTCCATCCAACCCCCGCAACTGGCAGCCAGCCCTCCCACCACTCAGTGTTGTTTTTTCATTATT
Source organism: Cherax quadricarinatus (assembly GCF_026875155.1). NCBI lineage: Eukaryota > Metazoa > Arthropoda > Malacostraca > Decapoda > Parastacidae > Cherax > Cherax quadricarinatus. The sequence continues at coordinate 24,915,839 of NC_069452.1, forward strand.
TGCTATTAAACTACAGTATAAATAATGTAAATCCATTCATGACTGCATATTGCAATGGCTATTCGGACAGGTATTAGACGGTGACATCATGTGTTTACTCTTGAACACAGCAAAGAATCAAACATTTCTGCTACTGCTACTGCTAATAATAATAATCATAATAATAATAATAATAATAATAATAATAATAATAATAATAATAATACAGTGGACCCCCGCATACCGTCGGCATCACATAACGTACAATCCGCATACCGCTCACTTTTATCGCAAAAATTTTGCCTCGCATACCGCTCAAAAACCCGCTCACCGCTCTTCGTCCGAGACGCGTCCAATGTGCGCCCTTAGCCAGCCTCACATGTGCCGCCGGTGGCATTGTTTACCAGCCAGCCTCCGCGGTAACATCCAAGCATACAATCGGAACATTTCGTATTATTACAGTGTTTTTGGTGATTTTATCTGCAAAATAAGTGACCATGGGCCCCAAGAAAGCTTCTAGTGCCAACTCTACAGCAATAAGGGTGAGAATTACTATAGAGATGAAGAAAAAGATCATTGATAAGTATGAAAGTGGAGTGCATGTCTCCGAGCTGGCCAGGTTGTATAATAAACCCCAATCAACCATCGCTACTATTGGTGGTACAGCTGCTGCTGCTGCTGTACCACCGTCAGCTGCTGCTGCTGCTGTAGTACTGTCTGCTGCTGCTGTAGCATCGTCTGCTGCTGCTGTGGCACTGTCAGCTGCTGCTGCTGCTGTACCACCGTCAGCTGCTGCTGCTGCTGTAGTACCGTCTGCTGCTGCTGTAGCATCGTCTGCTGCTGCTGTAGCATCGTCTGCTGCTGCTGTAGCATCGTCTGCTGCTGCTGTAGCACTGTCAGCTGCTGCTGCTGCTGCTGTTTAGCACGTTGTTGGTGTGGCTTATTGAGATACCAAGAAACAAATTAACCCCAGAGGATTTGCCACCCAGGATAACCAAAAAAGTCAGTGTCATCGAAGACTGTCTAACTTATTTCCATTGGGGTCCTCAATCTTGTCTCCCAGATGCAACCCACACCAGCGACTAACACCCAGGTGAACAGGAAAAAATGCCTGAACTAGTGCTCTCATATTGGTGAATTTAAAGCAGCAAAGGTTGGTTTGAGAGATTTAAGAATCTAGTGGCATACACAGTGTGATAAGGCCTGTTCTGGAAGAAAATGCCAAACAGGACCTACAGTACTCAGGAGGAAAAGGCCTCCCAGGACACAGTGTCTCATCAGTCATTGCTGTATCTTCAATAAAGGTAAGTGTCCATTTATTCTTCATTTAGTAGAGTATACATGCACAATATATATTGTGCATGTACACTCTACTATTGTGCATGTATCCTTCTCTTTGTGTGTAGGAAAATGTATATTTCATGTGGTAAAATTTTTTTTTTCATACTTTTGGGTGTCTTGCACGGATTAATTTGATTTCCATTATTTCTTATGGGGAAAATTCATTCGCATAACCAATCATTTCGCATAACAATGAGCCCTCTTGCACGGATTAAAGTCGTTATGCGGGGGTCCACTGTAATAATTATAATAATAATAATAATAATAATAATAATAATAATAATATAATTATTTATGATTATTATTATTATTATATTATTATATAATATTAATAATAATAATAATAATAATAATAATAATAATAATAATACGATATAATTGAAGAAGGAATTGTACAAAAATACGAGGGAGTGGTTGAACACATCGCAGTGTGCTTGTTTATGCTGGAGTGAGTGTTAGTCTCCCTGCTCTTCCAAACATTTCACAATAATTCAGCAGTTGAGGCAGTGGTATTTATTAACATATATGTTATAATTTATAATAGTACATATATATTAACAACATGTATTATTATTATTAATAACATGTATGTTATTAAATACCACTGCCCTCAATCGCTTCCTCAACAGCTGCCTCACCACTGCCTCAATCGCTGCCTCAACAGCTGCCTCAACACTGCCTCAATCGTTTCCCTCAACAGCTGCCTCAACCACTGCCTCAATCGCTGCCTCAACAGCTGCCTCAACCACTGCCTCAATCGTTTCCTCAACAGCTGCCTCAACCACTGCCTCAATCGTTTCCTCAACAGCTGCCTCAACCACTGCTCAATTCGCTGCCTCAACAGCTGCCTCAACACTGCCTCATCGCTGCCTCAACAGCTGCCTCACCCACTGCCTCAATCGCTGCCTCAACAGCTGCCTCAACCACTGCCTCAATCGTTTCCTCAACAGCTGCCTCAACCACTGCCTCAATCGTTTCCTCAACAGCTGCCTCAACCACTGCCTCAATCGCTGCCTCAACAGCTGCCTCACCCACTGCCTCAATCGCTGCCTCAACAGCTGCCTCAACAGCTGCCTCAACAGCTGCCTCACCCACTGCCTCAATCGCTGCCTCAACAGCTGCCTCACCCACTGCCTCAATGGCTGCCTCAACAGCTGCCTCAACAGCTGCCTCAACCACTGCCTCAATCACTGCCTCAACAGCAGCCTCAACAGCTGCCTCACCCACTGCCTCAATCGCTGCCTCAACCACTGCCTCAATCGCTGCCTCAACAGCTGCCTCAACCACTGCCTCTACCACACCAGTCGCACTCAATCTACAAGCACCAAACACAATGAATTATTGTGAAATGTTTGGAAGAGCAGGGAGACTAATGTTCACTCCAGCATAAACAAAGCCACACTGACGATGTGTCAACCACTCCCTCGTATTTTTGTACAACTTCCTTCTTCAATTATATCGTATTTATTATTATTATTATTATTATTATTATTATTATTATTATTATTATTATTACTATTGTTATTATTAGCAGTAGCAGAAATGTTTGATTCTTTGCTGTGTTCAAGAGTAAACACATGATGTCACCGTCTAATACCTGTCCGAATAGCCATTGCAATATGTAGTCATGAATGGGTTTACATTATTTATACTGTAGTTTAATAGCAAATAATGAACAAACAAAACACTCACCACACTGAGTGGTGGGAGAGCTGGCTGCCAGTTGCGGGGGTCGGTGGAAGGGTAGTAAGGACTCGCAGGTGGCGGGAAACTTGAATATAATTTGGCGGCTGGGAATTTGGTGGCTGGGAATTTGGCGGTTGGAAATTCGCGAATGTGTGAAGCCCGCAAAAGCTGAAAACGTGAATGTTGAGGGAGACCTGTACAGCTTACCGGAGTACATTTGTTTTATATTTATTGTGTTTGATAAAGGCTCCTAAAACCCCATCTGTTTACAGTATGCTTTATTTTCCAACGAATCCGTTCGAAACCGGTCAAGGGTTCGGACCAGTCAAGGGTTCGGACCAGTCAAGGGTTCAGACCAGTCAAGGGTTCAGATCAGTCAAGGGTTCGGACCAGTCAAGGGTTCAGACCAGTCAAGGGTTCAGACCAGTCAAGGGTTAGAACCAGTCAAGAGTTCGGAACCAGTCGGATCTGATCAGGGTCACTTATTTAAAACATACTGGTTGGTGATTTGGGCTAACACATGAAGGATCTACTAGAAATTATCTAACCGAGTAATATGTGATTTGATTGATACAAAAGTATAACTTGTGTGTTGAAGAACCGGTGATTGCTTGCAGCTCCTACAATGACAAACGGTTCGAGCCTCAACCCTTGTTTATCGATCACTGTATCTAGCTTTTCTAGGTTTTTTCCATCTCCACCACAACAAATGCTATATTATCACTATAGTTCACTGGTGATATTTTTGGAGTAAAGACGCTTTTTCTGTAGTAATATTTGCTTCTCGTTGTGTATATTGCGACCGCTGGTAACTACGGGTTATGCGAATTTCACTGTATACTTCTGGTATTTCAAGAAAAGAGAAAGAAGTTAATGAAAGTCACTCCACTCCTCTAAGTACCATTATGTTACTGGTTAGTTGCTACTACAACACTGAATTCTCCTATAGTGTATGTATAGTGTAATGTATGGCTGAGAGTCCACACAATGTGTAATGTATGGTTGAGAGTCCATACAATGTATAGTGTAATGTATGGCTGAGAGTACATACAATGTGTAGTGTAATGTATGGCTGAGAGTACATACAATGTGTAGTGTAATATATGGTTGTGTAGTGTAATATATGGTTGACACCTAAATGGTGTCACCGAGGCCACCCCGGGTGACACCATTTAGGGATGTGACACCTTAGAGCCTCTAAAGAAGGTAACACTAATGACCAAAAACATGCTGCAACAACCTAAGAGAAAAATCCTTCGTTTCTATATAGCCTATTATAAGATTACATAGTACAAAATATGCGAATATAGGAAAAATCATAGATTTTGATTATGTTATAGATGATTTTGCAGGATTAAAGGCAAGGAAATGAAATATCAGATTCAATGAGATGTTACCTGTACTGAAGGAGAAACCAGAACTTGTGTTTTTCTTCATTTATTTTTTTTTCATTGTTGAAGATGAAGATGAGCGGTATTTGAGTTTATATTTCCTCAGTATTACTACAATTATTTATTTTATCATTAACAAAGTTTGGTTTATTGTCTTTAAACATTCTCATTACTTACTCATTGCTAAACATTAGTCACTGGTCATGCAGAAGTGATGTAACTGGTGTTTACTCCCCTTATTCCCACACCCTTGGATTTCATGGGGGTGACACCAACCCAGCGACTCCTCTGGTAAAATGTATGGTTGAGAGTCAATACAATATGTAATGTATGGTTGAGAGTCCATACAATATGTAATGTATGGTTGAGAGTCCTTACAATGTGTAGTGTAATGTATAGTTGAGAGTCCATACAATGTATGGTTTAGAGTCCATACAATGTATGGTTGAGAGTCCATACAATGTATGGTTGAGTCCATACAATGTATGGTTGAGAGTCCATACAATGTATGGTTGACAGTCCATACAATGTATGATTGAGAGTCCATACAAAGTATGGTTGAGTCCATACAATGTATGGTTGAGAGTCCATACAATGTGTAGTGTAATGTATGGTTGAGAGTCCATACAATGTATGGCTGAGAGTCCATACAATGTGTAGTGTAATGTATGGTTGAGAGTCCATAAAATGTGTAGTGTAATGTATGGCTGAGTCCATACAATGTGTAGTGTAATATATGGTTGAGAGTCCATACAACGGGTAGTGTAATGTATGGTTGAGTGTCCATACAATGGGTAGTGGAATGTATGGTTGAGAGTTCATATAATATGTAAGGTATTGTACAGTTGAGAGTCCATACAGTGTGTAAAGTATCATTGAGAGTCAATACAATATATAGTGTAATGTATGGTTGAGAGTCCATACAATGTGTAGCATAATGTATGGTTGGGAGTCCATACAATGAGTAGTGTAATGTATGGCTGAGAGTCCATACAGCATGTAGTGTAAGGCACATTGAGTCCATGCAGTATGTAGTGTAATGTATTGTTGAGAGTCCATGCAATGTGTAGTGCAATGTATGGTTGAGAGTCCATACAATGTGTAGTGTAATATATGGTTGAGAGCCCATACAATGTGTAATGTGTGGTTGAGAGTCCAGGCAATGTGTAGTGTAATGTATGGTTGAGTGTCCATACAATGTGTAGTGTAATGCATGGTTGAGAGTCCATACAATGTGTAGTGTAATGTATGGTTGAGAGCCCATACAATGTGTAGTGTGATATATGGATGAGAGCCCATACAATGTGTAGTGTGATATATGGATGAGAGCCCATACAATGTGTAATGTGTGGTTGAGAGTCCAAACAATGTGTTGTGTAATGTATAATTGAGAGTCCATACAATGTGTAATGTATGGTTGAGAATCCATACAGTGTGTAGTGTAATGTATGGTTGAGAATCCATGCAATGTGTAGTGTAATGTATAATTGAGAGTCCATACAATGTGTAATGTATGGTTGAGAATCCATACAGTGTGTAGTGTAATGTATGGTCGAGAGTCCAAACAATGTGTAGTGTAATGTATGGTTGAGAGTCCATATGATGGCAGGTTTGATGCAATTTTTAACATAAGTGAAGTAGAGCGATATGCAAACCTGATGTTAGTGAAGGCTCAGTGTACCAGTATAAGTAGAATCTGTGAGTGGTGCACAAAGATTGTACCCCAAGAGCAGAACCTGTGAGTGGTGCACACAGATTGTACCCCGAGAGTAGAACCTGTGAGTGGGGCACATAGATGGTACCCCAAGAGCAGAACCTGTGATCGGTGCTCATAGATGGTATTCCGAGAGTAGAATCTGTGAGTGGTGCTCATAGATGGTACCCCAAGAGCAGAACCTGTGAACAGTGCACATAGATGATACCCTGAGAGTAGAACCTGTGAGTGGTGCACATAGATGGTACACCAAGAGCAGAACCTGTGAGCAGTGCTCATAGATGGTACCCCGAGAGTAGAATCTGTGAGTGGTGCTCATAGATGGTACCCCAAGAGCAGAACCTCTGAGCAGTGCTCATAGATGGTATCCCGAGAGTAGAATCTGTGAGTGGTTCTCATAGATGTTACCCCGAGAGTAGAACCTGTGAGTGGTGCACATAGATGGTACCCCAAGAGTAGAACCTGTGAGCGGTGCAAATAGGTGGTACCCCAAGAGTAGAACTTCTGAGCAGTGCACATAGATGGTACCCCAAGAGTAGAACCTGTGAGTGGTGCACATAGGTGGTACCCCAAGAGTAGAACTTCTGAGCAGTGCACATAGATGGTACCCCAAGAGTAGAGCCTGTGAGTGGTGCACATAGATGGTACCCCAAGAGTAGAACGTGTGAGTAATGCACACAAATGATACCCGCTGAGAGTAGAACCTGTGACTGGTGCTCATACATGGTACCCCCTGAGAGTAGAACCTGTGAGTGGTGCTCATAGATGGTACCCCCTGAAAGTAGAACCTGTGAGTGGTGCTCATAGATGGTACCCCCTGAGAGTAGAACCTGTGAGTGGTGCTCATAGATGGTACCCCCTGAGAGTAGAACCTGTGAGTGGTGCACATAGATGGTACCACCTGAGAGCAGAACCTTTCAGTGGTGCACATAGATGGTACCTCCGAATAGTAGAATCACTCAGTGGAGCACGTAAATGGTACCCCGTGAGAGTAGAACCTCTGAATGGTGCATATAGATGGTACCCCCCTGAGAGTAGAACCTCTGAGTGGAGCACATAAATGGCACCCATGAGAGTAGAACCTCTGTGAATGGTGTTCATAGATGGGTACCCACTGAGAGTAGAACTGCTGTGAGTGGTGCTCATAGATGGGTACCCACTGAGAGTAGAACATCTGTACAATAACTTGATACTGCTCTTCTGACTCTTATTGGGTTGTATATTAGACCGGCCCATAACTACAGTGGACCCCCGCTTAACGATCACCTCCAAATGCGACCAATTATGTAAGTGTATTTATGTAAGTGCGTTTGTACGTGTATGTTTGGGGGTCTGAAATGGACTAATCTACTTCACAATATTCCTTATTGGAAAAAATTCGGTCAGTACTGGCACCTGAACATACTACTGGAATGAAAAAAGTTCGTTAACCGGGGGTCCACTGTATTTGTAAAAAAGTTTTCTTGAAATTATACTGCACAAGGCTGACTTTTTCTAATGTAAAATAAATCTCCCTTTGTAACAATTTTCAAATTACTTTTAGTATTCTTGACAAAACTCAAAAAATCAACAAACTACATAACATAAGTTGTGTTCAATGTGTTTGTTTTTCAAAGGTTTGTGATGCTAGGAGTGTAAAGTTGTCATCGTAGTGTTCACTTAGGGACTTGGCATTGTAGTTCAATACTGAATTGTTTAACCCTTTCTGGGTCAAGTTCCCTGATCCTTAATTCACTCTTACGTTCAAAAATTAAAAAAAAAATGATTTTTTTTTTTTTGGAAATGATATAAAATCTTTTCCTTGTGGTAATGGCACAAAAAGTACGAAATTTGATGGGAAAACTTACGAAATTATGCTCTTATGAAGTTTGTGATATTTACACATCGGCGATTTTGCCCAATTTCAGTCCTATTTTTGGCAAATTCCATTGTTCCACGCGACTGAAATCATAGCTATTCCACTAAACTCCATTTCTTCTATTTACTGAGTACAAGAAACTGGCCATTTACCAATTTCAAGGACCCAATAAAGTGGTCAGAAATTGGCAATTTGGCCAATTTCACACAAACTTCAAAAGATGCCAATTTCAAAACAATGTCCAGAATAAACAAGACAGACATTTCTGGCACAAAAATAACATTTTCTCGGTTCTATCTAATGAGACCAGAAAACGAGAATACAACCATAAATACAAAAATAAAAATACACTGCAAAGTCGCCATTTAAAAACAAGAACACGGTCAGTTTTTTTCTCATGCACTGCTTGCTGCAGGATTTTTTTTTATACTGCACACACTGACCATGCAGACCCATTCTTTCATAATTGGGCCTACCAGCTTTCTTTCACTAGATTTGAAGGCACGCTAGAATTTTGGCGTGTAAATACGGTGCCAAGACTGGCTATCAAGCCATATAGGACCGACCCTGAAAGACTTAAGGTGTTGTTGAAGATAGTTTTGGTATGGTTAATAGTATAATATTTGCAGTCCTGGCCAACAGTTAATAGATTATTTTAAAAGTCATAGATGAGCATCAACTCTGGACCAAAGCTAATACAGTAGACTCTCATTTAACATGGTAGTTATATTCCTGAAAACACTGTTAGGTAAAACCATGTTAGATGAACTGAAGAACTTATGGGAAAAACAGGGTTATGTTTCTAAGAGCCCCAAAAAAGCCAAACAACTTTTTTTACACCTCCACATCTTACAAAAATAAAAGTGAATATGTAATTGTAGTTCATTGTTATGATGTATTATGTTGTTTTTATTGCTTAAGACTACAAATGTAACAGAAATAACAATATTTCTTACCTTAAATTGTGGGTGCTGGTGTTTGTGGATGATTGTGAAGAGTGGAGAGTTATGTTGTGGTCCTACTGGGCTGAGGTGGATGGTAGAGGTTCTGGTACTGAAGCTGATGGTTGTACTGGAGTGTCTAACTTTAAGTCATTCAATACGTCAGCCAAGTCATTCAGCAAATCTCGAGCCATTCAGTAAGTCAGTCAGGTCATTCAGTCAGTCAAGTCATTCAGTCAGTCAAGTCATTCAGTAAATCTCAAGTCATTCAATAAATCTCAAGTCATTCAGTAAGTCAAGTCATTCAGTTAGTCAATCAAGTCATTCAGTAAGTCAATCAAGTCATTCAGTAAGTCAGTCAAGTCATTAAGTCAAGTCATTCAGTAAATCAGTCAAGTGATTCAGTAAGTCTCAAGTCATTCAGTAAATCAGTCAAGTCATTCAGTAAGTCAGTCAAGTCAATCAATCAATCAATCAATCAATCAAGTTTATTCTCTATGAGGATTACAATGCGGGGTTTACAGAATTTGGTTATTGCGTGGTTTACACGTGATAAAATACTAGTTACAGAGGGGGCCACTAGGACACCTAGCATGGCTAGGCATTTCAGGCACACTTAGATTAAATCTTAACTCTAAATTTTTCCAAGTTATGGAGTAAGTTGGTACTACGGCTAAGTGACTAAATACTAGTTTGTGAGTTTAGCAATGTGAATGCTTTTGTTTTGGCACAATACATTGTTTCTATACTGGAGTACCACAGGCAAACTTATGACTAATTAGGATTCATTCATTAATTTAAGTTTAAAATTTGTATTTCTGTGTTTATAGTCAAATGGGTGAGTGAATGAGTGTAAGTGTGAACCACCAGGCGGTTTTCATGTAGTTAGTTGACGGGGTGTATCAGAGAGATATGTTTTCTAATGGTCGCTTTGAAGGTGATGAATGTGTCTGCAGTTCTAGAGTTTTCAGGTAGGGTGTTCCAGATTTTAGGGCCTTTGACATACATTGAATTTTTGTAAAGGTTTAGTCGGACACGGGGAATGTCATAGAGATGTTTGCGTCTGGTGTTGTGCCTGTGGGTTCTGTCACAACTTTCAAGAAAGCATTTTAGGTCAAGGTTAATATTGGAATTTAAGGTCCTGTAGATGTATATTGCACAGTATTAAGTGTGGATGTTCTGAACAGGGAGTAAGTTTAGATCTATGAAGAGTGGGGGGGGGGTTGCCAGGGATGGGATTTAGTGATTATTCTTACTGCGGCTTTTTGTTGAGTTATTATTGGCTTTAGGTGTGTTGCTGCAGTTGATCCCCAAGCACAAATAGCATAGGTGAGGTATGGGTAAATGAGTGAATAGTATAGTGTGAGTAGGGCATTTTGCGGCACATAGTATCGTATCTTGGAGAGGATCCCATTCGTTTTGGATACTTTTTTTGTTATATGTTGGATTATTATTATTATTTTTTTATTAACACACTGGCCGATTCCCACCAAGGCAGGGTGGCCCAAAAAAGAAAAACTTTCACCATTATTCACTCCATCACTGTCTTGCCAGAAGGGTGCTTTACACTACAGTTTTTAAAATGCAACATTAACACTCCTCCTTCATAGTGCAGGCACTGTACTTCCCATCTCCAGGACTCAAGTCCAACCTGCTGGTTTCCCTGAATCCCTTCATAAATGTTACTTTGTGCTGGATATGGGTGCTGAAATTCAGGTTGTTGTTGAGGTATAGGCCTAGGGATTTGCCCTCGTTATGTCTTGCAATCAGAGTGTTGTCGATCTTAATGTTAAGTTGAGCAACACCTGCTCTGCTACCAAACATAATACAGTGGACCCTTGCTTAACGATGGCATTGAATAACATAAAATTTGCCTAATGATACATTTTAACGCAAAAATTTTGCCTCGCATAGTGCTAAAAAACTCACTCAATGCGATTCGTCCGAGACACATCCACGTGCGGCCTGAGCCAGTCTCACTTGTTCCGTGGGTGGCAGTGTTTACAAGCCAGCCTCTGCGGTCACATCCAAGCATACAATCAGAACATTTCGTATTATCACAGCGTTTTTAGTGATTTCACCTGCTAAATAAGTGACCATGGGCCCCAAGAAAGCTTCAAGTGCCAACCCTACAGGAATAAGGGTGAGAATTACAATGGATATGAAGAAAGAGATCATTGCTAAATATGAAAGTGGAGTGCGTGTCTCTGAGCTGGCCAGGCTGTATAGTAAACCCCAATCAACCATCACTATTGTGGCCAAGAGAACGGCAATCAAGGAAGCTGTTCTTGCCAAAGGTGCAACTTTGTTTTTGAAACAGAGATCACAAGTGGTAGAAGATGTTGAGAGACTGTTATTGGTGTGGATAAACGAAAAACAGATAGCAGGAGATAGCATCTCTCAAGCGATCATATGTGAAAAGGCTAGGAAGTTGCATGAGGATTTAATTAGAAAAATGCCTGCAACTAGTGATGTGAGTGAATTAAAGGCCAACAAAGGTTGGTTTGAAAGATTTAAGAATCGTAGTGGCATACACAGTGTGGTAAGCCATGGTGAGGCTGCCAGTTCAGGCCACAAGGTGGCTGAAAAATATGTGCAGGAATTCAAGGAGTACATAGAGGCTAAAGGATTGAAACTTGAACAATTGTTTAATTGTGACAAAACAAGCCTGTTTTGGAAGAAAATGCCAAGCAGGACCTACATTACTGAGGAGGAAAAAGCACTCCCAGGACATAAGCCAATGAAAGACAGGCTTACTATGTTGATGTGTGCCAATGCTAGTGGTGATTGCAAAGTGAAGCCTTTATAGGTGTATCACTCAGAAACTCCCACAGCATTCAGGCAAAAGAATATCCTCAAGGCTAATTTGTGTGTGCTGAGGAGGGCAAACAGTAAGGCATGGGTCACTAGGGACTTTTTCTATGACTGGTTACACCATGCATTTGCCCCCACTGTGAAAAATTACCTAATTGAAAATAAATTTGACCTTAAGTGCCTCCTGGTATTAGACAAAGCCCCTGGTCATCCTTCAGACGTGGCAGAGCGACTTTCTGCAGACATGAGCTTCATTAAGGTCAAGTTTTTGCCTCCTAATACCACTCCTCCCCTGCAGCCCATGGACAAGCAGGTCATTGCAAACTTCAAAAAACTGTACACAAAAGCTCTGTTTGAAAGGTGCTTTGTAATGACCTCAGAAACTCAATTGACTCTAAGAGAGTTTTGGAGAGATCACTTTAATATCCTCAATTGTGTAAACCTTATAGGTAAGGCTTGGGAGGTAGTGACTAAGAGGACCTCGAACTCTGCTTGGAAAAAACTGTGGCCACAATGTGTAGACAAAAGGGATTTTGAAGGATTTGAGGCTAACCCTGAGAAGTGTATGCCAGTTGAGGAATCCATTGTGGCACTGGGGAAGTCCTTGGGGTTGGAGGTTAGTGGGGAGGATGTGGAAGAGTTGGTGGAGGAGGACAATGACGAACTAACCACTGATGAGCTGCTAGATCATCTTCAACAGCAAGAGGCCACACCTGAGGAAGCTGCTTCGGAGGAGGGGAGAGAGAAATTGAAGAAGTTGCCTACTTCAAAGATTAAGGAAATGTGTGCAATGTGGCTTAAAGTGCAAACTTTTTTTGATGAAAATCACCCTGACACAGCTATTGCAAGCCGTGCTAGTGACTATTACACTAACAATGTTGTGAAACACTTTAAGAAAGTCATAAAGGAATGAGAGGTACAGGCCTCTTTGGACAGATATTTTGTGCAACAGAAGTCCAGTGACTCTGAAGCTGGTCCTGGTGGCATTAAAAGAAGAAGGGAAGTAACCCCGAAAAAGGACTTGCTACCTCAAGTCCTAATGGAAGGGGATTCCCCTTCTAAACACTGAAACCATCAACACTCTCCCCTCCTCCCATCCCATCAATCATCACCAGATCTTCAATAAAGGTAAGTGTCATGTAACTGTGCATGTCTTCTTCAGTTTGTGTGTATTAAAATTAATATTTCATGTGGTAAAAAAAAAATTTTTTTTCATACTTTGGGGTGTCTTGCATGGATTAATTTGATTTCCATTATTTCTTATGGTGAAAATTAATTCACCTAACGATAATTTTGCCTAACGATAATTTCGCCTAACGTTGAGCTCTCAGGAACGGATTAATATCGTTAGGCGAGGGTCCACTGTATAGTAGGTTTTGTCAGTGTTAAGTGTAAGTTTGTTGGCTGTCATTCAAGTCGATATTCTGAGCAGCTGTTCATCAACAATGGTGTTGAGTGTGGCAAGATTAGGGTGAGAGATAACATAAGTTGTATCGTCAGCAAAGAGAATGGGTTTCAGGTTTTGGGACACGTTTGGAAGTTCATTGGTGTAAATGAGGAAGAGCAGGGGACCAAGGACACTTCCCTGCAGAACTCCAGTATCAAGTGGCCGTGTTGATGATGCTGTGTCTTTAATGGTGACATACTGATACCTATTAGTAAAGTAGGACTTGAAATATGCAAGCGCATGGCCTCTTATACCATAATGGTCAAGATTGTGGAGTAGGATGCAGTGGTCTACTGCTTTTCTTAGGTCAATAAAAATTCCTAGTGGATATTCCTTATTTTCCAATGCTGTGTAAAGCATATCTAGCATTTTTATAATTGCACCATTAGTGCTTTTATTTTTCCTAAATCCAAATTGGCAGGGGTTGAGTATGTTTTGTGCCATTATAAATGAATATAGTCTCCTGTATATTTGTTTCTCGAAGATTTTGGATAGTAATGGTAAGTTTGATATTGGCCTATAGTTGTTTACATCTGTAGGGTCACCACCTTTATGTCTTGGTGTAACCCTTGCTGTCTTAAGTAGTTTCAGGAAGGTGCTAGTTTCTAGTGACTTGTTATAAGGTAATGAAATAGCAAGCAAAAGGACATGGGCCGTTCGCTTGTACAATAATGGTGGGACATGTGACAGATTCCCTGAGTTATTTTTAAGTGTCTTAATAATCTCAGTGACTTCCGTGGGCTCAGTTGGAACAAGATAGAAGGAATTTAGGAAATTCCCATCTAGGTAGTCCCCAGCATGGGCGTTGGTACATGGGATTTTACTGACGAGATTAGATCCTATGGTTGAGAAGAAGTCGTTTATCTTGTTAGGTGTATCAGTGGGATGCAGTGGTGTTTCATTAGGTTTAGTTGGATA
>NC_069452.1:24930427-24971772 GCF_026875155.1 Cherax quadricarinatus
AAATCCCACCTTTGACTAGCCCCCATGATGTGCCCAACCCCAATCAAGTAACAGGGGAAGATGCGACTAAGAAGCCAACTAACCCCCGGGAAAGCAACCCACAGCAGTCCACAACAACCAGGATGTGACCAACACCAGACAACTAACATCCCAGGTGCAACCCACACCAGTCAAGTAACATAAGAACATAAGAAAAAAGGAACACTGCTGCAGCCTACTGGCCCATGTGAGGCAGGTCCAAGTCTCCTCTGGCTTAAGCCAATGCCCCAACCTAGTCAGGCAAGTCACATTCAGTAAGGAAGGAACACATAAATTTGACCTAGTAGCACAAGCTAATCAGCTCTAACTCAGACCCACCCACATCCACTCACTTATGAATCTTAGTTTTGTATGAGAAAACTTTGGATTTTCGTTCCACTCATCCACAACTCTTTTACCAAACCAGTGCTTTCCTATATCCTTCCTGAATCTGAATTTTTCCCAACTTAACCCTTTCAGGGTTTCGGCCGTACTAGTACGGTTTACACACCAAGGTTTTTGACGTGTTAGTACACCTAAATTCTAGCGCCCTCAAATCTAGTGAGAGAAAGCTGGTAGGCCTACATATGAAAGAATGTGTCTATGTGGTCAGTGTGCGCAGTATAAAAAAATCCTGCAGCACACAGTGCGTAATGAGAAAAAAAAACTTTGACCGTGTTTTTGGATTAAAACAGCGACTTTGCACTGTATTTTTGTATAGTATTCATTGTTGTATTCTAGTTTTCCTGGTCTCATTGTATAGAATGTAAGACATATTACAGAAATTGAGATGATTTTGACTGGTTTTACAATGAAAAGTACCTTGAAATTGAGCTCAAAGTAGCAGAAATGTTTGATTTTTACCAAATTTCAAAAGTAAACAAATTATGCTATGCGTCCAATACACATCAAGTGGCGAGTCTAATATTCTTTCAAAAGTGCGCTGATATTATTTTTACCATTTCTACACTAATGCAGTAGTCTGCATAACAGTAAATCTTCTATTTTTTTGTGAGAATAAAAATTCAAAGTGGAAAGCAAAATAATGTAAGAGGGGCCTTGAGATGTGACTAATGAACAGAGGAAATGTCGTTTTAGTGCCAGGAATGTCTTTCTTGTTTATTCTGGACCCTATTCGGAAATTGGCGTCTTTTGAAATTTTTGTGAAATTGGCAAAATTGCTAAATTCTGACCACTGTATTGGATAGTTGAAATCGGTAAATGGGTGGTTTCTTGTACTCATTCGATAGAAAAAATGAAATTCTAGCAAAATAGTTATGATTTTTGTCGACAAGTACACTGCAATTGGCCGAAAATAGGGCTCAAAGTGGGTAAAATCGCCGATGCATTAACATCGCTGAAACCGCTAACTTCACGAGAGCATTATTCCGTAAGTTTTCCATCAAATTTCATACTTTTGGTGTCATTATGACCGGAAAAAGATTCTCTATCTTTTCATAAAAAAAAATTTTTTTTTTAAATTTGGCCAACCCTGAGAACAAGTCTTGAAAGGCTGTGACCAAAAAGGGGTTTAAAAACCCAAATTGCTGCGAGTCTGTCTAGGCTAGATATTTTCAGCACGCTAATTCTTCCTCTTTATTATTCCCTGTCTTCCATCAAAACCTCCATCATATCCCAATTCTACCCCTTTCTAGAGGGGTGAAGATTCAAGGCCTCAGTCTATCCTCAAGGAAGATTTCTGATACATAAAAAACAATTTTTGTCACGTCTTTTGTATTTTTCCAGAACATTTAAATCCTTTTCTTAATACAGTGGACCCAAAACGTGCATACAAATCAAATGAGGCCCTAACCAAGGATATATAGATTTGAAGAATAACCTGAGACTTCTATTGTTTATATATCTAATATGAACCAAGGATTCTTTTAGCGTTATTGAAAACACTTGGTGCACTCTGTCTGGTTTCAGATTACTGCTAACAGAAATCCAAATCCTTTTGCAGTCATTTGTATAATCAATACTACATTATTTAGTTAATTGGCAGGGTTTATTTTCCTTCCAATGTTAGAACTTTGCGTTTGTCCTATATTAAATTGCAATGCCACTTCTCTGACCATTCACGTCTAATCAAACTTCCTGGATGCTCTAATTCCTCGTGAGATTGAATTCAAGGGCCTATTTTGGTGTCATTTGCAAACTTGCTATGTCACTCTTTAATCGTTCATCTAGTTGTTTATGCAGATTGTAAACAACAGGGGTCAAACTGACCCCTGTGCAACACTGCTCAGACACTTCCCCACATTGATTTCCCTCCCAATTTATCAAAACTCCTGTGCCTATTCTTAACCTTTGCCTCTATCCAAGAAAAATTTCTACTCCTATTACATGTGCCTTACTTTTCCCCCAATAGTCTCTAAATGTGGCATCCTTTCAAAACCCTTACTGAAGTCATATACCAATATCATATTTTTACCACGACTACCTCCTCAATTATTTTTTTTTTTTTTTATTTTATTAACACACTGGCCATTCCCACCAGGCAGGGTGGCCCGAAAAAGAAAAACTTTCACCATCATTCACTCCATCACTGTCTTGCCCAAAAGGGTGCTTTACACTACAGTTTTTTAAACTTGCAACATAACACTCTCCTTCAGAGTGCAGGCACTGTATTTCCCCATCTCCAGGACTCAAGTCGGGCCCTGCCGGTTTCCCTGAACCCCTTCATAAATGTTACTTTGCCACACTCCAACAGCACGTCAAGTGTTAAAAAAACCATTTGTCTCCATTCACTCTTATCAAACACTCTCATGCATGCACGCTGGAAGCCCAAGCCTAACACAAAACCTCCTTTACCCCCTCCCTTCAACCTTTCCTAGGCTGACCCCTACCCGCCTTCCTTCCACTAGACTGATACACTCTTGAAGTCTTCTGTTTTGCTCCATTCTCTCAAAATGTCCGAACAACCTCAAAACCCCTTCATCAGCCCTCTGGACAACAGTTTTGGCAATCCCGCACCTCCTCCTAAATTCCCAAAATACGAATTCTCTGCATTACATTCACACCACACATTGCCCTCAAACATGGTATCTCCACTGCCTCTAGCTTCCCTCGCGCAACATTCATCACCCATGCTTCAACCCATATAAGAGCGTTGGTAAAACTATTTCTCTCATACATTTCCCCCCTTTGATCCAAGGGCAAAGTTCTTTTGTCTCCTCTCATCAATTCTATGATTACCTCATCTTTCAAAAGACCCATCCCTGACATGTCCACTTCCCTAAAATTTTGAATAAAATTCACCCCCTCCATACTCTCTCCCTCCATCTGATATCCAATCTTTCATCACCTAATCTCTTTGTTATTTCCCCATAACCTTACATTTTCCCGTATTCACTTTTAAATTTTTTTCTTTTACATTTTTTTTTTTATTTTCACACTGCCGAATTCCCACCAAGGCAGGGTGGCCCGAAAAAGAAAAACTTCACCATCATTCATCCATCACTGTCTTGCCAGAGGTGCTTTACAACAGTTTTAAATTAACAAAAACAACCCTCCTTCAAGTGCAGCACTGTAAATTCCCATCTCCAGACTCAAGTCGGCCTCCGGTTTCCCTGAACCCCTTCATAAATGTTACTTTGCCAAAACTCCAACGCACGTCAAGTATTAAAAACCATTTGTCTCCCTTCACCCTATCAAACCGCTCACCATTTGCCTCGAAGCCAGCCCCCCCCCCTCCTTTACCCCCTCTTTTCCAACCTTTTCTAGCACACCCCTACCCCGCCTTCCTCCACTACAGACTGATACACTCTTGAAGTCCTTCTGTTTTCGCTTTTCCCTTCCTCTACATGTCGAACCACCTCAACAACCCTTCCTCCCTCTGGACAAAGTTTTGGTAATCCCGCACCTCCTCCTAATTCCAAACTACAATTCTCTGCATTATATTCACACCACACATTGTCTCAGACCTACATCTCCACTGCCTCCAGCATTCTCCTCGCTGCAACATTTTATCACCCCTGCTTCACACCCATATAAAGGTTGTAAAACTATACTCTCATACATTCCCCTCTTTGCCTCCAAGGACAAAGTTTTTTGTCTCCACAACTCCCAAGTGACACCACTCACTCTTTTCCCCTCATCAAATTCTATGAAAATTTACCTCATCTTTCATAGACCATCCGCTGACACTTCACTTTCCCCAAATATCTGATACATTCACCTCCTCCATACTCTCTCCCATCCAATCTGATATTCAATCTTTCATCACCTAATCTTTTTGTTATCCTCATAACCTTACTCGTTTCCTTATTCACCTTTAATTTTCTTCTTTTGCACACCTACCAAATTCATCCACCAATCTCTGCAAACTTCTCTCAGGAATCTCCAAGAGCACAGTGTCATCAGCAAAGAGCAGCTGTACAACTCCCACTTTGTGGGATTCTTTATCTTTTAACTCCACGCCTCTTGCCAAGACCCTCGCATTTACTTTTCTTACAACCCCATCTATAAATATATAAACAACCACGGCGACATCACACATCCTTGTCTAAGCCTACTTTTACTGGAAATAATTTCCCTCTTTCCTACATACTCTAACTTGAGCCTCACTATCCTCGTAAAAAACTCTTCACTGCTTTCAGTAAACTACCTCCTACACCATACACTTGCAACATCTGCCACATTGCCCCCTATCCACCCTGTCATATGCCTTTTCCAAATCCATAAATGCCACAAAGACCTCTTTAGCCTTATCTAAATACTGTTCACTTATATTATTTCACTGTAAACACCTGGTCCACACACCCCCTACCTTTCCTAAAGCCTCCTTGTTCATCTGCTATCCTATTCTCCGTCTTACTCTTAATTCTTTCAATAATAACTCTACCATACACTTTACCAGGTATACTCAGCAGACTTATCCCCTATAATTTTTGCACTCTCTTTTATCCCCTTTGCCTTTATACAAAGGAACTATGCATGCTCTCTGCCAATCCCTAGGTACCTTTCCCTCTTCAGACATTTATTAAATAATAGCACAACCTACACCAAAACTATATCCCACCTGCTTTTAAATTTCTGTCTTATCCTTAATCCTCCAGTGCCTTACCCACTTTCATTTTTACCTACTGCCTCACGACTTCCCACCATCACACTGGCTCTTCTCACTCCTACAAGTGTTTTTCCTCCTTGCCCTTTAAACGAAAATCACAGCTTCCCTATCTTCATCAATATTTAACAATTCCTCAAAATATTCCCTCCATCTTCCCAATACTCGAACTCTCCATTTAATACTCTCCTCTCTATCTTTAACTGAAAATATCGATTTGTTCTCTATGCTTCCTTAGCTTGTTAATCTCACCTCCAAAAAAATTTCTTATTTTTCAAACAAACTTTGTTGATAACATCTCACCCACTCTTCATTGATCTCGTTTACATTGCTTCACCACTCTCTTACCTCTCTCTTTTTCTCATATATCTTCTCCTCCTTGCATCACTTCTACTTGTAAAAAGTTTCTCACATGTTAACTTTTTCTCCCATTTACTCTCTTTACATTCTTCATTTTATCATCGCTCCTCTTCCTCCGCCCCACTTTTACTGTAACACAAACTTTGATGAACACTCTAACATACATTTTAAACTACCCCATACCTCTTTGGACCCCAGTGTATGCTCTCATTTGCCCATCTATCCTCCAATAGCTGTTTATATCTTACCCTAACTGCTCCTCTTTTAGTTCTATAAAACCTTAACTTCTCTCTTCCCTGATGTATTCTATTTTCATTGTATCCCTTTCTACCTTTTACTCTCAGTGTAGCTACAACTAAAAAAAAAGTGATTGATATATCTGTGGACCTTATAAACATGTACATCCTGAAGTCTACTAAAGTCTTTTATCTACAATACTTAAATTTACAACAAACTACTGTCATTGTGCCTCATCATATTTGTTTACTATTTTATCCTCTTTATCTTATAAACATAACTAAACCGCTTTCTATACACAGTTCAATCAAAGGGCTCCATTAACATTTACACCTGGCACCCCATTACTTTCATTACACCCTCTCTAAAAGTTTCTCTACTTTAGCATTCAGAGTCTCCTACCACAATTACTCTCTCTCTTGTTCAAAGGTTCCTATACATTCTTCTTAATCATCTCCCACAAATCTCTCTCTCTCTCTACATTTCTCTCTTCTACAGGTGGCATACATGCTTATTATGACCAATTTTTCGCATCCAAACCTTTACTTTAATCCTCATAATCCTTGATTTTAACATTTCATATTCGCTTTTCTTTTCGGATAAACTAATCCTTTAACATTATTGCTTCCCCTTCCTTAGCTTCTAATTCTAAGATACTCCAGATTTAATCCATTTATTTCTTCCACAGAATCACTCCCCTACCCCTTCAGCTTGGTTCGTTTAGGGCCAGGACGTCCAACTTTTTTTTTTATTCATAAATCAGCAAATCATCTGTTTTTTGCCATCCGCACTACAGCCACGCAATATTCAAGCATCCCAATTTTATAAAGTTTTTCTTCTTCTCTTTTTTAGTAAATGGTTACAGGAGAAGGGGTTACTAGCCCATTGCTTTCGGCATTTTAGTCGCCTCCAAATACCTTAGTGAAAATAGATAATAAATTCGTAAGCAGGGAATACCCTTTGTAAAAATTATGATTGAGATTTTTTTGATTAATTTATGCTTTTCAAGATGGCTATGAACTGCCTCCGGTAATTATTGATTCCATAAATTTCCCACTATGGAGGTTAGGCATTATGGTCTATAGTTCGAAGCTAAGGAATGTTCACCTGCTTCGAAAAAAAAGTTATCATAATTGCCATTTTCCACTTATCGGGCACCTTGCCGTTGTAGTGATATGTTGAAAGGATGGCCAAAGGTTTGCTAAGCTCCTCTTTACATTCTTTTAAAACCTTGCGTTCATGTTTAAACAGGGCCTGGGCAATGGTTAGGTTTTAATTTATCTAATTGCCTAAGGACCATGGCACTTGTGCGGACCCTAATCTGCATAGGTTATATCATACTGTTCTACATAATGAATTATTTCTGGAATATGCTAGTATCTTCCTCGTACAATGAGAGGAAGTATGTGTTAAAAATTCTACATTTTTTCTTATCACTGTTCCGGGAGCTGACCCGAGTAGTAACTTTCACGTGTGGGCCTATATTGTCCCTTATTCTTACTGCTGTATACATGCAAGGGTTCTTTTGGGTTAATCTTTGATTCTCTTGCACCTCTAACTCATTAATATCTTTTTGCTTTTCTTATTCCCTTTTTTATTCTCTTTTTTCTCTGTTATTATGATTTTTAATTGTCCCTCTCCTCTTTTTTTGGATTTGCTGTATATGACCTCTCTTTTGACCATGAGAGTTTTTTAATCTATTGTTCATCCATTTAGGATCCTTTTTTCTTTCATTGATTCACTATTTAGAAAATAGTTGTCGAGCAGTGGACCTATGCCTGGAAAACGATCATATCGGCAGTAATCAATTCCTACATGTCCCCAATACGGTGATGCAAACCACACAGTCCCCTAACAACCAGAATGCAATCACCAGCCAGTTAAATAACACCCGGGATCTGGATGTGCAACAGCAGTCAACTAACACCAGGATGCTACCCACACCAATCTATAAACACCAGGATGCGGTACTCACCAAATCCACTTATAAAGCCAAGTTGGGACCGCAACAGTCAACTAACACACTGGTGTGGGCGCCACACCAGTCTACTAAACACCCATATGTGACCTACACAAGTCCACTAACCACCCAGGATGCAACCCACACTAGTTCATAACACCAGGATGCAAATCACACAAGACCACTAAAACCAGTTGTGCATACAATCAGTCTGCTGACAGACAGGAGTGTGCCCCACAGCAGTCACTAATAGCCTGGATGCATCCCAGCAGTCACTAACACCCAGGGATTTGCAACCCACACACAAGTCATACACCCAGGATGCGTCCCACACCAGTCGACTACCACCCAGGACGCAACCACAGCAGTCCACCAATAAACAAAGGATGCAACATCACCAGCCCACCAACATTCAGGGTGCAACGAACACCAGTCCGTAACACTCTGGATGCAACCGCATAGCCCACTAACACAACGATGTGACCCCAACCTAGTTCTCTAACACCAGGATGTGACTAACAGCTGTTCACTAACACCCATGCTGTAACCAACACCAGTCAAACTAACAACCCATGATGCAACTCCACTAGTCCAACAAACACCCTGGATGTGACAACACCAGCCCGCTAACAGAAAGATGCGACAAACAGCAGTCACTAACACCCAGGATGCGACCCACAAGACAAATCACTAACACCTGGAGGTACCTTACAGTAGACTAACATCCAGATGCAACCACACCATGTCCACTAACACCACGCGTGTGACCCACCACCAGGATCATAACACCCAGGATATGACCAAACTGTAGTTCACTAACACCCAGGAATGTGACACAGCCATGTCCACTAACACCCAGGAGATCCCAACGCATTCAACTGACACCAGGATGCGACACGCACAAGGTCGAACTACACCATTCATGCAACGCACAACAGTCCAATAACTCCAGGATAAACCCACACCAAGGAGGAACCCACACAGTCTACTAACACCCAGGATGCAACCCCCAATAGCCACTAACACCAGAATATACACTCCCCAGTCAATAACACTCAGGACGCGACGCACAGCAGTCAAGTAACACCCAGGATGCAAACCTCACAGTCAATTAACACCAGGGTTTGACCGACGCATCAATAACACCCAGTTATGCAAACCCACACCTGCCCATGAATCCAGGATGCAACCCACACCAGTTCACTAATACCAGGATGTAACCCACATCACTTGACGAACACAGGATGTGCCGCACAGCAGTCCACTAAACTCAGATGTGACCCACACCAGTCGACTACCACCCAGGTGCACCCACACCGTCTTTCTGAAGAGAATATGACCCACAGAAGTCCACTAACAACAGGGGTGCGACCCTCACCAGTCATATAACACCCAGGATGTGACAACACAGGGCAACTAACACCCAGGATTAGTGAGACACACAGCCGCAAACAAACCTGGATGAACTCACACCAGTCATAATACAAGGATGGGACCGCAGCAGTCCACTAACACCCAGGCTGCAACCCACACCAGCCCACTAAAACTAATCAGGTTGCAAATCACACAGTCCACTAATACCAAGGATAAGACCCGCAGCAGTCCACTTACACCCAGGATGTAACACACATCACTGAATAACACCCAGGATGTGACAACCAGCCGTCCACTACCACCAGGTTGCGATCCACACCAGTTGGACTACCACCCAGGATGCAATCCACACCCGTCCTCTAACAGAGGAATACGACCACACCGTCCTCTAACATGTAAGATCTGACCACACCAATCCATTTACACAGGGAAGCGAGCCACACAAGTCCACTAACACCCAGGATTATGACCCACACCACTCTCTAACACCAGGATGATGACCATCACCAGTCATTAATACCCCGATGAACCAACCAGGTCGCTAACATCCAAGATGTGAACCCACACCAGTCGACTACATCCAATATGCGTCCCACACCAGTCGACTAACATCCAGGATGTGCTGACCCAGTCACTAAATGCCTAGGATTGAGGACCCACACCAGTCCACTGGAACGAGGATACTCGAACCACATTCAGTCACTAACACCCAAGGTGGACCCATGCCAGTCCCAATAAACCCAGGATGTGACCACATTCTGTCCAACTAACACCCAAAGTTGTGACCCACGCCAGTCAATAACAACCAGGATGCAACCCACCACCAGTCCACTAACACCAGGATGCAACCCCACTGGTCCACTATACACCAGGATGAGACTCACATCAGTCCACTAACACCGCAGGATGAGACACACACAGTTCACTAACACCCAGGATGTAATGTAAACCACACCAGCCCACTAAACCAAAGATTGGACCCACACCAGTCCACTAACACCCAGGATGTGAACACACCAGTCCACTAACACCCAGGAAGCAACCCACACATGTCACTAACACCCAGGATGACTCACACCATTTCCATACACCCAGGATGTGACTCCACTCCAGTTCCACTAACACCCTGGATGTGACTCACACCAGTCACTAACACCGGATGTGACTCACCCAGTCTATAACCCAGGATGTGACAACACACCAGTCCACTAACACCCAGGACTTGTGACACTCCCAGTCCACTAACACCCAGGATGTAACCAACCAGCCTAACACCAAGATGTGACCCACACCAGTCACTTACACCAGGATGTGACACCACCAGTCCACTAACACCCAGGTGCAACCAACAAGTCCACTAACACCCCAGGATGACTGACACCATTCACTAACACCCAGGATGAGACTTCACACCAGGTCACGACACCCAGGATGTGCACAAACAGTCCACTAACACCCAGGATGTGACTCACCACCAGTTCCACTAACACCAGGATGACTCCAACCGTTCACTAACACCCAAGATGGGGACTCAAACCAGTCCACTAAACCCAGGGATATGACTCACACCAGTCTTCTAACACAAGGATGTGACTCACACCAGTCCACTAACCCCAGGATGGACTACACACCAGTCACTAAACACCCAGGATGTGACTCACCACCGTCCATAACACCAGGATGTGACTACACCAGTCCACTACACCCAGGATGTGACTCACACCAGTCACTAACACCAGGTTTTGACACACACCAGTCCACTAACACCAGGAATGTGTCTCACACAGTCACTAACACCCAGGTTTGTGACTCACACCAGTCCACTATCACCAGATGTGACTCACAACCAGCCCACTAACACCCAGATGTGACTCTCACCAGTCACTAACCACCCAGGTTGTGACTCACACCAGTCCACTTAACACCAGGATGGGGGATCACACAGCCACTAACATAACCAAGGGTTGTGACTCACACCAGTCCACTAAACAAACCGGATGTGACTCACACCAGCACTAACACCCAGGATGTGAATTCACACCAGTCCGCTAACACCCAGGATGTGACTCACACCAGTCACTAACACCCATTGTACACATTTTACTGATGGGTTGAACTTATCCATCTGGCGTATTATTAATTGTTATATCTAGTTCATTATTAGTGTAAAATTTGGTTCAGTGTGGAATTATTAAATGATACCAGTGGTCACATTTAATGCAAGACCAAAATTTTAATGTAATGTGAGTTCTTTGTTGCAAACTTCTCAGATTCTGGGAAAACAGTACACGAAAGTTGAATTTACGGAGGGTTAAACACGTGTGTAAATGTGACTATGTCAGTCTGCCACACACTGTCATTGTGTATATCGTCGTGCTGCCACTATATTACTGTTGTACATGTGATACATCAGTCTGACACACCTGTCATTGTGTTTATCTGTGCTGCTGCTCCATATTATTGTTGTAATGTGAACACATCAGTCTGCACACACTGTCATTGTGTATTACTGTGCTGCTGCACCATATTATTGTTGTACATGTGACTACGTCAGTCTGCACCACACTGTCATTGTGTATTTCTATGTTGCTGCTGCACCATATATTGTTGTACATGTGACTACATCACGTCTGCACACACTGTCATTGTGTATATCGTGTGCTGCACCATATTATTGTTGTACATGTGACTACATCAGTCTGCACACAACTGTCATTTTGTATATCTGTGCTGCTGCACATTTATTGTTGTACATGTGACTACTCAGGCTGCACACACCTGTATTGTGTTATATCAGTGCTGCTGCACCATATTATTGTTTGTACATGTGATACATCTGTTGCACACACCTGTCATTGTGTATATCTGTGCTGCTGCACCATATTATTGTTGTACATGTGACTACGTCACTCTGCACACACCTGTCATTGTGTATTTCTGTGCTGCTTGCACAATTTTATTGTTATAAATGTGACTACATCAGTCTGCACACACCTGTAATTGTGTATATCTGTGCTGCTGCACAATTTATGTAGTACATGTGACTACATCAGTTGCAACACACCTGTCATTGTGTATATCTGTGCTTGCTGCACCTATTATTGTTATAATGTGACTACGTCACTTGCTAAACACCTGTATTGTGTATATTGTTGCGCTGCACCAATATTATAGTTGTACATGTGGACTACGTCACTTGCACACACATGTCATTGGTATAAATCTGTGCTGATGCACCGTATTATTGTTTATAAATGTGATCTACGTCACTCTGCACACACTGTCATTGTGTATATCGTGCTGCTGCACAATATTAATTGTTATACAGTGTGACTTACGTACTCTGCACACACCTGTCATGTGTTATCTGTGCTGCTGCCACCATATTATTGTTATACATGTGACTACGGTCACTCTGCACACACCTGTCATTGTAATATATCTGTGCTGCTGCACCATATTATTGTTATACATGTGACTACGTCACTCTGCACACACCTGTCATTGTGTATATCTGTTGCTGCTGCACCATATTATTGTTATACATGTGGGACTATGTCACTCTGCACACACTTGTCATTGTGTATATATCTGTGCTGCTGCACCATATTTAGGTTTACATGTAACTATGTCACTCTGCAACAACCTGTCATGTGTTTATCTGTGTGCATGCTCTATTTTATTGTTGTACATGTGACTACGTCACTTGCACACACCTGGTCATTGTATATCATGTCTGTGCTGCTGCACATATTATTGTTATACATTGTGACTACGGTCACTTGACAACACCTTTCATTGTGTTATATCTGTGATGGGCAACCTTATTATTGTTGTACATGTCGACTACATCAGTATGCACACACTGTCATTGTGTATATTTGCTGCTAGCTGCACCCTTATTATTGTTGTACATGTGACTACGTCAGGCTGCACACACCCTTGTCATTGTGTATATCTGTGCTGCTGCACCATATTATTGTTGTTCATGTGACTACGTCAGGCTGCACACACCTGTATTGTGTATATTCTGTGCTGCTGCACCATATTTTATTGTTATACATTGTGACTACAGTCTGGTCTGCCAAACCTGTCATTGTGTATATCTGTGCTGCTGCACCACTTTATTGTTGTACATGTGACTATTGTCAGGCTGCACACACCTGTCATTGTTGTTTATCTGTGCTGCTGCACAATATGAACTTTACACACTTGTCTTATTTTTGTTCATAAAGTGGTTTAATAAAACAGACAAAAAGGATACTTTCGCTGTAAACATGCAGGATACAAGAGACTTATTATTACATCTTAACACAAGTTTGATATAACTGAAGATTAGGTAGGTTGGTGATAGTAACTTATATAATAACAGAAAGATGATGTAGGTGGTGATAGTAATAATATTAATAACAGAAGTTGATGTAGGTGGTGCTTGTAACTAATATAATAACAGAGTTGATGTAGGTGGTGATAGTATACTAATATAAATAACAGAAGATGATGTAGGTGGTGATTGTAACTATTATAATAACAGAAGATGTTGTAGGTGGTGATAGTAACTATATAATAACTGAAGATGATGGAGGTGGTGATAGTAGTCTATATAATAATACAGAAGATGATGTAGGTTGGGTGATCGTAACTAAATATAATAACAGAAGAATGATTGGGTGGTGATAGCATACTAATATAATCACAGAAGATGATGTAGGTTGGTGATAGTATCTAATATAATAACAGAAGATGATGTTAGGTGGTGATAGTAACTAATATAATAACAGAAGATGTGTTGTAGGTGGTGTGATAGTAAACTAATATAATAACAGAAGATGATAGTAGGTGGTGGATAGTAAAACTAATATAATACAGATGATGATATAGGTGGTGATAGTAACTAATATAATATATGAAGATGATGTAGTGGTGATAGTAACTAATTTAATAAACAGAGCTGATGTAGGTGGTGATAGTAACTAATTAATAACAGAAAGTGATGTAGGTTCGGTGATAGTAAACTAATATAATAACAGAAGATGATGTAGGTGGTGTTGTAAACTAATATAATAACAGAAGATGATGAGTGTGATATAACTAATATAATAACAGAAGATGATGTAGGTGGTGATAGTAACTTATATAATACAGAAGATGGATGTAGGGGGTGATTGTTACTATTATAATAACAGAGATGTTGTAGGTGGAGATAGTAAACTAATATAATAACAGAGATGTTGCAACACTGAAATCTTATGTCTGCAATATTATACTAGACACAGAGAAATAAAAGAAAATGCAAAGTTGCATCAGGTTTTTGTGGTTTTACAGATAACTATAAAGTACGAGTAGGTGTATGCCTATGATAGGAAATATAGATGTTGTTTTAACTGTATGTTTAGAGATTGACTAATATAGTGTTTTTACTGTCTTTGGTTTGAAGATTGTGTAATTAATATCGTGTTTTTTAACTGTCATGGTTTGAAGATTGTAATAATTTAGGTTTTAAACTGTATGGTTAAGAAGATCTGTAATAATATAGTGTTTTAACTGTATGGTTAGAAGATTGTAATAATATAGTGTTTTACTGTATGGTTAGAAGATTGTAATAATTATATTTAGTTTTTAACTGTATGGTTAGAAGATTGTAAATAATATAGTGTTTTAACTGTATGGTTAGAAGATTGTAATAAAAAATGTAAATAAAATGGACTGAAGATACTTGTATGTGTGGTTGGTTCAGTCACTCTTTTTAAAAAACATAGCCTGTATAATTGTATTAATGTTAAAATTAGCAGTGCGGCGGCCATCACAGATGATGATGGTCACCACAGTGAGGCGTCCATCCACAGATGAATGGATGTCACACCAGTTGAGAGCGGCCATCACAGATGATGATGTCACACTGTGAGGCAGCCATCAAAGATTGATGATGTCACACAGTATGAGGCGGCCATTCACGATTGATTGGATGTCACACCTGAATATCTGATGTTTGCAAGAAAATAATTACAGAAACTAAATTACAACGATCAACAAATTTTAAATGTAGACAAAAGAGACTTTTTAGCAAATGGATGCCTTCCAGAATTACATTTCTAAGTTTGTAAGACTCAACCTTGAGGTAGTGTCTAGGATCACAGAACTTTTATTGGAAGGAATACAGAAGGGGATTTTTACAATACAGAATCAGCCATCACTAATCTGGCATCATTGGGACCAGGTGGTTTGGTTAGGAATAGGCCTTAATAAAACTAGGGAAGTCTGGAGAGGGGTTTCGGAGGGTCAATGCCCCCGTGGCCTGGTCTGAGACAGGCCTCATGGTGGATCAGGGTTCTGATCAACCAGGCAGTTACTGCTGGCGCATGCAAGCTGACGCACGACACAGCGCGGTTGGTCATGTACTGACTTTAGGTGGCCTGTCCAGTGCCTTTTGAAGACAGCCAGGTGTCTATGGTAATCCCCTTATATATGCTGGGAGGCATCGAAATGTTCTTGGGCCCTGGACACATATTGTGTTGTTCTTTCAGTGTACTCGTTGGCACCCTGCTTTTCATGGCGGTTTGTTGCATCTCAGCTGAGTGTTTTGTTTTTATAGGAGTGATTTTCATATGCAAGTTTGGTACCATCCCCTAGGACTTCCAAGTGTATAGATGTAATCTCTCTCGCCTGTGTTCGGGAATACAGATCAGGACCTTCAACTGATTCCAGTAGTTTCAGGTGCCTTATCGCAGATATGTGTGCCGTGAAAGTATTTGTTGCACTCTCAGGTCTTGCAAACACAGCCTTGATGGGGGCCATGAGTGTACAAGCAGGTATTCGCTAGAGAAGCAAAAACGATTGAAGAATTCATCATGGGCTTGGTCATCCTAGTTTGTGGTTCTCATTATCATCCTATCGTTTTCCTAGCGGACGAGGGTAGATTACATTGTTGTGAGTCTTTGAAGGCGAGTCTCTGACATTATCACTCCCAGGTCCTCACATTACTTTTCCGCTCTATTGTTGGTAGAATGTGTGGTAACCCTGACCCACATTTTTAATTTCTTCACAGTTTTCATATCTGAGTAATTGAATTTCTCCTCGTTGACACTTCATATTGTTCTCCGTGCCAAGTTGAAGATTTGTTGATGTCCACTTGGAGTCTCGCAGTGTCTTCGATGGAGGTCACTGCCATGGTGATCTGGGTGTCATCGCAAAGGAAAAAAGGTGCTATGGCATACATTTCTGTCTATATCAGAAATGAGGATGAGGAATTGAATGGAGCAAATACTGTGCTCCTTGTGGAACAGAGTTTTTTACCATGGCTGCCGGGGAATTTACCTGTTTACTGTTACTCTTTGTGTTCTATTGTCAGGAAGTTGTCAGATCCATCTACCAACTTTTCCCATTCTTCCTTTACCCTGCATTGTGTATGTGATATTACACATGGTCACACTTGTCGAAAGCCTTTTGGCAAAATATGTGTATACGAATCTGTATTTTGTTTTTCCTCTGCAGCATCCAGGACCTTGTCATAGTGGTCCAGTAGCTGGGACAGGCAGGAGTGACCTGTTCTAAACCCGTGTTGCCCTGGGTTGTGTAACTGATGGGTATCTATGTGGTTGGTATCTTCCATTTAGAAACCCTTAAGATTTTTATGATATGGGATGTTAGTGTATGGGTCTGTAGTTCTTTGCAATTGCTTTACTGCCACCTTTGTGGAGTGGGGCTATGTCTGTTGTTTTTAGTGTGTGTGGAATGACCCCTGTGTCCATGCTCCCTCTCCATAAAATGCTGAAGGCACGCAATAGGGACTTCTTGCAGTTCTTGAAACAACAAGGTTCTTGAGTCTGGGACTTGGGTAGAGTGCATGGGCTGTCTTAATTGCCCCTTCAAAATTTTGTGGAGTATAATCATATCTGAGTGTTTTGGGATGACCAGATTTGAGTTTCATCATAAAGTATTCAATAGGGATTGTCGACCCTTAGAGTGGGCAGTGGCTCGTGAACATGATGTCATACTGGGACTTAGTATCTCATCATTCTTGGCATCATCTGTGTAATTCCATTTGCCTAGAGGGGCCCAATACGGATGTTGTTTTTCCTTTAATATTTGGCATAAGAGATGAAGTATTTTGTTCTTTTTTCTTTCAATTTCTTTAGGGCGTTTGTAGGGTTTTCTTCTGGTGATTCTTGTTTCTATAAGATTCCGTCAGCTTAAGTTCGATATTTGCAATTTCACTGTCTGTACTTCCTTCATATTTCCATATATTCGACCCCACTCAGCAGCTCTGTGATTTCCTCTTCTTCATAGCCCACCCCCCTTATAGGGAACGTCTTCTCTTTAGTTTACATCATCTCCTTTCTTTTCTTAATGGAATTGTGTCTTGAGCAGATCTCAAAGAACCAGAATTCTTTTTTCAAGGCAGATGTTCGGGGTCGGGTGTTGTTTAGGATATCTTCCCAGCTTGTTTCATTTAGGACATGGGTTATTGACCCCATTGTATGTTTTTGTTGCTGAAATTGAATTTCTTGTAAGAGCCCTTAATGATTGCTTACATTTTGCTGGTCCAGAGCCTGTGCAAATACATGTCTGTACCTATTATAATTGAGATCAGAGTGACTTGTCTTGGATAAGTGATATGATGTATCAGATCATTCTTGTAGTGAAGATGGAGGTCCAGTGCATTTTTTAGTCTGTAGCTCTACTATTTGATTGGTTTACCCTTTCAGGGTCAACAGGCCTCTAGAGACTTGTTTCAGGGTCGGTCAAAATTTAAAAACAAAAAATTGTTTTTTCTTATGAAAGATAGAGAATCGTTACCTGATTTAATGACACTAAAAGTATGAAATTTGATGGAAAACATACGGAATTCTGTCTTGTGAAGTTAGCAGTCTCTACAATGGTTTACGACTCGGCGATGTCTGACCACTTTGAGCCCTATATTTGGCATTCCTCTGTACTAAATCGACAAAATCATAACTACTTCGTTAGTAGAACACCATTTTTTTCTATCAAATGGAGAACACAAAACCACCCTTTTACAGATTTCAAACTATCCTACAGTGGTCCAGAATATAGCATTTTGCCATTTCAACAAATTTCAAAAGATGCCAATTTCTCTGAATAGGGTCCAAGAAACAAACAGAAAGGACATTCCTGGCACTAAAATAACATTTTCCTCTGTTTCATTAGTCACATCCCCACACCCCTCTCTACATTCTTTTGCTTCCACTTTGGATTGTTATTTCACAAAAAAATAGGAGATTACTGTTATGCAGATACTGCATTAGTGTAGAAGATTGGTGTAACTTAATTTCATTGCCACTTGTTGATAAATATCAAATCACAGTTGACGTGTATTGACGCATAGCATGATTTTTTACCTTTTGAACTTTGGGTTAACAAATCAAACATTTTTGCTACTTTTGAACTCAATTTCAAGGTACTTGTATTGTTAAAACCAGTCAAAATCATCTCAATTTCTGTAATACGTCTCAATTCTATAAAAATGAGGTCAGAGAAAAACTAGAATACAACAATAAATACCATGAAAATATAGTGCAAAGTCGCTGTTTTAATCCAAAACATGTCAAAGTTTTTTTTTCTTGTTAGCACTGTTGCTATGCTGGATTTTTTTTATCCCCACACACACTGACCACATAGACCATTCTTTCATATGTAGGCTACCAGCTTTCTCCCATTAGATTTGAGGTTTGCTAGAATTTAGGTGTACTTATAGTACGTCAAAAACCTGGTGCGTAAGCGTACTTGTAGGGCCGAAACTTGGAAAGGGGTTACAGGGTGAATTTGTTTGCAGAGGATTTAATAGTTCGAGTGTGTGTGGATTTTCATCTGAGCTGCCTCCTGGGGGTGATCTATGCTAAAACATGTTTGCGTGCTCCTCCATTTTAGGTGTCTCAGGTTGAAATCTCCTAGTAATAAGATGTTTGGGGCAGGAGTTGGGGAGGATTTCCAGACATTGGTCCCATTTTCTCAAGCTGCTCTGGAATTGTGGAAGTTGCATTGGAGGCTTGTCACTACATAATGACAAGGCTTTTTGGTTTCGATCTTTACGACCAAAACTTCGACTAACATCCATTTGAGGTGGTTTAGTAGTAGTTCTGTGCAATAATGAGAAACTCTGTGACATAACCAGGGCAACCCCGCCTTGTTGACTGTTTACTCTGATGCATCAGAATAGGGTGTAAACCTGAGATCCATATTGGTTGTCATAATGTCCTTTATGTGGGTTTCTGTGAATGCTGCAAACAATAGCATTTGCCTCCATGAGCAGTCCGTTGAGCAAGAAAAATTATGTGTTTTTCGATGGCTTTAGACCTGATGTTTGCAAAGACAAAATGTCATATTGTGGAATTTAGAGGTTTATTTGCTGGCTCTAATATCTGTTGTGCTGGGGTAGATGCCATTGTCCGTGCCTCTGCTCCAGCAGTGTTTTCAGGTGGTGTAGGTACTATTGTCATTTCTTGCCTGTCTTTTTTCCCTTCTGGCCCTATACAACCTCTGTCCCTGGAGAGGTTGAGTTCCTTCTTTTGTTTCCATAGTATGGCTGGTCTGTGTCTTTCTAGTCCCCTTGAGATGATATGCTGGAAGTATGCATTGTGCATAACCTTTCTTTCATGGATTGATGAGTGACACATTTCTGGGTGAGTTAAGTTGCAAGAAAGGAAGTTGCACTCTCCTGTTGTCCATGTGGGTGCGATATTTTGGAATGATCAAAGGTGCAATGTCCCCACCGTTTGTATCAGATATACCGTGCCTGCAGGTACCCAAGGATGTATTAAAATAAGATTGTATTTCTGTTTGTCAGATTTAATGTATGCTGTGTTCACTGCTCGGTGCATTTATTTTTCATGTTTCCTCATTACATCAATATCTTTACCCCCATATGGACATAAGTGCTTCCAAGGTTTTGCTGGTAGTTGTGTCGACACTATTCCCCTGAGGGACGCATCCAATTTTGATCCATCTACAGAAGTATCTCTATTTTGAACCTCTGTGTGACTAAATAAGGTTGTCTTCAGTGTCCTCTAGGAAAACACTAGTACCCTCATGGCTCTCTCTTCTAATATTTCACTATGGACCCTTGGAGGCACTTTCCTTCAGGACACACTAGCACCCTCAGCACTGTCTCTAGGACAGCATAGCCCCTCAGGAAGCTCTGTCCACAGACAGCCCCATCCCACCACTCCCATCTTTTTTTCTAGCTGTCATAACATGTGACATGTCTTTCAAGAAGGATGTTTTATTATTGTTCTTGTTTATTAAAGATAGATTTGTGGGGGTATTTTCCACTTTTCATTAATTTTTTTTGTTGGGTTTGCCCAAATGAGATACACCTGTTGTGTATCTCATTTGGGCAAACCAAAAACATCTCTCTGAGTATATATTAGTGTGGTGTTATGCAGGGTTCTGCATCATCGTAATGTACATATAGTGGAAGAAGTGGTGCCATAGTAATATAAATATTATAGTTGTAAAGAATAATTTTATTAAATTGATATATAATGTGCATTTGGGGGTACTGTAAAGTACTCTAACAGTAATGATAAAGAAATTCTGTTATTGATTTATGTTTCAAGGATGTTTGGTTGGGTACGTTGGAGTAAGCATGGTTTGGGGAGGGAGTCACATGTAGTTAGCTGGTGTGTAGAGGGCTGGCGTTTCGGAGATGCGAGTGGATTTAAGATAAGTTTGTTGTTGTGCACTCATTTTTTTGATCAACTCAAGCCTAGGCTCTCATATGGTCTTACCGTAAGTTCACCAGGCTCTGACATGTCAGGGTGCTGTGGAGGACGTGAGGAAAAAGAAATGAGGTGTGAAGTAGAGGGGGCCTGACGCTGACGAAGGCATAGTGGTTATGGTGGTGGACCTCCCAGCCCAGTGGTTGTTTGTGTGCCTCATATGGGCGTTAGGATTAAGGTTTTTCTGTTATGTTTATGTTGGTGACTAAATAGATATATTTTCTAATTGGTCACTAGGTTGAACACTTTCAGGGTTTCTGACATATAGTATGGCTTACCACACGAGGGTTTTTGATATACTAGTCGCCTAAATTCTGGCATCAACTAGCAAGAGGAAAAGCTGGGAAGGCCTAATATGAAAGAAGGGGCTATGTTGGTCTGTATTGCTCAGTATAAAAAAAATCCTGCAGACCACAGTGTTGTAATGAGCCACCAGCCACTGTTCATCTGCTATCCTATTCTCCGTCTTACTCTTAATTCTTTCAATTTAATAACCTACATAACCTTTACCAGGTATATCAGCAGGACTTATCCCCTATATTTTTGCACTCTCTTTTATCCCCTTTGCCTTTATACAAAGGAACTATGCATGCTCTCTGCCAATCCCTTGGTACCTTTCCCTCTTCAGACATTTATTAAATAATAGCACAACCTACACCAAAACTATATCCCACCTGCTTTTAAATTTCTGTCTTATCCTTAATCCTCCAGTGCCTTACCCACTTTCATTTTTACCTACTGCCTCACGACTTCCCACCATCACACTGGCTCTTCTCACTCCTACAAGTGTTTTTCCTCCTTGCCCTTTAAACGAAAATCACAGCTTCCCTATCTTCATCAATATTTAACAATTCCTCAAAATATTCCCTCCATCTTCCCAATACTCGAACTCTCCATTTAATACTCTCCTCTCTATCTTTAACTGAAAATATCGATTTGTTCTCTATGCTTCCTTAGCTTGTTAATCTCACCTCCAAAAAAATTTCTTATTTTTCAAACAAACTTTGTTGATAACATCTCACCCACTCTTCATTGATCTCGTTTACATTGCTTCACCACTCTCTTACCTCTCTCTTTTTCTCATATATCTTCTCCTCCTTGCATCACTTCTACTTGTAAAAAGTTTCTCACATGTTAACTTTTTCTCCCATTTACTCTCTTTACATTCTTCATTTTATCATCGCTCCTCTTCCTCCGCCCCACTTTTACTGTAACACAAACTTTGATGAACACTCTAACATACATTTTAAACTACCCCATACCTCTTTGGACCCCAGTGTATGCTCTCATTTGCCCATCTATCCTCCAATAGCTGTTTATATCTTACCCTAACTGCTCCTCTTTTAGTTCTATAAAACCTTAACTTCTCTCTTCCCTGATGTATTCTATTTTCATTGTATCCCTTTCTACCTTTTACTCTCAGTGTAGCTACAACTAAAAAAAAAGTGATTGATATATCTGTGGACCTTATAAACATGTACATCCTGAAGTCTACTAAAGTCTTTTATCTACAATACTTAAATTTACAACAAACTACTGTCATTGTGCCTCATCATATTTGTTTACTATTTTATCCTCTTTATCTTATAAACATAACTAAACCGCTTTCTATACACAGTTCAATCAAAGGGCTCCATTAACATTTACACCTGGCACCCCATTACTTTCATTACACCCTCTCTAAAAGTTTCTCTACTTTAGCATTCAGAGTCTCCTACCACAATTACTCTCTCTCTTGTTCAAAGGTTCCTATACATTCTTCTTAATCATCTCCCACAAATCTCTCTCTCTCTCTACATTTCTCTCTTCTACAGGTGGCATACATGCTTATTATGACCAATTTTTCGCATCCAAACCTTTACTTTAATCCTCATAATCCTTGATTTTAACATTTCATATTCGCTTTTCTTTTCGGATAAACTAATCCTTTAACATTATTGCTTCCCCTTCCTTAGCTTCTAATTCTAAGATACTCCAGATTTAATCCATTTATTTCTTCCACAGAATCACTCCCCTACCCCTTCAGCTTGGTTCGTTTAGGGCCAGGACGTCCAACTTTTTTTTTTATTCATAAATCAGCAAATCATCTGTTTTTTGCCATCCGCACTACAGCCACGCAATATTCAAGCATCCCAATTTTATAAAGTTTTTCTTCTTCTCTTTTTTAGTAAATGGTTACAGGAGAAGGGGTTACTAGCCCATTGCTTTCGGCATTTTAGTCGCCTCCAAATACCTTAGTGAAAATAGATAATAAATTCGTAAGCAGGGAATACCCTTTGTAAAAATTATGATTGAGATTTTTTTGATTAATTTATGCTTTTCAAGATGGCTATGAACTGCCTCCGGTAATTATTGATTCCATAAATTTCCCACTATGGAGGTTAGGCATTATGGTCTATAGTTCGAAGCTAAGGAATGTTCACCTGCTTCGAAAAAAAAGTTATCATAATTGCCATTTTCCACTTATCGGGCACCTTGCCGTTGTAGTGATATGTTGAAAGGATGGCCAAAGGTTTGCTAAGCTCCTCTTTACATTCTTTTAAAACCTTGCGTTCATGTTTAAACAGGGCCTGGGCAATGGTTAGGTTTTAATTTATCTAATTGCCTAAGGACCATGGCACTTGTGCGGACCCTAATCTGCATAGGTTATATCATACTGTTCTACATAATGAATTATTTCTGGAATATGCTAGTATCTTCCTCGTACAATGAGAGGAAGTATGTGTTAAAAATTCTACATTTTTTCTTATCACTGTTCCGGGAGCTGACCCGAGTAGTAACTTTCACGTGTGGGCCTATATTGTCCCTTATTCTTACTGCTGTATACATGCAAGGGTTCTTTTGGGTTAATCTTTGATTCTCTTGCACCTCTAACTCATTAATATCTTTTTGCTTTTCTTATTCCCTTTTTTATTCTCTTTTTTCTCTGTTATTATGATTTTTAATTGTCCCTCTCCTCTTTTTTTGGATTTGCTGTATATGACCTCTCTTTTGACCATGAGAGTTTTTTAATCTATTGTTCATCCATTTAGGATCCTTTTTTCTTTCATTGATTCACTATTTAGAAAATAGTTGTCGAGCAGTGGACCTATGCCTGGAAAACGATCATATCGGCAGTAATCAATTCCTACATGTCCCCAATACGGTGATGCAAACCACACAGTCCCCTAACAACCAGAATGCAATCACCAGCCAGTTAAATAACACCCGGGATCTGGATGTGCAACAGCAGTCAACTAACACCAGGATGCTACCCACACCAATCTATAAACACCAGGATGCGGTACTCACCAAATCCACTTATAAAGCCAAGTTGGGACCGCAACAGTCAACTAACACACTGGTGTGGGCGCCACACCAGTCTACTAAACACCCATATGTGACCTACACAAGTCCACTAACCACCCAGGATGCAACCCACACTAGTTCATAACACCAGGATGCAAATCACACAAGACCACTAAAACCAGTTGTGCATACAATCAGTCTGCTGACAGACAGGAGTGTGCCCCACAGCAGTCACTAATAGCCTGGATGCATCCCAGCAGTCACTAACACCCAGGGATTTGCAACCCACACACAAGTCATACACCCAGGATGCGTCCCACACCAGTCGACTACCACCCAGGACGCAACCACAGCAGTCCACCAATAAACAAAGGATGCAACATCACCAGCCCACCAACATTCAGGGTGCAACGAACACCAGTCCGTAACACTCTGGATGCAACCGCATAGCCCACTAACACAACGATGTGACCCCAACCTAGTTCTCTAACACCAGGATGTGACTAACAGCTGTTCACTAACACCCATGCTGTAACCAACACCAGTCAAACTAACAACCCATGATGCAACTCCACTAGTCCAACAAACACCCTGGATGTGACAACACCAGCCCGCTAACAGAAAGATGCGACAAACAGCAGTCACTAACACCCAGGATGCGACCCACAAGACAAATCACTAACACCTGGAGGTACCTTACAGTAGACTAACATCCAGATGCAACCACACCATGTCCGTAATGTATAGGACCCTTTGAACCAAGTGAGAGAGTAATTGTGGTGGGGGACTAAATGCAAAAGAGGAAAAAAACTTTTTGGGGGGTGTGGTAGGTAAGTTTGGGGTCCCCAGGTGTAAATGTAATGGAGCCTTTGATTAAAACTTTGTTAGAAAGGGGTTTAGTTATAGGTAATAATATTTAAGAAAAAAGAGGATAAATAAGTTACACGATATGATGTAGGCGAAATGACAGTAGTTTGTTGGTTTATTTTTTGGGTTTTAGAAAAAAGGGGAGTTGAGTAGATTCAGGATTTACATGTTTTAGGGGGCCACGATATATCAGATATTTCTAGTTGTAGCTACACTGAGAGTAAAAGGTAGATGGGTTTAAAAGGAGAATAAAAGATCGGGAAGAGAGAGGGAAGGTTTAAAAACTAAAAGAGGAGGCAGTTAGGGTAAGATATAAACAGTATTGGAGGATAGATGGGCTAATGAGAGCATAGGCAATGGGGTCGAAGAAAGGGATGGGGGGAGGTTTAAAAATGTAGTGTTGGTGTTAGCAGAAGTTTTTTGGTTTCAGGAAAATGGGGCGGAGGGAGAGGAGCGATTGGTGGAATGATGATGTAAAGAGAGTAGTAAGGGAGAAAAAGTTAGATATGAGAAATTTTTACAAAGTGAAGGATGCAAGGAGGGGAAAAGATATGGAGAAAAAGGAGAAGTTAAGAGAGTGGTGAAGCAAAGTAAAAAAAGAGCAAATGAGAGAGTGGGGGTGGATGTTATCAACAAATTTTTTGAAAATAAAAAAGTTTTGGAGTGAGATTAACAAGTTAAAAAAAGCCTAGGAAAAATGGATTTTTCAGTTAAAAAAAGGAGAGGAGAGTTTTAAATGGGAGAGTTAGAGGTATTGGGAAGATGGGGGGGAATATTTGAGGGAAATTTTTAAATGTTGATGAAAATAGGGAAGCTGTGATTTCGTGTATAGGGCAGGAGGAATAACATCTTGTAGGAGATGAGGGATGAGCCAGTTGTGAGTGTGGGGGAAGTTCGTGAGGGCAGTTAGGTTAAATGAAAGGGGGTAGGCAGCCGGGATTGATGGGATATAATAGATAGAAATGTAAAAGCCAGGTGGGGATATAGTTTTGGAGTGGTTGGTTTTTGCAAATTTATTTAATAAATGTTATGGAAGAGGGTAATAAGGTACCTAGGGATTGGCAGAGGAGCATGCATAGTTCCTTTGTTATAAAGGCAAAGGGAATAAAAGAGGTGGCAAAAAATATATGGGGATAAGCCTTGTTGAGTGTACCTGGTAAAGTGTATGGTCGAGTTATAATTGAAAGGAATTAAGAGGTAAGACCGGAGAAATGGATAGCAGATGAACAAAGGAGGCTTTAGGAAAGGGTAGGGGCTGTGTGTGGACCCAGGTGTTTACACGTGAAACATATAAGTGAACAGTATTTAGATAAGGCTAAAGGGTCTTTGGGGCATTTATGGATTTGGAAAAGGCGTATGACAGGGTTGGGATAGGGGGGCAATGGGCAGATGTGCAAGTGTATGGTGTAGGAGGTAGGTTTACTGAAAGCAGTGAAGAGTGTTTACGAGGATAGTGAGGCTCAAGTTAGAGTATGTAGGAAAGAGCGGGAAAATTTTTTCCCAGTAAAAGTAGAGGCCTTAGACAAGGATGACATGTGATGTCACCGTGGTTGTTTTAATATATTTATAGTGGGGTTGTGTTGTAAGAGAAGTAAATGCGAGGGTCTTGGCAAGAGGCGTGGAGTTAAAAGATAAAGAATCACCACACAAAGTGGGAGTTGTCACAGATGCTCTTGGCTGATGACACTGTGCTCGGGAGATTCTGAAGAGG
Source organism: Cherax quadricarinatus (assembly GCF_026875155.1). Lineage (NCBI taxonomy): Eukaryota > Metazoa > Arthropoda > Malacostraca > Decapoda > Parastacidae > Cherax > Cherax quadricarinatus. The sequence goes on from NC_069452.1 coordinate 24,957,049, forward strand.
AAAGTTGCAGAGTTGGTGGTTGAATTTGGATTAGGGTGTGCAAAAGAAGGGAAAATTAAAGGGGAATACAGGAAAAGAGTAAGGTTATGAGGATAACAAAAGATTAGGTGATGAAGATTGAATATCAGAATGGAGGGAGAGAGTTTGGTGGAGGTGACGTATTCTGGATATTTGGGAGTGGGACGTGTCAGCGGATGGGTCTATGTAAGATGAGGGTGAATCATGAATTGATGTGGGAAAAAAAGAGTGAGTGGTGTGCATTAGGAGTCTGTGGAGACAAAAAGGGAACTTTGTCCTTGGAGGCAAAGAGTCAAGAGGGGATATGTATGAGAGTATAGTTTTTACCAACGCTCTTTATATGGGTGTGAAGCGTGGGTGATGAATGTTGCAGCGAGGAGAAAGAAGGCTGGAGGCAGTGGATGATGTATGTCTGAGGCTAATGTGTGGTGTGAATATATGCAGAGAATTCGTAGTTTGGAAGTTAGGAGGAGGTGCGGGATCTTACCAAAAACTGTTGTCCAGAGGGCGAGGAAGGGTTGTTGAGGTGGTTCGGGACATGTAGAGTGAGTATGGAGCGAAACAGAATGACTTCAAGAGTGTATCAGTCTGTAGTGGGAAGGAAGGCGGGGGGGGGGGGTAGGGGTCGGCCTAGGAAGGGTGGGGAGGGAGGGGGTAAAGGAGGCGTTTGTGTGCGAGGGGCTTGGACTTCCAGCAGGCATGCCCGTGAGCGTTTTAATAGGAGTGAATGGAGGACAAATGGTTTTAATACTTGGACGTGCTGTGGAGTGTGGCAAAAGAAACTTTTATGAAGGGATTCAGGGAAACCGGCAGGCAGGACTTGAGTCCTGGAGATGGGAGTACTGTGCCTGCACTCTGAAGGAGGGGTGGGTAGTGATTAATGTTTTGCAGTTTTAAAAACTGTAATGCCTAACACCCTTCTGGCAAGACCAGTGTTAATGGAGTGAATGATGGTGAAAGTTTTTCTTTTTACGGGCCCCCTGCCTTGGTGGGATCGGCCAGTGTGATAATAAAAAAAAAAAAAAATAACTTATATAACACAACTGCCTGCGAATACTTTGAAGAAAATGGCTCAGATGAGATGTTTTGGTCTTTGTACATAAAAAAATCTTCAACACAAAAATGCACCACACGGTTTATGTGTGAGAGTGTAAAACACCACTGTGTATGACACCATGTTTTATGTGTTGTGAGGAGTGTAAAAAACACCATTGTGTATGACACCATGTTTTATGTGTAGAGAGTGTAAAACACCTTGTGGTATGAACCATGTTTTATGTGTGAGGAGTTAAAACACCATGTGTATGACCCATGTTTTATGTGTGAGAGTTGGTTAAAACACCATTGTGTATGACACCATGTTTTATGTGTAAGAGTGTAAAAACCACTGTGTATGACACCATGTTTTATGTGTGTGGAAAGTGTTAAACACACTGGTGTATGAACACCATGGTTTTATGTATGAGAGTGTAAAACAACATTTGTATACACCATGTTTTATGTATGAGAGTGTTTAAAACAAACATTGGTTGACACCAATTTTTATGTGTAAGGTGTGTTAAAACACCACTGTGTATGACACCATGTTTTATGTGTGAGAGTGGTTTAAAACACCACTGTGTATGACACATGTTTATGTGTGAGAGTGTAAAACACCACTGTGTATGGACACCATGTTTTTGTGTAAGAGCGTAAAACACCACTGTGTTATGACACCATGTTTTAGTGTGAGAGTTGTTAAATCACCACTGTGTATGACACCATGTTTTATGTGTGAGAGTGTAAAACACCACTGTGTATGACACATGTTTTTTGTGTGAGAGAGTAAAACCACCACTGTTGTATGGACACCATGTTTTTTTTTTATGTTGTGAGAGAGGAGTAAAACACCATTGTGTATGACACCATGTTTTTGTGGAGAGTGTAAAACACCATTGTTGTATGACACCATGTTTTATGTGTGAGGAGTGTAAAACACCATTGTGTATGACACCATGTTTTTATGTGTGAGAGTGTAAAACACATTGTGTTATGACTCCATGTGTTATGTGTTATGAGTTGTAATAACACCACTGTGTATGACCCATGTTTATGTGTGAGGAGTAGTGTAAAACACCATGTGTATGGACACCATGTTTTATGTATGAGAGTGTAAAACAAACATTGTATGACACCATGTTTTATGTATGAGAGTGTATAAAACAACATTGTGTATGACACCAATTTTTATGTGTAAGAGTGTTAAAAACACCACTGTGTATGACACATGTTTATTTGTGAGAGTTAAAAATACCACCACTGTTGTATGGACACCATGTTTTATGTGTGAGAGTGTTAAAACACCACTGTGTATGACACCATGTTTTAAGTGTAAGAGTGTTAAAACACACTGTGTATGACATCATGTTTTATGTGTGAGAGTGTTAAAACACCACTGTGTATGCACCATGTTTTATGTGTGGAGTGTAAAACCCACTGTGTATGACACCCAATGTTTTATGTGTAAGAGTGTAAAAACACCACTGGTTATGACACCATGGTTTTATGTGTGAGAGTGTAAAAACACCACTGTTGTATGACACCATGTTTTATGTGAGTGAGTGTAAAACACCATTGTGTATGACACCTGTTTATGTGTGAGGTGTTAAAACACCACTGTGTATGACACCTGTTGTTATGTGTGAGAGTGTAAAACACCACTGTGTATGACACCATGTTTTATGTTGAGAGTGTTTAAAAACAACATTGTGTATGAACCATGTTTTATGTGTGAGAGTGTAAAACACCACTGTGTATGACACCATGTTTTATGTGTGAGAGTGTAAAACACCACTGTGGTATGGACCACCATGTTTTATGTGTGAGAGTGGTAAAACACCACTGTGTATGACACCATTGTTTTATGTGTGAGGTGTAAAACACCCACTGTGTATGACACCATGTTTTATGTGTGTGAGTGTAAAAAAACCACTGTGTATGACACCATGTTTTTGTAGTGAGAGTGTTAAAACACCAATGTGTATGACACCATGTTTTTGCTGTGAGAGTGTAAAACACACTGTGGTATGACACAATGTTTTATGTGTGAGAGTGTAAAACACCACTGTGTATGACACCATGTTTATGTGTGAGAGTGTAAAAACCACTGTGTATGACCACCATGTTTTATGTGAGAGGAGTGTGGAAACACCCACTGTGTTATGACACCATGTTTTTATGTGTGAGAGTGTAAACACCCACTGTGTATGACACCATGTTTCACAGAGTTCACAAGCTGCTGAACTTCAGGAATATGTTCAGTGACTGTTATATTGGTATATATATTATACAACAATAGTAATAAAAAAATTTTTTGTATTATTGTTTGTTTTTGTAAACATGTTTTGTAAAACAATTTAATTGTTAATTATGTTTGTGTGTTTTGTGTGTATACAACGAGTGTATATATGTACATTGACCTTACTTTGGTCTCATGGCCACATAAGTTATGTGAAAAAAAATGAAAATAGTGAAAAAAAACAACAAACCTTCAAATACAAGTAAACTAAAGTTTACCGGGTGAGCGGCAGTCGCCGCTGTTGACATACGCGGCTCATTTTCTGCAAACTTCATGCCTCTATATCTCGGTAAGTACTGATGGGAAAATTTTTTTTTTGGGACTAAAACAATCAGAAAAATAATCTTAACATTTTCATAAGAAAAAATAATTTTTTTTTTTCGAATATTTTGCGACACCAGGAGACACTTCAGGATTGGGCCTTTCGACAGTCAAAGGGTTAAAGCATTACTGGTATTGGACAACATCCCAGGACATCCAACCACACTTGGATCATTTTTTTTTTGACACGAAACACATCATTATTGCAGCACTTTGTCCAAGGAACCTGGAGTTTACCTGGAGTGAGTTCCTGGGGTCAATACCCTATTGACCCAGTCTCTGACCAGGCTTCATGGTGGATCAGGGCCTGATCACCCAGGCTGTTACTGCTGGCTGCATGCAATCCAATGTACGAACCACAGACCGGCTGGTCAGGTACCGACTTAAGATGCTTTTCCAGTGCCTGCTTGAAGACAGCAGGGGTCTATTCATAATCCCCCTTATGTATACTGGGAGGCAGCTGAGCAGTCTTGGGCCCCTGACACTTATTGTGTTGACTCTTAACATGCTAGTGGCACCCCTGCTTTTCATTGGGGGGATGTTGCATCATCTGCCGAGTCTTTTGCTTTCGTAGGGAGTGATTTTTGTGTGCAAGTTTTGTACTAGTCCCTCTAGGATTTTCCTGGTGTCATAATCATGCATCTCTCCTGCCTGCCAGGGAGTACAGGTTCAGGAACTTCAAGTGTTCCTGGTAATTGAAAGGTGCTGTTAGTGTGCAGCAATATTCCAGCCTAAAAAAAACCATACCCCCGGCCGGGATTGAACCCGCGGTCATAGAGTCTCAAAACTCCAGCCCGTCGCGTTAGCCACTAGACCAGCTAGCCACAATAAGATTCATCCAACTAGGTATATTTCTACACCGTAGGAAGGTTAGCACAGGCACCTCTGTGACCACAAATGCAAGTTTTTACAGACGAATCTCCAGCTAGCGTGGCTGTGACGAACTCTAGCTCAAGTCCCTTCACTGCCGTCAACATGACTTAAGAAATCGTAATGACACGATTGCAAATAAACCATACCCCCGGTCGGGATTGAACCCGCAGTCATAGTCTCTCAAAACTCCAGCCCGTTGACGGCAGTAAAGGGACTTGAGCTAGAGTTCGTCACGGCCATGCTAGCTGGAGATTCGTCTGTAAAAGCTTGCATTTGTGGTCACAGAGGTGCCTGTGCTAACCTTCCTATGGTGTAGAAATATACCTAGTTGGATGAATCTTATTGTGGCTAGCTGGTCTAGTGGCTAACGCGACGGGCTGGAGTTTTGAGACTCTATGACCACGGGTTCAATCCCGGCCGGGGGTATGGTTTATTTGCAATCGTGTCATTACGATTTCTTAAGTCATTCCAGCCTAGATAGAACAAGTGACCTGAAGAGTGTCATCATGGGCTTGGCATCCCTAGTTTTGAAGGTTCTCATTACCAATCCTGTCATTTTTCTAGTAGATGCAATTGATACAATGTTATGGTCCTTGAAGGTGAGATCCTCTGACATGATCACTCCATTTCTTTGGACATTCAGTTTTTTTGCTCTATTGTTGTTGGTTGGAATTTGTTTATACTTGATGAATTTTAATTTCCTTTCCACATTTACCATATCGGAATAATTGTGAAATTTTTTTCTCATCGTTGACTTCATATTGTTTTCAGCAGGCCCATTGAAAGATTTCGTCGATGCCACCTGGAGCCTTGCAGTGTCTGCAATGGAAGGACACTGTCATGCTGATTCAGTGTTATATACCAAAAGGGTGGAAGACATGGCCCACTGTGGTTATCATCCCTGTCTATGTCTGATTATGAGGATGAGGAAACAAAATGGGGAGCGAGTACTGTGCTTTGCGGAACAGAACTTATCACCGTAGCCACCTCAGATTTTACTCTGTTGACTACTACTCTTTGTTTTCTATTTGTCAGGAAATTATAGATCCATCTACCAACTTTTCCTGTTATTCCTTTAGCACGCATTTTGTGCGCTGTTACACCAAGGTCACATTTGTCTGTGTATATTACATCTGCATTCTTTTTGTCTTCTAGGGCATCCAGGACTTTGTTGAAGTGATCCAGAAGTTGGGACAGACAGGAGCAACCTGCTCAAAACTCTGGTTTGTGTAATTGATAGGTATCTAGATGGGTAGCAATCTTGCTTCTTAGGACCCTTTCAAAGAATTTTTATGATATGGGATGTTAGCGCTATCGATCTGTAGTTCTTTGCTATTGCTTTACTGCCTCCTTTGTGGAATGGGGCTATGTCTGTTGTTTTTAGTAACTGTGGGACGACCCCAGTGTCCATGCTCCCTCTCCACAGGATGTTAACCCTTTCAGGGTTTTGGATGTACTAGTACGGCTTATGCACCATTGTCCCATGAGTACTAGTACGCATAAATTCTAGTGCTTCAAATCTAGTGAGAGAAAGCTTGGTTGGCTTACATATGAAGAATGGGTCTATGTGGCCGTGTGCATAAGTATAAAAAAAAATCCTGCCAGCACACAGTGCTGTAATGATGAAAAAAAAACTTTGACGTGTTTGTTGGATTAAAACAGTGACTTTACTATATTTTTGTATGGTATTTATTGTTGTATTCTACTTTTCCCTGGTTCTCATTGTATTAGAATGGAAGGATAATTACAGAAATTCGAGTATGATTTTGACTGGGCTTTTACAATGAAGATGTACCTTGAAATTGAGCTCAAAAGTAGCAGAAATGTTCGATTTTTACCAAAGTTCAAAAGTAAACAAATAATGCTAAGCATCCAATACCGTCAACTGGTGAGTCTAATATTCTTTCACAATGCTCCGAATATTATTTGTACCATTTCTACACTAATGCAGTAGTCTGCATATCAGTTAAATCGTAATTTTTTTTTTTGTTAGAATAAAAATTCAAAGTGGAAAGCAAAAAAAAAAAATGTAAAGAGGGGCCTGGGGACATGGGGGACTAATGAACAGAGGAAAAATGTACTATGAGTTCCAGGAATGTCTTTCTTGTTTTTCCGGACCCTATTTGGAAAGTGGCATCTTTTGAAATTTGTGTGAAACTGCAAAATTTGCAAATTCTGACCACTGTATTAGTAGTTGAAAAATCGGTTAAATTCGTGGTTTCTTGTACTCAGTCGATAGAAAAAAAATGGAAAGTATGGAGAAGTTTCTAGCAAATAGTTATTGATTTTTGTAACTAGTACATTGGAATGGCCCGAAAATAGGGCTCAAGTGGGCAAATGCCGACGATGGTGTAAATATCGTCAAGACACTAACTTTGCAGAGATAATTCCGTGAGTTTTCGATTAAATTTTCATACTTTTGGTCGTCCATTATGATCGGGGGGAGAAAAGATTCTCTTTCTTTTCATAAGAAAAATTTTTTTTTTTTTTTACAATTTGGGAGACCCTGAGATCAAGTCCACTGAAAGGGCCTGTGGACTCTGAAAGGGTTAAAAGCATGTGATTAGTGGTTCTTGCAGTTCTTGATTGAACAGAGTTCCATTGAGTCTGGACCCTGGGACAGGAGTGAATGGGCATGTCATTTATAGCACTGTTTGAAGTCTCATTTGGCATCAGGATAACATCAGATAGGCTTGTGTTTACCAAAATTCTGTGACCGCGGCTCTCTTAAAATTCATTTAGGTCTTCTATTCCAGTCTGTTTAGTGGCTTGCTAAAAACTGGAGTCATATGGGTCTGAGTAGTCACCATTTTCTTGCTGTCATCTGTTGTTTAGAACCCATCTTGGTTAAGATTGGGGCCAATCTGGATGTTGTTCTCCTCTTTGATTTGGCATAAGAAAAAAAATACTTTGGGTTTCTTTCAATTTCATTTATGGCTTTTAGTTCTTAATGCAATTCCTGGACTCCACAGCAGTGGAGAGTGTAGGTGAAGGTGGGTAGAAGATGCTGGTAGGGTGTGTGTGGGAGCGTGGGTTGTAGGGTGGGGAAGGTGCTGGTACCATAGTGGAGAGTGTAGTTTTAGGTGGTAGGTGCTGGTACAATAGTGTGGAGAGTGTGGGTGGGTAGGTGGGTTATGTGCTCGTACAGTAGTGGAGGAGTGTTCAGGTTAAGTTGGGTAGGTGCTTGGTACAATAGTTTGGAGAGCTGTGGTGTACAGTAAGAGTGGTAGTGTATAAAGTTACCGGAGAGTGTGGTGGTACAGTAAGAGTGGTAATCTTAATAAAGTACCTGGAGAGTGTGGTTGGACCAGTAAGTGTGGTTAGTGAAATAAAAATACTGGAGAGTTATGTGGCACAATAAGAATGGTAGTGTAATAAAAAAGGGGGTTTTTTACTGGTGAGTGTGTGGTACAGTAAGTATTGGTAGTGTAATAAAGTAATGGTGAGTGTGGGGTACATTAAGTGTTATTAATAAAGTAACTGGAGAGTGTGGTGGATACAGTAAGTGTGGTAGTGTAATAAAAGTACGGATAGTGTGGGCGTGGGTGGGTGGTGGTTGGTGCTGGAGACGTGGGAGAGATAAAGTTGACCATCTTGTAAGTTATCCTGGAGTAGCGCGGTCAATCTCGGTCTTGCTCTGGACACCAAACCACCAGCCCGGCCTTTCCACCAGCCTTCTTGACGCTCTCACTTCATCCCACGAAGATATCAATCTGTGGGCAGTTACCCACCATTATCACCTCTTCAAGTGTCACAACCATTATCACTGTGTACCAGGTATCACTACCATTATCACCCATGTGCAGTCTCAGCATCATTAGTACAAGTGAACAGTGTCTCACTATCATGTAGAGTGTCAGCACCATTATGACATAGTGTCAGTAATCAATATCACCCATATACCCAGTGCCGCACCATTACACAGGTGTACAGTGTTATGATAATGTTTGCTTCAGCATGTAGTGTTTTGAACAAAGGGAGTGAATGACAAAAGCCACTATATATGAGAACATTTTGGCCCAAACTTAGATTAAATAAGGCAATAACAATACAGTGTAAATTTAGGTGTTTACACTGAATAAAATATAAGTGAATATTGTATTTAGTTCAGATACTGACTTAACAAGTTTACTTGAGAGGAATTACAAGTTTCATTATAAAAACCTAAAGTGTCCACAAATTGTTTTAATGTATTGTGAGAGTTACAGATATGGTGGACCCTCGATTTTTGTGGATTAATTGTTCCAGAGAGTCTACCAAAAGTCGAAAATTCATGAGAATCGAATTCCATTTCTCATAAGAAATAATGTAAATCCAATTAATCTGTTCCAGACACCCAAAAATAATTTTTTTATGGATTAATTATAGATATACATACATAAAGAATGGAAAAGTCAAATACTAAAGCAATTCAAAATGTATATAAAAAGATCATTACATCACACTTACCTTTATAAGACTCTTTATGGTGTTGGAAGCGGGGAGGAGGGGGAGAGGTTAGGGTGATGTTCTCCACAAATGTTTGCACTTCACCCCACTTTGCAAAAATGTCTTTAATCTCTAACCCTTGAGGGTTTCGGACGTACTAGTATGGCTTAGTGCAGGGTTTTTGACATACTAGTACGCAAAAATTCAAAACCGTCAAATCTCGGGGGGGAAAAGGCGGGTGGGCCCCTAGATGTGGAGAATGGGTCTGGTGGCGGGGCATGGCAAAAAAAATTGGGCCCCAGGGGTGCATTGTGGGAATCCCACTTATACACCAAGTCCACCATGCCTCGCGGTAAAAAGTTCCCCACCCTCGGAAAATTTGGGACATTTTTTTCCCCAGTGACATTTCTATACGTGGAAGTGCCAGTGAAGTGAGTTTAAAGGGGTTTGGTGAGGTTTTGCCCGAAACTAATGACCAAAATATCAGTAATAGTGGGGAAAACCCAACGCCCCAGCCTTCTACCACGGTGTGGCGTTTGTTTACGTTCAGTTGTACCAGAATCAAAGAGGAAAACTCCTATTTTCCCAAAATCCAGATAGATGTGAGCATTTGGATGATAGTATAGTGTTATGAACTACAAGCTCTTAAAAAACAGTTCCATAGGATGTGAAGGGGAAAATTTTCCCCCCGGGGAAGGGTCCGCCCCTGGACCCTTATGCCCCTTTGTTTCTTTTGATACCCCCAAAAGGATGGGAAAGGTGTGCATAATAAAGATATTAAACAAACCCCCCAGTGAAGCTCATATATACGATGATATATGCACTTTGGTAGTGGCCAATCTTTTCCAAGGGGAAGGAGTACTTTCTCGGAGTAACCCCAGGGCTGTACAACGGGAAAAAGACAGTGAAAATGACGATGATAGTGTTGCAATTGGGATGGAAAAATTGCTTGGGGGTGCGGCTGTGAGACACCGCAGTGGCCCTCTGCCACCCATGCCCCCGCCTTGCTGATCTACAACAAAAGGGCCCCATCCCCCACCCACCCACCACACCAGCCTCCACAACCACAACCTCCCCAAACCCCAACCACCCTGTCATTGTCCCGTCCCCCAGCAGATGCACCCGGGATTGGCAAGAAGCTGTCAATTTTGTTCCAAATGCCCACCAGTTTGATGGACAGCCAAGTGGAATATGGCACATCTTGTACACTTGGGAACAAATGCCACTGAACAGGGAATGTTTCGAGTTATTCTTTGACGAACCCTGATGGAAAGTATTGTCATTGGGAAGCAACACATACTACGAGTACACCATGGCAAACCAACAATACTTTTCACCGCAAAAATTCACATCTACACCAGTGGAAAAGGAGGCAACTGTGGCTGAGATGGTATCTTTTCTTTTTGCCACAAAATGCTTATGCCACATGCGTATAGACAACATGTGAAATCATTTACTGGTCAACAGCCGCTTATTGCAACCCAGGTTTCAGTGGATATAATGCCAGTGAATATTGATTTGTGCTAATGTTACGTATGCTTCACTTCTTCATGAAAAAAACCAGGCCTGACGAAATGACTGGTTCTCTATATAAGATTAGGAATGTTTTTGTGTATCTGAAAGAGAAATTCAATTTTGGTTATTTTTATCCCTTCGAAGCTTGTAATTGACGAGTCTTTGTGTCTGTTCAACAGCCCCCCCCCCCCCCCCCCCCCCCCCCCCCCCCCCCCTCCCATAGACCTCTCTTTCAAAGCAGTACATACCAAGCAATAGAAAACGCTTTGGTATAAAGTAGTATTGGATATTATTGTGTACACTGGAAGTTATACATTGCAAAATACACATGATGTTATTGGGGTCTTCTGTGTGTCGGTTAGAACAATGATAGAAAACCATACCTTGGTAAGGGGCATATATTATATATGCTAACTGGTACACAAGCCATCACTCAGTGGAATTTTTTGCGAGGATCATGAACAGATGTGTGGGCACTGCGCATTTAAATTCAGAAACATATGCCAGGTTTAACGCTGGCACTCGTAGAGAGTGAGGTGGCAGGCGTTTGCTGGCAATGAACTCATGGCATTTCAGTGGCAGACAAATGAGATGTCACACTGTTTGTCTCAGTTCCTCTAATGAATGGCGAAGCACAGAGAGAGCAATGAACCCCATTCTAAAACCTGCAGCTGTAATGATTACACCTTCATATGCGTTCAGTGGACTAATGTGACATGCAGATTGGGTTTTGCTATTTTGTCGGCAAGAGTTATAAGTGGTCATAAACTCTTTTCATCTTCTGGACATTTCCATGCTTTCAATGTTATAATATGGATAAGTATTAGGACCAGTAACAAAACCTATCATATGGGTAGATTCTGTTGTCAGTCAGACAAATAGTATTCAAGTACAAGAAAGAACACCTGCCATAGACCGCCAACCAAATTATCAAAACTACTTCTCGTCTGAAGCTTGGTGATCACTTGCTAGTAAAATCTGCCTGCTACTGCTTTCAAGAAAAAAGGCTCAGAAGAGTGTTACGTCTGGTTCATACAAGGAAACGCCCCAACAATCGTGAGAGACACTCGTTTTATGTGTGAGGAGTGTAAAACACCACTGTGCATGACACCATGTTTTATGTGTGAGGAGTGTAAAACTCCACTGTGCATGACACCATGTTTTATGTGTGAGGAGTGTAAAACACCACTGTGCATGACACTATGTTTCAAAGACTTCCACAAGCTGCAGAACTTCTAGAAACATTCCCTGTGACTGTATATGTGTATATAAAAGATAGAAAAATAGTAATAAAAAACATTTCATATCGTTTGTTTGTGCAAATATTTTTTATAAACAAAACAATGACAACAGTGTTTGATCATATTGGTTAGGTTAGGTAAGGTTCGTCAGGAAACAGGACAAATGTTTCCTGACGCGGGTCTTAGTCAGATGATGACCCGCCTTTGGAGCTTTTGGTCATCTGACCGAGGCCTTCCGCTGGCTTACCGGTCCACCCCTTTAAAAATTATTGGTCTCAGAGGCCATAAAAGTTACTTGGAAAAGAAAAATTAAAAAATAATAGAAATTAGTACATAAGAAAGTAAATAAAAGAATACCGGGAGATGACAGTCGGCGATGTTGCCACATTGTCCCCCTTTTTCATCAACTTTACGCCTCCATATCTCGGTAAGTATTGATGGTAAAAATTTTTTGTTTAGCCTATAATATTAAAAAAAAAAAAAACTATTTTTCATAAGAAAAAATTATTTTTTTTTTTTAAATTTGGCCGACCCTGAGAACAAGTCTCTGAGAGGACCTGTGGACCCTTAACCCTTTCAGGGTCCATCCCGTAGATCTACGGCTTTATGTTCAGGGTCCAAACCGTAGATCTACGCCATGAGCTCAGCTCACTCTGATAAACTGTGAGTGGTACATTTGGGCCTAGATATGAGAGAATACATCTATGTGGTATGTGTGCACCACATAAAACGGATCCTGCAGCACACTGTGTATAATGAGAGAAAAAAAATGAAATCATGATTTTTCGATTAAAACAGCAACTTTGCAGTGTTTTTTCGTATGTTTTTTATAGTTGTATTTGCGATTTCTTGGTCTCATTTGATAGAATGGAAGACATATTACAGAAATAGAGATGATTTTGATTGGTTTTGCATTGGAAATGGCTTGAAACTGAGCTCAAAGTAGCGGAAATGTTAAATTTTTGCCGATATTAAAGAGAAAAACAAACGACCTCAAAACGTCTAATACACTCAGCTGGTGGGTCTAATATACATTCACAAATATGGTGAGATATTTATACAATTATTACAGTATTGCATAACAGTAAATCTTCAAATTTTTTGGTGTGAATAAAATTCATTATGTGAAAAAAAAAATCAAAATGGAATTTTATTTGTAAAGCCTCAAAACATAACTAATGAACAGGGGAAATGTTATTTTTAGTGCCAGGAATACCTACATGTTCATTCTGGACCTATTTTGAAATTGGAATTTTTTGAACTTTGTGTTAAATTGGCCAAATTAACAATTTCCAATCACTTTATTTTGTATTTTGAAACATTGACTTGGCGATTTCTTGTGCTCAATCGATAGAATAGAAGAAATACTAGTGAAATAGCTAAGAATTTGGTTGATTGGAATAATGTAATTGGCCTAAAATGGGAGTCAAAGTCGCAAAATCGCCGATTCGAAAATATAACTGACACATCAAAATTCGCGAGAGCATAATTTCGTCAATTTTCCCCCAAAATTTTTGTACTTTTTGTTTTATTACCTTCACAAAAAGATTCTCTACGATTTCATAAGAAAAAATAAAAAATTTTTTTTTGAAAATTTTGGACACTGGTGCGTGACTCCCCGATTTGGGCCTTGACCCTGAATGGTTAAAGGGTTATTAACCCTTTGACTGTCACAACCCCAAATCCTCAGGTGTTTCCTGATGTCACAAAATATTTAAAAAAAAAAAAATTAAATTTTTTTATGAAATTAAAGAAAATGTTTTCCCAATGGTAATGACATCAAAATTTGATGGAAAACTTATGGAATTACACTCTTTGCAAAGTTAGTGACCTCGGCAATATTTATGAATCTGCAATTTTGCCCACTTTCAGCCTTGTTTTTGGCTAGTTCCATTGTTCCAGTCAACCAAACTCATAACTATTTCTTTAGAACTCCATTTATTCCCATCAATTTAGTACAAAAACGGCCCATTTGCTGATTTCAACTACCCAATAAAGAAAGTCAAATCTGGCAATTTGACCAATTTCATGCAAACTAAAAAAGTCCCCAAATTTTAAAAATAGTGTCTAGAATGAACAATGTAGACATTCCTGGTTCTAAAATAACATTTTCTTTGTTCATCAGTCAGTCTCCAGCCCTCTGATGTTACTCTTGCTTTCTATTTTTAATTTTTTTTCAAACAAAAAAAAAAAATTTACTGTTAGCAGACTACTGCAATATGTAATAAGGGGTGTAAATAACACAACCCATTCATGACTGTATATTAGAATGGCTAGTTGGACCCTTTATTGGACAATGATATCATTTTTTTTACTCTTGAACATCGGCAAAAATCAAACATTTCTCCTAATTTGAGCTCCATTTCAAGGTCCCTTTTCATAGTAAAATCAATCAAAATCACCTCTATTTCTATAACATGTTTTCCATTCTATCAAATGTGACTACGAAAATGGAATAATAACCATAAAAACTATTCAAAAATCCACCTCAAAATTGGCGTTTAAAACCAAAAACATGGCAGAGATTTTTTTTTTTTTCATTATGCACTGGTGCTGCAGTATTTCTTATATGGTGCACACTGACCACACAGACCCATTCTCTCACATGTTGGGCATACCCTTTCTCCTGCTTGATCTGAAGCTGCTAGAATTTATGAGTATATATACATCAAATATACAGTGGACCCCCGCATACCGTTGGCATCACATAACGTTTTAATCCGCATACCGATACATTTATCGCTAAAATTTTGCCTCGCATACCGCTTAAAAACCCCGCTCACCGCTGTTTCGTCCGAGACGCGTCCAATGGCGCCTTAAACCAGCCTCACATGTCCGCCCGGGGGCATTGTTTACCAGCCAGCCTCCGCGTAGCATCCAAGCATCAACGCAACATTTCGTATTTTTTACAGTGTTTTTTTGGGATTTTATCTGGGAAAAAAAAGTACCATGGGCCCCAAAAAGCTTCATGCAACCCTACAGCAATATGGG
>NC_069452.1:24972272-25076874 GCF_026875155.1 Cherax quadricarinatus
TTATTTAAAATTAACAAAATTTAACAAAGCAATGTTTTTAAAAAAAAAACAAAGTTAGATTGGGTCCTGGGTTTAACTTTATTGATATAATTGTGGTAAATTTAGGAATACAATTTATAAGGTTAATTTTATTCAGTATTTTTTTGGGTTTTTTTGAGTGAGTAAGTGTTCTTTGAGAAAGTTTGAATTTATAAACGGGTGTGTTTCTTTTTATTTACGGTAATAAATTCCAGTTTTTAGGGCCTTTTTGTGCTTTGATTTTTTGCATAGCGTGAGAGGGGACACGAGGAACATCTAGAGTGATCGGCCCTTTGGGTTTTATGGTCATGTGTTCTGCTGAGGTTGGCAAGGAATGTTTGGGGGGAGGGTTAATATCAGAGTTAGGTGTTTATGTATGTAATAGGTGCAAAAATAAGTATGGATTTTTTTGTAGGTGAGTAGGTTGATTTTTTATTTTTTTTATTATCACACTGGCCGTTTCCCCCCCAAGGCAGGGTGGCCCAAAAAAAAGAAAAATTTTCACCATCATTCCTCCATCACTGTCTTGCCAAAGGGTGCTTTACCTACAGTTTTTAAACTGCAACATTAACACCCCTCCTTCAAGTGCAGGCACTGTACTTCCCTCCCCGGATCAAGTCCGGGCCTGCGGTTTCCCTAACCCCCTTCTAAATGTTACTTTGCTCACCTCCAACAGCTTCAAGTATTAAAAACCATTTGTTCCATTCACTCCTATCAAACACGCTCACAAAAGCGGGCTGGAACCAAGCCCCCGCCACAAACCTCCTTTTTCCCCCCCCCTCCAACCTTTCCCAGGCCGACCCCTACCCCGCCTTCCTTCCCCTACAGATATACCTCTTGAAGTTATTCTGTTTCGCCCATTCCTCCACATTCCGACCACCTCAACAACCCTTCCTCAGCCCTCTGGACAACAGTTTTGGGGAATCCCGCCCCCTCTAACTTCCAAAATAAAATTCTCTGCATTATATTCACACCACACATGCCCAGACTGACCCTTTTCCCCTGCCTCCAGCCTTCTCCTCGCTGCAACATTCATCACCCATGCTTTACACCCATAAAGAGCGTTGGTAAACTATACTCTCATACATTCCCCTCTTTGCCTCCAAGGACAAAGTTCTTTGTCTCCACAGACTCCTAATGCACCACTCACCCTTTTCCCCTCACAATTCTATGATTCACCTCATCTTTCATAGACCCATCCGCTGACATGTCCACCCCCAAATATCTAAAATACATTCACCTCCTCCATACTCTCTCCCTCCAATCTGATATCCAATTTTTCATCGCCTAATCTTTTTGTTATCCTCATAACCTTACTTTTTTCCTGTATTCACTTTCAATTTTCCCTTTTTTTTGCACACCGTACCAAATTCCATCCACCAATCTCTGCAACTTCTCTTCAGAATCTCCCAAGAACACAGTGTCATCAGCAAAGAGCAACTGTGACAACTCCCACTTTATGTGTGATTCTTTATCTTTTAACTCCACGCCTCTTGCCAAAAACCCTCGCATTTACTTCTCTTACAAACCCCATCTATAAATATATTAAACAACCATGGTAAACATCAAAACATCCTTGTCTATGGCCTACTTTTACTGGGAAAAAATTTTTCCCTCTTTCCTACATACTCTAACTTGAGCCTCACTATCCTCGTAAAAACTCTTCACTGCTTTCAGTAACCTACCTCCTACACCATACACCTGCAACATCTGCCCCATTGCCCCCCTATCCACCCGTCATACCCTTTTCCAAAACCATAAATGCCACAAACACCTCTTTAGCCTTATCTAAATACTATTCACTTATATGTTTCACTGTAAACACCTGGTCCACACACCCCCTACCTTTCCTAAA
Source organism: Cherax quadricarinatus (assembly GCF_026875155.1). Taxonomy (NCBI): domain Eukaryota; kingdom Metazoa; phylum Arthropoda; class Malacostraca; order Decapoda; family Parastacidae; genus Cherax; species Cherax quadricarinatus. The sequence continues at coordinate 24,974,146 of NC_069452.1, forward strand.
GCCTCCTTGTTCATCTGCTATCCTATTCTCCATCTTACTCTTAATTCTTTCAATAATAACTCTACCATACACTTTGCCAGGTATACTCAACAGACTTATCCCCCTATAATTTTTGCACTCTCTTTTATCCCCTTTGCCTTTATACAAAGGAACTATGCATGCTCTCTGCCAATCCCTAGGTACCTTACCCTCTTCCATACATTTATTAAATAATTGAGTGTTTTAAATATTGGTGGAGTGTGCTGCCTGTAGTGAGAATTTGTTATCATTCTAACTGCAGCCTTTTGTTGGGTAATTAGTGGTCTGAGATGGTTAATTGTTGTTGAGCCCCATGCACAAATTCCATAGGTGAGATAGGGGTAAATAAGAGAGTGATAAAGGGCCAGGAGGGCTGACTGTGGAACATAGTACCGTATCTTCGATAGTATGCCTACAGTCTTGGAAATTTTCTTAGAAATTTGTTGTATATGTGCATGAAATTTGAGTCTATTATCAAGGTGGATTCCTAAAAATTTTCCCTCTGTTAGCTTTGTGATAGGTGATCCGTTTATCGTACATCTGTAGCTCTGTTACCAAACTGAATGAAGTAGGTTTTGTCAATGTTTAGTGTAAGTTTGTTAGTCCTCATCCAGGTAGATATTTTCTGTAATTCGGTGTTTACAGTATTGGCTAGCGTGACTGGGCTCGGGTGAGAAAAGACGTATGTAGTGTCATCTGCAAAAAGTGTGGGTTTGAGTAATTGCGAAGCATTTGGTAGGTCATTTATGTATAGGAGAAAGAGAAGAGGGCCAAGGACACTTCCCTGTGGGACACCAACTGTAATTGGTTGTGCGGAAGAGCTTGCCCCATTTGCATACACATACTGGCTTCTGTTGCTGAGGTATGACTTGAGGTAGTTGAGGGAGTGCCCTCTAATACCATAGTGTGACAATTTTACGTGGAGCAAGTCATGGTCAACTGTATCAAAAGCTTTACGTAAGTCAATGAAGATCCCCAGTGGGACTTCTTTTTTCTCTATTGCAGTGTATATATGTTCTAGCACATGTATAATAGCATCATTAGTATTTTTATTAGGCCTGAATCCAAATTGGCAGGGGTTGAGAATGTTTTGGGAGATGAGGTAGGAGTAGATTCGTTTATGAATTAATTTTTCCAAGATTTTTGAGAGAGGGTGTAAATTGGATATTGGCCTATAGTTATTCAACTCTGTTTGGTCTCCTCCTTTATGGATCGGGGTGACCCTTGCTATTTTGATAACTGTAGGGAAGGTGGAGGATTCAATGGATTTGTTAAAGAGTGTTGCAATGATTGGTGATAGTACTTGTGACACTTTTTTGTATATAAAGGGTGGTAAGGTATTTAAATCTCCTGCCTTGTTTTTTTAGTGTGTTGATAATAAGGGAGACTTCGTATGGGTTAGTCGGAGCTAGGAACAGTGTGTTCGTGTAGTTGCCAGTGAGGTAGTCATTTGGTGGGGTATCTGAGCTTGGGATTTTATTGGCAAGGTTTTGTCCTATAGTGGAGAAGAAATCATTGAGTCTGTTTGCTGTTTCTGTTGGTGGGAGTTGGGGTTCATCTGATTTTGCTAATTTTTATTTCGCTATTTCGTGATATCTTTTTTGTTCCCAGAATTTCTGATAGGGTCTTCCAGGTCTTTTTTATATCACCTCGTAAGTTGGATAATCTGTTCTCATAATACAATTTTTTTGCCCTTCTTATCAGGCTGGTTAGGATTGACGAGTAATGTTTTGTTTGGTCTCTGGTTATGTGACCCATTCTGTACTGTTTTTCATATCGGTGTTTTGTATTTATGGATTTGAGAATGCTGGGTGTTAGCCAGGGACTGTTCAGTCTCTTAGCTGTCATCTGTTTAGTTTTTTTAGGGAAGTGCTTGTTGTAGAGGTATTGGGTCTTTTTTAGAAAATTATTAAAACATTCATCAATATCTGTATAGATTTCTAGTTCAGTGTGCCAGTCAATGTTTGTTACTGCTGTTGTGAAGTTATTAACCCTTTGAGGGTTTTGGTCGTACTAGTACGTCTTACGCGTAGGGGTTTTTGACGTACTAGTATCAATAAATTCTAGCACTGTCAAATCTCGCAGGAAAAGGCTGACAGGCCTAGATGTGAGAGAATGGGTCTGTGTGGTGGGTGTGCGCAGTAGGAAAAAAATCTGGGACCCAGTGGTGCATTGTGGGAATGCCATCATAGTACACAATGTCCACCATGCCTGGCGGTAAGAAGTTCCTCACTCCTCGGCGAATTGGGACACTTTTGTTCCCCAGTGACAGTTCTAATACAGATGGAAGTGACAGTGAAGATGAGTTTCAAAGTTCTGGTGAGGTTTCGACTGAAACTAATGGACCAAAATATGGGTAATAGTGGGGAAAAAACGCAGACAACCCACACCCCTTCCACATCGGTGCTGGGCCATCTTGTTCACGTTCATTTGTACCAGAATCAAAGAGGAAACTCCTATTTTCCCAAATCCCAGACTCAGATGTGAGCTTTGGGTGATGATAGTGATAGTGATTATGAACACAAGCTCTTCAAACTTGTTCCAAGAATGGAGGAGGAGGAGGAGGCGGGAGGAGAGGGAGGAGAGGAGGAGAGAGGAGGAGGAGGAGGAAGGAGGGAGGGGGAAAGAAAGAGGAGGAGAAAAGAGGAGGAGGAGGAGGAGGAGGAGGAGGAAGAAGAAGAGGAGGAGGAGGAAGAAGAGGAGGAGGAGGAGGAAAAAAGGAGGAGGAGGAGGAAGAAGAGGAGGAGGAAGAAAAAGAAAATACGTAATAATAACAATACATAATAATAATAATACATAAATATTAATAATAATTACGAAATAATAATAATAATATGTAATAATAAATGTTCACCCATGACATAACAAGATAAGGGGAGATAACATCTGATTAAGTGCTGACGTTTGATGAGGTAAATGGTGAGTGGATACCAAAGATTTGATGAACATTCGCTCTCCCTTTGTTTTTTGCTGTATACTAACATTTTCTGTCTATTTGTCTGCTGTCAAGCTCCTGTCTATCCCGTCTTATTCGGATAGCCTCTGTCTCAGAGCAGCCACAAGACTGCTCATCACTTTTAACCTCACATCTCAAGCGGAGTACAGACTTTGTCGGATTTCTTGGTTGTCCAGGTAATTATACTATGTATACTGTATTTATGTGTACCTGTGAGACAGAGATAGACAGACAAAGAGAGGGACAGGGTTGAAAGAGATAGAATGAGGAGAAAGATAAACACCATTGTGTATTGTAATAAAGTTGGGAGAATTACCGACAATATGTAAAGTAAAAGGACAAAGTGCAACTAATGTGACATTTATGTGGCAAACGTTCGCTCTCCAGGAGCTTATCAGGAGCTCTCCAGGAGTTGATAAAGCCCTGGAGAGCGAAACGTTGCCACAATAAATGTCACATAGTTGCACTGTGTCCTTTACTTTACACCATTTTGTAAGACACCATGTTTCAAAAGAGTTCCACAAGCTGCAGAATAATAGGAAAGTTTCAGTGACTGTATAAATGGAATAATTATAGAAAAAATAGAATAACAATGTTTGTATTGTTGTTTTTGGAAACAAGTTTTGTAACAATATATTGATAATTAGGTTGTGTGCTTATTGTGTTGTAACAACGAGTGTAAATAAGTCATTGCACCTTACTGTGGGGCTCAAGGCCCCATAAGTTATGTGAAGAAATAAAATAGTGAAAAAAAAAAACAAACCTTCAAATACAAGTAAATCAAAGTTTTCAGTGAGCGGCATCCCGCTGTTGCCTACGGGGCTCATTTTCTGCAAACTTTACGCCCCCTATCTCCTAAATTGAGGTAAAAATTTTTTTTTTTATCCTATAATGTTTAGAAAAAAAAAATATTTTTTTTTAAGAAAAAATAATTTTTTTTTTTTTAAATTTTCCGACCCCAGAACGAGTTTCGGAGAGGGCCTGTCGACCCCCAAAGGGGTTTAAGGCTGCCTCATTGTGAGTTGAAGGTGACTTTGGTAGTGTCTTGGGGTTTTTTTACCCAAAAGTTGTTATAGAAAATAGGGTAGTGGCTTGGTATTATCTTAATTATGCCCGATTTTAAAGGGGGTAGGTGTTGGTCCGATGTGGTCAAGTAGGGGGAAAAACTGTCTCCATAAATTGTAGGGGTTGTTACTGTTGGTACAAATACGTTACGCATTGTGTTTTTTTGAATTCAGTAACGTGTGGGTCCTGGGCTTGCAGGAGATTTTTATTTAAGTCACCTGAAGGGAGTAAGTGATCTTTGTTAAATCGTCATCAGTTATCATACTTCTCGGTTTTGACTAAATTGGCTAATGTTTATTGGGGAACTCTGTAGATGTTTTCACTGTAGAGGTTTTTGTAGGTATTTGGATTTAAATTTAGCTATTATATATTCCCCATGTTCATCCCTTGTGCAAGTATTAGTGATACATTCTAGTTGGTCTGAGTAGTATATAGCTGTGCCACCCCTTTGGTTGGTCTGGCCTACAGTTGTGTATGGCTGTGTAACCAGGAATGGCATAGACATCTGTATATCAGGCTTTAGCCAGGTTCAGTTAGTGTAATGATGGACATTTTGGGCATGAAAGGGAAATTTAGTAATGCTAGGAGGTCATCGTAATGCTTGCTTAAAGATCTGATATTGTAGTTAAAGATAGTTATGTTGTTGTTGGCTCTGAAAGTGCCTTAGATTGTTCTGCAGTGTAGTAATTACAGTAACTGTTTGAATCTTTAAGTCATTAAATAAGAGGTTGGTATCAGGATCAATGCTTGTAATCATAAGATTTGTATGAATCTATAGTTGAATTAAGTATAAAACAAAGTAAATTTCTAAAGCTAAAAAAATAGCACCTGAGTTATTTAACAAATGTAAAAAATAATGAGCTAAGGTAGTTTTTTAAAGCTAAAATAAAGGAGACAATATAAAAGGGACTAAAATAATTTGTGGTGAACAAATAAAGTGATGATCAAATAATGGAGCTTGGGAATATGATAGTAGGTAGTACTTTAAAGGTAATTCTTTAAAGTTAGAATTATAATATAAAATTATAATATAAAAGGGACTAATATAAGTTGTGGTGAACAATAAAGTGGTAATCAAATAAATGAGCTTTGGAATATAATGGCAAAATAGTGACACAAGAGGAGATATAAAAAAGACCTGGAAAACACTCTCCCAGATTCTAGGGACCCACAAACTGAGAAAAAACAATTATATTGTTCTAACTAAACCTAATGAAACACCACTGCATCCCACTGACACAGCTAACAAGATAAACAACTTCTTCTGAACCATAGGATCTAATCTCCCCAATAAAATCCCACGTACCAATGCCCATGCCAGGGACTACCTTGATGGGAATTTCCCAAATTCCTTCTATCGTGTACCAACTGAGCCAACGAAAGTCACCGAGATTATAAAGTCATTTACAAATAACTCAGGGAATCTGTCTCATGTCCCACCATTTTTGTACAAGCGAGCGGCCCATGTCTTTTTGCATGCTATTTCATTACTTTTTAACAAGTCACTAGAAACTAGCACCTTCCCGAAACTACTCAAGACAGCAAGGGTTACACCAATACATAAAGGCGGTGACCCTACAGATTTAAACAACTATAGGCCAATATCAAACTTACCATTGCTATCCAAAATCTTTGAGAAACTCGTGCACAGGAGACTATATTCATTTATAATGGCACAAAACATACTCAACCCCTGCCAATTTGGATTCAGGAAAAATAAAAGCACTAATGATGCAATTATAAAAATGCTAGATCTGCTTTACACAGCATTGAAAAATAAGGAATATCTGCTAGGAATTTTTATTGACCTAAGAAAAGCCTTTGACACAATAGACCACGGCATCCTACTCCACAAACTTGACCATTATGGTACAAGAGGCCATGCACTTGCATATTTCAAATCTTACCTTACTAATAGGTATCAGTAAGTCACCATTAAAGACACAATCATCAACACTGCCACTTGATACTGGAGTTCCACAGGGAAGTGTCCTTGGTACCCTGCTCTTCCTCATATACATCAATGATCTTCCAAACGTATCCTAACACCTGAACCCAATTCTCTTTGCTGATGACATGACTTACGTCATCTCTCACCCTAATCTTGCCACCCTCAACACCATTGTTAACGAGGAGCTGCTCAAAATATCGACTTGGATGACAGCCAATAAACTTATGCTTAACACTGACAAAACCTACTATATTATGTTTGGTAGCAGTGTGAAGGCTTACTCAGCCCTGTAACAACTTCAGTCAGTATTACTCAGGCTGGCTCCTCCTCAGGAAAATTAATGAATAGAAAAAGAAATAATAATTCACAAAGATAAACACTTTATTATTTATTAAAGCAAACATTAAACAATAAAACATGAAAGGTATATCCTATTTGAAAGAAAAATGAAAAATTAAATGAATAAAATAACATTTGAACTCAACGCTAATATATACATTGGGGTGTCTGGTGTTGGTGACACTTCGTGTTGTTGAAATCTTAGCCGTTGCTGATGTGGGGGGGGGGGTCGCAGGTGTTGGTGACCACCATCGGCTAGTTCTTCACAGAGTATCGCTGTGAGTATTCTATCCCGATGACAGGAAAGCAGGTTCTTTACCGTTGCAATGATGTGGGGTTACGTCCTGCAATTTCATACAGGTGCACAGGTAATTAAATCCAAAATGGGGAAGTCTCCGGACGTTAGTCCTTCTCCATCAGTTCTGCTTGTTGATTGCCAGGTGACCCTCTCTGCCATTCAAGCTGGAAAGATAGACAGGTTACCCACTGCTTAAGAAATCACTCTCCATGATAAGTACAATACCTAAAAGATGTGGTGATTATTACAACAGTCAACTTAGAGCAAGGCTGAAAAGACTAAGTTTATTATTGGTTAAAAGTGAAGCTTCCAACCAATAAATCCACTAGAATACAAGGCAGGCATGTACTTACAGTAGTGCTGGGAGCTGTGAGTCGAGTGATTACTGTTTGGACCAGAGCCCCACACGTCACCTTTCGAGGGGGGGGGGAAGAAGGAGGGGAAGGGATAGCGGGAGCTAGATTGACCCTACCTTAACAAGCAGCCGGCAGTCAAACTATCACTTTCGGGGAGGGGGAAAAAAGGCGGGAATAGTGGGAGCTTGACTTACCCTACCTTAACAAGTAGCCGGCAATGAAACTATCACTTTCGGGGAGGGGGAAAAAAGGCGGGGATAGCGGGAGCTTGACTTACCCTACCTTAACAAGTAGCCGGCAATGAAACTATTAATACTATATACTCCCTCACTACTCCTATCTATTGAACTTTTCCCTCACACTCCCCCATACCAAGACTTATAGTCAAGGAGTATAAGAAGAATAGGCGAGGAAAAAGTTCTAACATATGGAAGTCGTGTAAGGCAACAAATCTTCTACTGACTGTCATGACTAACCAGTCAGAGAAATAACTGGATAAACCCAAATTGATATACACAATAGGGAAAACTTAAAACCTGGAGTGCCAATGTCCACCTCAAGAGGCGACTGTGGTTCCCTTAAAAGTTTTAGGATATCAAAGGTTTTTTGGCCCCGTTTCAAAAATGAATTTTTTTTTCCCAGCAAATAAAAATTTAAGTTTGGAGATACCCCACACAAGAGCCAAAACATTCCTTTTTCTATGGTGGAGTATCTCGTTTCTGCGGGAAGGATTTTCCCGGGCTTAGGAAGCATACAGGGAAGGGAGTACCATCATGGTATTGTAGAACACCGCACCAAAGGGCAGTATTGGAGGCATCAGTTCTTAAACAAAAGTTTTATTAATATCTGGATCTTAGTATAGGGTCTTTCGAAAAGATACTTTTAATCTTATTAAACTTTTCCCCGAGCTAACGTCAGAAAGTTCAAGAGGTTCCTTCACAGACTTTTTAAAGGAAGTCGGATAAGATGCCTGTAAGATCAGTAAGGTTCGGGATAAACCGTGCATAAAATTTTACAAAACCCAAAGAAAGCTATGCATTAGTTTTCTTGGTTTTGGGGAATTTAAATTCTAATAAAGCTTTGATCTTATGGGGAGAGGCTGCAGGGGAGTTATTAGAAAGTATCTCCAAGATATCTAATCTTGTTATACCCAAGGAAGCATTTCTTGGCTTGGCAGTGAGGCACGTGGCGTAACCTACGCAAAAGAACGATAATGTTTGGATTGTTTGCCCTATGTGGATGTCTTTACGTAAATGTTATCAAAAAAAACTGAAACATTTGGCATATTACCCAAGACCTTTTCCATCAGTCTCACGTAGGTAGCACGGGCAGTTACCAAACCGAAGGGCTAGTTTATATTGCATCAGTCCTTGGTGTGAAAGGAAAAGCGGTGTACTGCTTAGAAGAAGGATCTAACATTACTTGATGATATTGCCTGTGCAATATAAAATCTCTGAAAAGAAGGAAGAGTCATAAATTTGTGTAGATTCGCTATTCTATTAAGGGCATAGGCTCAGCACCCCACCGAGTTATAGCATTAAGGCCTCTGAAGTCAATAGCAAGTCTATATGAATTTTTCCCCCTTTCTTAACCATGACTACTGGTGAACAATATGAAGATAGGGAAGGGTTTCAATGACCCTTTAGTTTTAATAATTTGTCTACCTCCTCGTCAAATGCATCCCAAAGGTGAACTGGAATGGTTAAAATTTTTTCGTTTGATAGGTTTTGTCCGTCACTAAGTCAATCTTATGGACTACCGCGGAGGTTAAACACCTGGAATATCAGTAAAGACGTTTGGGAAAGTTACTCACACATTGAAGTAGTTCATGTCTCTTATGGTCATCGAAAGATTCTTTAAATATTAAGTTGGTTGCATCCGGGTGGTCAAGAGTCACCAAGTCATGTGTTTCTTCATCATAGTCTATGTTTAGGGGTGTCAATTACGCACACCTTACATTCTTCAGTTCTCTTATCAATTCGTGTGGAAAAACAAAGTCAAAGTTATTAAGGCAGTTAAACCCCGAATTTCTTCGGTAATATTTCTTAAGGATGTTGATTGATAAAGCTTAGGTTTTCCCCCTTGACTTCTATGAGGTAGTCAATTTTCCCCACAAATTTTTAATTACTTTATATGGACCTTTCTATGCTACTAATAATTTATTTGACTTATCCGCAAAAGTACCAGAATTTCATCTCCTACTTTAAAACTTCCCTCTGACTTTTGGAATCAAAATAGGTTTCGTACTGGTTCCATGACAAGCTTAGGTTTTTCGAAACTATGTCAGAGGTCTCCTCAAGTTTGGATCTAAGGTCAAGGAGAAACTGGTAAGAAGACGAACCTCAGCATTACCTCCTCATTAGTCCATAAGTCACGAAGGATTGGACAATGGGCCTTGGCCTGTCTACCATAGAGAAGTTAAAAAGGTTTGAAAACCCAAAGAGTCACTGGGAACTTCCCTCATGGCAAACAAAGCACAGGGTAGGTAACGTTGCCACTCCTTGGGTTTTAAAGGGGAGCAAATTTTCCCTTTAAAAATGGACTTGAGAATCGAATGCTGGCCTCAATCCCCCTTTACAGCTGCGATGATAGGGTGTGGTGAAGAGAGGCTTCACTCCCAGAAGTTGGTATAGATGTTGCATTAAGTCAGATGTAAATTGTGTCCCACGGTCAACAAAATTTCTCAAGGATGCCCATCTGGAGAAGATGGACAAAAGGCTTCAGCCACCTCTGTAGTAGTTATGGTCTTTAAGGGTACAGCTTCAGGGAAACTCGAAGCATAATCAACTAAGGTTAATATATATCTATGTCCCCCAGATGAAAGTGGAGAAAAAGGACCAACGATGTCAATAGCTACTCTTTCAAACGGTTTACCGTAAAGATAGGCTTTTTGACCATAGGTACTCGCCTGGTACCTCGGGAGGATGACAGTTGGCAAACTTTACACGATCTACAATAGGTAGTGACATCTGAGGACATTTTAGGCCAAAAATAGGTTTCCCTAATTTTATTTAAGGTTTTACGATGCGAGAAATGTCCGGCCACTGGCAGGTCATGAGCCATTTTAAGAATGGTCTCTCTGCATTGACTTGGAACAGCTAAGATGGAATAGTCTATCTCATCTGAATTTAATTTGAATACTGACTTGTACAAGATACCTTTTATATATTCAAATTTATATGAAAAGTTTTTCCTTTGGATAACTTGATTTTGTTTAGCGGTATTATGGCAATTCTGAAGAGAAGGGCAATTACGTTGTAAACTGACAAAGGAGTCCTTCGATACATCTAAAGCCTTAAAGTCAGGGAAAATCAAAGGATGGACAGTAGGAGAAGCCTGGGCTTTGGTCGGGAGCCCTAGTCAAGACATTTATGGTATCGGAGGTGATATTTTTCACTTTCATCTAACAAGTGAACCGGTGGATCCTACTACACTCACTTTCGAGAGTAGCATCATTGGTTTTTTAGTCCACATTGAATCTCACGGGGACATTGTCTCATCTGAACTTTCGAGGGGCTTCTCTGACTCAAACAGGAAGAGGATCTGAAACACTTATGTCCATCTTTGGTGATGAAAGGTCAACCTCAGAAGGAAGAATGGCACCTTTTACATTACTATTAGTACGGAGCAAGAAGTGATGGGAGCTAGTACGGCTTCAGACCAACCTGTAAACCCCATTTAGACCTAATGTAACAACGGATGGTAGGAAAAGTGTCCGTACGGCCCAAGTAGTCTGAAAGTATAGCAGAGGAATGAGTTTCTTTAAAGTTGGGGAAAACAGCTTATCAGAAATGATTTACAGGGCATCCAGTGTCTCGTAAAATGGTAGATACATTAAGTCCATTAACTGTTCCTGAACAGAAGGGTGCTTGGTCATTACAGTCTTTAAAACTCTTCCAACTTTTTGGACCTTCTTAGAAGGACAATCTGGACGTTTATGTCCCTTAACACCACACAAATGACAAACGGGAATAAAAGAAGTCATTTTACTTTCCATTAGAGGCTTTGTTTTCTTAAGGTCTGATGAACCCTTGCCCTTAGGGTTCGATCCCTTTAGGTCTTTATAGGAATTGTGAGCCTCAGCATACAGGTCAGCAGCCTCAGCAACTTCCTCAGCTTTAATCAGGTTTACGTTCCCCTAACGAATTTTTGTATTTTGATGGGGAAGAGCTGTCAGGAAACTGGTCAGCAACCATGAAATCTCTAAGAGATTCATAACTGTGATTAATTCCTGAACTCTCTATCCAAAGTCGAACAAACGAAAGAGTGTTACCGTAACTGTTGAAAGTTCTGGCCAGGCTGTAAGGTGGCATAACCTGAAATCTTTTTCCCGTAAGAATTAGTGGGTTTTTGATTTTACTTTAAGGATTGCCTTTTTTCAGTAGGTTATAATTACATATGATTCCTGCGACAAAGTTGCAAAAGATATTTAAGGCTGTACCAGAAAATAACATTTCCTAACCTGGTATCCCAGGTGTCAGCAGGCCATTCACAGAGGGTAGCGGTATTTTCAAACCTGATAATGTATGAAGTTATGTCTTCCCCCTCTGTGAAGGGAGGTAAATTAGGTGTTGGAATATATGCACTAGCTGCATGATGTTCCATTACTCCTTCCTCTAATTGTTGTTGTGTCAAAGTTAACTTTTTATTCTCTAATTCAAGGCGAGATTTTTCGAGTTCGCGATCCTTTTCTCTATTAACTCGAGTTCTCTAGCTTTTTCCACACGTTCTCTAGCTTTTTCTCAACTTCTCTATCCTTGGCTCTTTCCTCAAGTTCTCTTAATTTAACCTGTTCCTCACGTATCTTAGCTTGTTCCTCACGTTCTCAGCTCTTTCTTCACGATCAAGTCTATCACGCTCCCTTTTGTCTTCTCTTTCTCTTTCTGTCTTTCTTGGATTTCTCTCTCTCTCCTTTTTCTCTTCTCTTTCAATTCTCTCTCTCTCCTTTTCTTCATCTCTTTCTCTTTCTAACTGTTTTTCTTCTCTCTCAATTCTCTCTCTTTCAAGTCTTTCCTGGATCTTAGCACTAATGAAAGATTCAAAAATTTTCCCTGTTATTCCTAACTTACTTCCAGCATTCATCCAAAACTGGTATTCCTCCATGTTTACAAGAATAACTTAAACTATCAGGGGAAAAATGAAATGGGTATTAAAGAAAATGGAGGGTTCAATTCCTGCTCCGCTCAAACTGTAAATAAATCAGAGGGCTCGATCCCTACTTCAATTAAACAATATGTATTAATAAAAACGAAGGGTTCTATGCCGACTCGCAGCAAACAGAAAGTAGAATGGGGTCCCTTGACCATCCAATCTTCTCACCAATAAATCAAGAGTGTCCTATGACAGTTCCCTTGATAAAATAAAGAGCTCAATGAAACAAATTGTCACTGGAAAATCTCAGGTCCCTAGAGTCTAATCCTCGAAAGTGTTTCAAGCTCACAAGAAAGGTGGCAGAATTAAAATATTATATCCTGCCCCGACTTGACTTACAATTAAATTGAGACTATAACAATCAACCCAAAACTTTTTAAATACCTGTACCGTAGTCCTACCATAGAGAATGATTACTCATGGCTGGTGGTAACCGTCTGTGGTATGTGGCGTTGAAGTTCCAATGGTAGATTCGAGATGGAGTTGAATCTTGATTCAGTCGAGTTGATCCTGGCAAGGTCGCCACTTGTGAAGGCTTACTCAGCCCTGCAACAACTTCAGTCAGTATTACTCAGGCTGGCTCCTCCTCAGGAAAATTAATGATTAGAAAAAGAAATAATAATTCACAAAGATAAACACTTTATTATTTATTAAAGCAAACATTAAACAATAAAACATGAAAGGTATATCCTATTTGAAAGAAAAATGAAAAATGAAATGAATAAAATAACATTTGAACTCAAAGCTAATATATACATTGGGGTGTCTGGTGTGGTGACACTTCGTGTTGTTGAATCTTAGCCGTTGCTGATGTGGGGGGGGGTGGGGGTCCGCAGGTGTTGGTGACCACCACCGGCTAGTTCTTCACAAGTATCGCCGTGAGTATTCTATCCGGGTGACAGGAAGCAGGTTCTTTTACCGCTGCAATGATGTGGGGTTACGTCCTGCAATTTCATACAGGTGCACAGGAATTAATCCAAAAATGGGGAAGTCTCTGGACGTTAGTCCTTCTCCATCGTTTCTGCTCGTTTATTGCCAGGTGACCCTCTCTGCCATCCAAAGCTGGAAAGATAGACAGGCTACCCATACTTAAAAATCACTCTCCATGATAAGTACAATACCTAAAAGACGTGGGGATTATTACCACAGTCAACTTAGAGCAAGGCGAAAAGACTAAGTTTATTATTGGTCAAAAGTGAAGCTTTCAACCAATAAATCCACTAGAATAAAGGCAGGCATTACTTACAGTAGTGCTGGGAGCTGTGAGTCGAGTGATTACTGTTTGGACCAGAGCCCCACACGTCACCTTTCGGGGGGAGGGGGGGGGAAGAAGGAGGGGAAGGGATAGCGGGAGCTAGACTGACCCTACCTTAACAAGCAGCCGGCAGTCAAAACCCATCAGTTTTCGGGGAGGGGGAAAAAAGGCGGGAATAGTGGGAGCTTGACTTACCCTACCTTAACAAGTAGCCGGCAATGAAACTATCACTTTCGGGGAGGGGGAAAAAAGGCGGGAATAGCGGGAGCTTGACTTACCCTACCTTAACAAGTAGCTGGCAATGAAACTATTATTACTATATACTCCCTCGCTACTCCTATCTATTGAACTTTTCCCTCACAAGAAGAGCAGGAGTTGCGCAAATTAACATTAAGATCGACAACACTCTAATTGCCAGACATAATGAGGGCAAATTCCTAGGCCTATACCTCGACAACAACCTGAATTTCAGCATCCACATAAAACACATAAACAAAAAAATATCCAAAACGGTTGGGATCCTCTCCAAGATACGATACTACGGGGTGCGAAATTTCCCTTCTCACATTAAACCACTCACTTATTTATCCATACCTCACCTATGCTATTTCTGCTTGAAGAACAACTGCAGCAACTTGCCTAAAGCCAATAATAACCCAACAAAAAGCCGCAGTAAGAATAATCACTAAATCCCATCCCTGGCAAACCCAAAACCCCCACTCTTTCATATACCTAACTTAAATCCCCCGTTCAGTACATCCACACTTACTTTTTGTGCAATCTACATCTACAGGGCCTTAACTCTAATATCAAACCCTTGACCTAAAAAGCTTTTCTTGATAGTTGTGACAGAACCCACAGGCATAACACCAGAACACAACATCTCTACGACATTCCCGTGTCGACTAAACTTTACAAAAATTCAATATATATCAAAGGCCTTTAAAATCTGGAACACCCTCCCTGAGTACTCTAGAACTGCAGACACATTCATCACCTTCAAAACTACCATTAGAAAACATTTATCTCCCTGATACACCCCGTCAACTAATTACATGAATACCACCTGGTGGTTCACACTTTCAAATCACTCACCCACTTGACCATAAACACAGAAATATTAATCTTAATCTTCAAATATGAATCCTAACTAGTCATAATTGGCCTGTGATACCCAATACGAAACTATGTATTGTGCCAAAACAAAAAAACATTCTTTGCTTAAACTCACAAACTAGTATTTAGTCACTTAGCCATAATTTCCAACTTACCAACATAAAATTTTTAATATTTTAAAGTTAGGGAATTAATCTAAGTCTGCCCGAAAAAGCCTAGCCATGCTAGGTGTTTCTAGTGGCCCCCTCTGTAATTAGTATTTAAACATGTAAACCACATAATAAACCAAATTCTGTAAACTAGCATTGTAATCCTTATAGAGAATAAACTTGATTTGATTTAACAAAAAAGGCACAATACCGTGACTGGAACGATACACAAATAACCCGCACATAAAGAGAGAAGCTTACGAAAGACGTTTTGGTCCGACTTAGACCATTTACAAAGTGTGACTTTGTAAATGGTCCCAAGTCGGACCGAAACGTCGTTTTTAAGCTTCTCTCTTTTATGTGCAGGTTATTTGTGTATTGAATTTTGGTTTGATTAAAATGGGTTTGATCTAACACCCCGGATGCGGCCCACACGGGCAAAAACACTCAGGATGCGAGACACACCCGTCGACTACCACCCAGGATGTGACCCGCAGCAGTCAACTAACCCCCAGGATGCAACCCACACCACCCACTAACAACCGGATGCAATTTACACCAGTCCCCCCTAATTACCCAGGATGAGACCCACACAGTCCACTTACACCCAGGATGTAACCCATATCACTCGACTAACACCCAGGATGCAATCCACACCAGTCCTCTAACAGAGAATATGACCCACAACAGTCATAACACCAGGATTTGACCCACACACCAGTCCTCTAACAGAGAATATGACCCACAACAGTCCACTAACACCCAGGATTTGACCCACACCAGTCCACTAACACCGAGATGCGACCACACCAGTCCACTAACATGTAGGATCTGACCCACACCAGTCCATTTACACCCAGGAAGCAAGCAACACAAGTCTACTAACACCCAGGATATGACCCACACCACTCTACTAACAGCCAGGATGTGACCAACACCAGTCCATTAACACCAAAGATGCAACCCACACCAGTCGACTAACATCCAGGATGCGACCAACACCAGTCCACTAATGCCTAGGATGCGACCCACACCCATCCACTGACACCCAGGATGCGACCACATCAGTCCACTAACACCCAAGGTGCAACCCACGCCAGTCCAATAACACCCAGGATGCAACCCACACCAGTCCACTAACACCCAGGATGTGACTCACACCAGTCCACTAACACCCAGGATGTGACTCACACCAGTCCACTAACACCCATGTACACATTTTACTGATGGGTGAACTATACATCTGGTGTATTATTAAATTGTTTATATCTAGTCATTATTAGTGTAAATTTGGTTCAGTGTGAATTATTAAATGATACCAGAGTCACATTTAATGCAAGACAAAATTTTAATTAATGTGAGTTCTTTGTTGCCAAACTTCTCAGATCCTGGGAAAAAAGTACACAAAGTTGAATTTACGAGGGTAAACAAGTGTTGTACATGTGACTACGTCAGTCTGCACACACCTGTCATTGTGTATATCTGTGCTGCTGCACCACATAATTATTGTTGTACATGTGACTATGTCAGTCTGCAACACACCTGTCATTGTGTATATCTGTGCTGCTGCACCATATTATGTGTGTACATGTGACTACGTCACTCTGCACACACCTGTCATTGTGTATATCTGTGCTGCTGCACCATATTATTGTTGTACATGTGACTACGTCACTCTGCACACACCTGTCATTGTGTATATCTGTGCTGCTGCACCATATTATTGTTGTACATGTGACTACATCACTCTGCACACACCTGTCATTGTGTATATCTGTGCTGCTGCCACCATATTATTGTTGTACATGTGACTACATCAGTCTGCACACACCTGTCATTGTGTATATCTGCTGCTGCACCATATTAACATACACACATGTCTTATTTTTTTTATGAAAGTGTTCTTAATAAAACAGACAAAAGATACTTCAGATGTAAACATTGCAGGATACAAGAGACTTATTATTACATCATAACACAAGTTTGATATAACTGAAGATGATGTAGGTGGTGATAGTAACTAATATAATAACAGAAGATGATGTAGGTGGTGATAGTAACTAATATAATAACAGAAGATGATGTAGGTGGTGATAGTAACTAATATAATAACAGAAGATGATGTAGGTGGTGATAGTAACTAATATAATAACAGAAGATGATGTAGGTGGTGATAGTAACTAATATAATAACAGAAGATGATGTAGGTGGTGATAAGTAACTAATATAATAACAGAAGATGATGTAGGTGGTGATAGTAACTAATATAATAACAGAAGATGATGTAGGTGGTGATAGTAACTAATATAATAACAGAAGATGTTGCAACACCTGAATCTATGTCTGGAATATTATACAAGACACAGAAGAAATAAAAGAAAAATGCAAAGTTGCATCAGGTTTTGTTGTTTACAGATAACTATAAGTAAGAGTAGTGTTGCAATGATAGAAATATAGAGTGTTTTAACTGTATGGTTAGAAGATTGTAATAATATAGTGTTTTAACTGTATGGTTAGAAGATTGTAATAATATAGTGTTTTAACTGTATGGTTAGAAGATTGTAATAATATAGTGTTTTAACTGTATGGTTAGAAGATTGTAATAATATAGTGTTTTAACTGTATGGTTAGAAGATTGTAATAATATAGTGTTTTAACTGTATGGTTAGAAGATTGTAATAATATAGTGTTTTAACTGTATGGTTAGAAGATTGTAATAATATAGTGTTTTAACTGTATGGTTAGAAGATTGTAATAATATAGTGTTTTAACTGTATGGTTAGAAGATTGTAATAATATAGTGTTTTAACTGTATGGTTAGAAGATTGTAATAATATAGTGTTTTAACGTATGGTTAGAAGATTGTAATAATATGTGTTTTAACTGTATGGTTAGAAGATTGTAATAATATAGTGTTTTAACTGTATGGTTAGAAGATTGTAATAATATAGTGTTTTAACTGTATGGTTAGAAGATTGTAATAATATAGTGTTTTAACTGTATGGTTAGAAGATTGTAATAATATAGTGTTTTAACTGTATGGTTAGAAGATTGTAATAATATAGTGTTTTAACTGTATGGTTAGAAGATTGTAATAATATAGTGTTTTAACTGTATGGTTAGAAGATTGTAATAATATAGTGTTTTAAACTGTATGGTTAGAAGATTGTAATAATATAGTGTTTTAACTGTATGGTTAGAAGATTGTAATAATATAGTGTTTTAACTGTATGGTTAGAAGATTGTAATAATATAGTGTTTTAACTGTATGGTTAGAAGATTGTAATAATATAGTGTTTTAACTGTATGGTTAGAAGATTGTAATAATATAGTGTTTTAACTGTATGGTTAGAGATTGTAATAATATAGTGTTTTAACTGTATGGTTAGAAGATTGTAATAATATAGTGTTTTAACTGTATGGTTAGAAGATTGTAATAATATAGTGTTTTAACTGTATGGTTAGAAGATTGTAATAATATAGTGTTTTAACTGTTATGGTTAGAAGATTGTAATAATATAGTGTTTTAACTGTATGGTTAGAAGATTGTAATAATATAGTGTTTTTAACTGTATGGTTAGAAGATTGTAATAATATAGTGTTTTAACTGTATGGTTAGAAGATTGTAATAATATAGGTGTTTTAATGTAATGGTTAGAAGATTGTAATAATATAGTGTTTTAACTGTATGGTTAGAAGATTGTAATAATATAGTGTTTTAACTGTATGGTTAGAAGATGTATTAATATAGTGTTTTAAACTGTATGGTTAGAAGATTGTAATATATAGTGTTTTAACTGTATGGTTAGAAGATTGTAATAATATAGTGTTTTAACTGTATGGTTAGAAGATTGTAATAATATAGTGTTTTAACTGTATGGTTAGAAGATTGTAGTAATATAGTGTTTTAACCCTTTGAGGGTCGACAGGCCCTCTCCGAAACTCGTTCTCAGGGTCGGCCAAATTTCAAAAAAAAAAAAAATTATTTTTTCTTATGAAAAAATAGTTTTTTTTTCTAAACATTATAGGATAAACAAAAAATTTTTACCATCAATACTTACGGAGATATGGAGGCGTAAAGTTTGCAGAAATGAGCCCCGTATGGCAACAGCGGCGACTGCTGCTCCACCGGTAAACTTTTATTTACTTGTATTTGAAGGTTTGTTGTTTTTTTCACTATTTTATTTTTTCACATACTTATGTGGCCTATGAGACCAAAGTAAGGTGCAATGTACATATATACACTCGTTGTATACAACACAATAAGCACACAAACATAATTATCAATATATTGTTTACAAAACTTGTTTACAAAACAAACAATACAAAACATTGTTTATTACTATTGTTCTATAATATATATACCAATATACAGTCACTGAACATATTCCTATTACTTCTGCAGCTTGTGGAACTCTTTGAAACATGGTGTCATACACAATGGCGTTTTATCTTTCTCCCTCATTCTATCTCTTTCAATCTGTCTCTCTCTTTCTGTCTGTCTATCTCTGTCTCACAGGTACACATAAATACAAGTATACATAGTATAAATTACCTAGGACAACCCAAGAAATCCAGACAAAGTGCTATACTCCGCTTGAAGATGTGAGTAAAAGTGATGACGCAGTCTTGTGGCTCTCTGAGACAGAGAGCTAGACAGATAGACAGATAGACAGGGAGCTTGACAGACAAATAGACAGACAGAAATGTTAGTGTACCAGCAGAAACAAAGGGAGGGCGATGTTCCTCTAATCTTTTATTATCAGTTCCACCCTCGTTTAAGCTCATCAAAAGTCATCTCTTATCAGATGTTATCTCCCCTTATCTTGTCACTGTCATGGGGTGGATTTTTTTTTCTTGTTTCAAGGGAAAAATATTATTACATCATCTTCTTCTTCTTCTTCCTCCTCCTCCTCTTCCTCATCCTTCTCCTCTTCTTCCTCTTCCCCCTACTCTTCCTCCTCCTCCTCCTCTTCCTCTTCCTCCTCCTCCTCCTCTTCCTCTTCTTCCTCTTCCTCCTACTCTTCCTCTTCCTCCTCTTCCTCCTCCTCCTCTTCCTCCTCCTCCTCTTCTTCCTCTTCCTCCTACTCTTCCTCCTACTCTTCCTCCTCCTCCTCCTCCTCTTCCTCCTTTTCCCCCTAATCTTCCTCCTACTATTCCTCTTCCTCTTCCTCCTCTTCTTCCTCTTCCTCCTACTCTTCCTCTTCCTCCTCTTCCTCCTCTTCTTCCTCTTCCCCCTACTCTTCCTCCTACTCTTCCTCTTCCTCCTTCTCCTTCTCCTCCATAGTGTAAATTACCAGGAGTCGGCAGCTGTCAAAGTGACATATTGTCTCATTACTCACTCCCCCTCCCGCCTGTCAAAACAATGGGGTCGGATGCTGCTTCCCCTCCATTCTATCTAATTATCTTTCTCCCTCATTCTATATCTTTTAATCTGTCTCTTTTTCTATCTGTCTGTCTATCTCTGTCTCACAGGTACACATAAATGCAAGTATACATAGTATAAATTACCTAGGATAACCCAAGAAATCCAGACAAAGTGCTGTACTCCGCTTGAAGATGTGAGTAAAAGTGATGACGCAGTCTTGTGGCTCTCTGAGACAGAGAGCTATACGAATAGACAGATAGACAGGGAGCTTGACAGACAGACAAATAGACAGAAATGTTAGTATACCAGCAAAAACAAAGGGAGAGCGATGTTCATCTAATCTTTTGGTATGGGCTACACCCTCATTTACCCTCATCAAACGTCAGCACTTATCAGATGTTATCTCCCCTTATCTTGTTACTGTCATGGGTGAACATTTATTATTACATATTATTATTATTACGTATTATTATTATTATTATTATTATTATTATTATTATTATTATTGTATTATTATTATGTATTATTATTATTATGTATTATTGTTATTATTACGTATTCTTCTTCTTCCTCCTCCTCCTCTTCTTCCTCCTCCTCCTCCTCTTCTTCCTCCTCCTCCTCTTCTTCCTCCTCCTCCTCCTCTTCTTCCTCCTCCTCCTCTTCTTCCTCCTCCTCCTCCTCTTCTTCTTCCCCTCCTCCTCCTCCTCCTCCTCCTCCTCCTCTGCCTCCTCCTCCTCTTGCCTCCTCCTCCTCTTGCCTCCTCCTCCTCTGCCTCCTCCTCCTCTGCCTCCTCCTCCTCCTCCATTCTTGGAACAAGTTTGAAGAGCTTGTAGTTCATAATCACTATCACTATCATCACCAATGCTCACATCTGAGTCTGGGATTTGGGAAAATAGGAGTTTCCTCTTTGATTCTGGTACAACTGAACGTGAACAAGACGGCCCAGCACCAGATGTGGAAGGCTGTGGGTTGTCTGGGTTTTCCTCACTATTACCCATACAGTGGACCCCCGCATAGCAACCTTAATCCGTGCAAGAGGGCTGGCTGTTATGCGAAATGTTCGGTATGCGAATGAATTTTCCCCATAAGAAATAATGGAAATCAAATTAATCCGTGCAAGACACCCAAAAGTATGAAAAAAAAATTTTTTACCACATGAAATGTTAATTTTAATACACACAAACTGAAAAAGGCATGCACAATTACACGACACTTACTTTTATTGAAGATCTGGTGATGATTGATGGGATGGGAGGAGGAGAGAGAGAGTGTTAGTATTTAGAAGGGGAATCCCCTTCCATTAAGACTTGAGGTGTCGAGTCCTTTTCTGGGGTTATTTCCTTTCTTCTTTTAATGCCACTAGGACCAGCTTCAGAGTCACTGGACTTCTTTCGCACAACATATCTGTCCATAGTGGCCTGTACCTCTCGTTCCTTTATGACTTCCCTAAAGTGTTTCACAACATTGTCAGTGTAATAGTCACCAGCACGGCTTGCAATAGCTGTGTGAGGGTGATTTTCATCCATGAAGGTTTGCACTTCAAGCCACTTTGCACAGATTTCCTTAATCTTTGTAGTAGGCAATTTCTTCAATTTCTCTCTCCCCTCCTTCGAACCAGTTTCCTCAGGTCTGGCCTCTTGCTGTTGAAGTTGATCTATCAGCTCATCAGTGGTTAGTTCTTCATTGTCCTCCTCCACCAACTCTTCCACATCATCCCACTAACCTCCAACCCTAAGGACTTTCCCAATGCCACAATGGATTCCTCAACTGGCATAATCCTCTCAGGGTTAGCCTCAAACCCTTCAAAATCCCTTTTGTCTACACATTCTGGCCACAGTTTCTTCCAAGCAGAGTTCAAGGTCTTCTTAGTCACTCCCTCCCAAGCCTTACCTATAAGGTTTATACAATTGAGGATATTAAAGTGATCTCTCCAAAAGTCTCTTAGAGTCAGTTGAGTTTCTGAGGTCACTACAAAGCACCTTTTAAACAGAGCTTTTGTGTACAGTTTTTTGAAGTTTGCAATAACCTGCTGGTCCATGGGCTGCAGGAGAGGAGTGGTATTAGGAGGCAAAAACTTCACCTTAATGAATTTCATGTCCCCATAAAGTCGCTCTGCCACATCTGTAGGATGACCAGGGGCATTGTCTAACACCAGGAGGCACTTAAGTTCTAATTTCTTTTCAGTTAGGTAATCTTTCACATTGGGGGCAAATGCATGGTGTAACCAGTCATAGAAAAAGTCCCTAGTGACCCATGCCTTACTGTTTGCCCTCCACAGCACACACAAATTCTCCTTGAGGACATTCTTTTGCAAAACGCTCTGGGAGTTTCAGAGTGTACACTATAAAGGCTTACTTTGCAATCCCAGTAGCTTTGGGGAACACATAAAACAGAGAAAGCCTGTTTTTTCATAGGTTTTATTCCGGGAGTGCCTTTTCCCCTAGTAATGAGGCCTGCTTGGCTTTTTTTCCAAAACAGGCCTGTTTAATCACAATTAAAACCCTTGTTCAGGTTTGTCCTTCACTATCTATGTCCCCTTTGAATTCCTGCACATTTTTTCAGCTGCTTTGTGGTCCGAACTGGCAGCCTCCCCATCCCTTTATCAATTTGTATGCCACTACGCTTTTTAAAATCTCTAAAAACCAAACCTTTTTGCTGGCCTTAAATTCACATATCAAGTTGCGGCATTTTTTTAATTAAATGTCATGCAATTTTCCTACCCTTTTTCCTTTTTTGATCGTTGAGAAACGCTTCTCCTGCTAGCTGTTTTTATTTACCCACCCAAAAAAAAAGTTTTCCAACTTTTCCATCATTTGCGACTCGTTTCAAAAAACACAGTTAAACCCCTTTGGAAAGAACAGTTCCTTGTTGTCTTTCTGTTGCCCACAATAGTAGAGAGGGTTGTTTGGGGGGGTTTTTTTTCAACCTGCCAGGTCGGCGACACCACTCCATTTTATATTATAAATGATTTTTTTCTTCATCTCTATTAAAATTCTCACCTTATTGCTGTGGGGTTGGGAACTAGAAGCTTTTTTGGGGCCCCATGGTCACTTATTTTCAGAAAAAGACCAAACCTGTAAAAATACAAATTTCCGTTGTATCTTGGATGTTCCGCGGGGGCTGGTGGAAAACAATGCCACCAGGGGAACATAGGGGGGCTGGTAGGCCGCAATTGGACGCGTCTCGATGAAGGGGGGGTGAGGGGTTTTTTGGGCCCGGTATGCGAGGAAAAATTTTTTAGCGATCAAAGCGTCCGGTATGGGGATTGATGGTATGCAATGCGTACGGAGGGGGGGTCCACTGTATTATGGTCCTTTTATTTCTCTAAACCTACCAAAACTTTGAACCTCATTTTCACGCCTTCCATCTGTATTAAACTGTCACTGGGGAAAAAAAGTGCCCCAATTCGCCGGGAGTGGGAATTCTACCCCCCACGGGGGACATTGTTTTATGATGGCATTCCCACAATGCCCCACTGGGCCCCAGATTTTTTTCCTCCCCACACCCCCCAAAAAGCCCCATTCTCTCACATCTAGGCCTATCACCCTTTTCCTGCGAGTTTTGAAGTGCTAGAATTTATGGTACTGTACGTCAAAACCCCTACGCTAAGACGTACTTACGCCAAAAACCCTAAAAGGGGGTTAACTGTAGGTTTAAAAGATTGTAATAATATAGTTTTTTTAACTGTATGGTTAGAAATTGTAATAATATAGTGTTTTAAACTGTAGGGTTTAGAAGATTGAATAATAAGTTTTTAAACTGTATGGTTAAAAGATTGTAATAAATATTTTTTAAACTGATGGTTAGAAGATTGTAAAAATTTGTGTTTTAATGTATGGTTAGAAGATTGTAATAAATGTTTTTTAACTTAGGGTTAGAAGTTTGTAAAAAAAATTAATATTTTTTAGCAAAAACAACCACCAATAAAAGCTTCAAATTTTTTAAACAGTGAAAGAAAATGTAAAAAAAGGGGCTAAAGAAATTTTTTACGTGTGGTTGGTTCAGTCACTTAAAAATCCTGAAATAATTTTTTTAATTTTAAAATTAGCAGTGAGGCGGCCACACAGATGAGATGTACACTGAGGCGGCCATCACAGTGTTAATGTCACCCCAGTGAGGCGGCCATCACAGTGATGAGTCACCAGTGAGGCGGCCATCACAGTGATGATGTCAACAGTGAGGCGGCCATCACAGTGATGATGTCACCCCGGGGCGGCCATCACAGATGATGATGTCACACGTGAGGCGGCCATCACAGATGGATGTACCAGTGGGGCGGCCTCAAGAGTTATGTCACACGTGAGGCGGCCATCACAGAGGATGATGTAACAGTGAGGGGCCATCACAATGATGAGTACACAGTGGGCGGCCATCACAGAGATGATGTCACACGTGAGGCGGCCACACAGTGATGTGTCAACAGTGAGGGGGCCCATCACAGATGATGATGCACACAGTGAGGTGGCCATCACAGATAGAGTCACACGTGAGGCGGCCACACAGATGATGATGTCACACGTGAGGCAGCCATCACAGAGAGGTCACACCTGAAATCCAATGTTTGCAAGAAAACACCCAAGGAAGGTTCCTTGTTTTTTGGGGGGGGCTCTTATTTGGGAAATTGGGATCGTGCTCCTTCCTCAAATTAAGCCGAATGCCTTCCCATCCCCCCCCCAGGCGCTGTATAATTCCCGGGGTTTAGCCCCTTCCCCTTGATTATAATAAAATAAATAATTGCAAGAAAAAAATCAGAAACTAAAACAACGTCAAAAAAATTTTAAATGTAGCAAAAAAGACTTTTTCGCAAATGGATGCCTTCCAAAAACTTACTTTTACAAGTTTGAAAAAGACTCAACCTTTTGTGTAAAGTTTCTAAGGATCACAAAAACTTTTATTAAAAGGTAAAAACAAAAGGGGGGTTTTTTTAAAACGACAGCCATCACTATTGGGCATCTTGGGACCAGAGGGGTAATTTTAGAATATGTTTAAATAAACTCGGAAAGTCTTGAGAGGGTTTCAGAGGTCAAGCCCCCGTGGCCTGGTCTAGACCAGGCCTCAGGGTGGTCGGGGGTCTGATAAACCCAGGCTGTTAGCTGGCAGCATGCGCTGATGTACAAACCACAGCAGGGTTGGTGGACTGATTTAGTGCCGTCCGGCCTTTTTGAAGACAGCTGTTTTTTTTTTGGTAATCCCCCTTTATATGCGGGAAGGAAATCAAAAATTTTGGGGGCCCTGGACACTTATTGTTTTGTCTCCAGTGACTCGGGCACCCCTGCTTTTCAAGGGGGATTGTTGCATCCCCTGCTGAGTTTTGCATTCATATGAGTGATTTTCGTGGAAGTTTGGTACCAATCCCCCAGGCCCTTCCAATGAAAGCTTTGTATCCCCCGCCTGTTTTCCCGGGGAATACAGATAAAGGGCCTTCAATTTTCCCAGTATTTAGGTGCCTTATTGCATTTATGTGTGCCGTGAAATTTTTTTGACACCTCCAGGTCTGCAATATCCCCACCCTTGAAGGGGGCCATGGGTGTACAGCAGTTTCAGCCTAGAGAGCACAAACGATTTGAAGAGAACATCAGGGGCTTGGGTCCCTAGTTTTGGGTTCTCTTTATCCACCCTTTGTTTTCCAGCGGATGAGGTGATACTTTGTTGTGGTCTTTGAAGGCGGGATTCTCTGACATTTCACCCCCAGGTCTTCACATTATTTCTCCCTCATTGTAGGTTAAATTTGTGGTAACCCTGACCTTTTTTTATTTCATCAAGTTTTCCATTCTGGAGTTGAAATTTTCGTCCGTTAAACTTATTTTGCCAGTGGCCCATTTGAAGAGGGTTGATGCCCCTTTGGGGAGTCTTGGTGTCTTCTGGAGGCCTGCCATGGTGATCTGGGTGCTCCGCAAAAGGGAAAAAAGGGAGCTATGGCATACTTTTGTCTAATCAGAAATGGGGATAGGAATAGAAGGAGCAAATACTGTGCCTTGTGGAAAAGAGTTTTTACCGGGGCGCCTGGGATTTACTCTGTTTAGTTACTCTTGTGTTCTATTTGCAGGAGTTGTAGACCCATCTACCAACTTTTCCCTTATTCCTTTACCCTGCTTTTTGTGTGTTATTACCCCATGGTCACATTTGTCGAAAGCTTTTGAAAAAACTGTGTAAAACTACACGTTTTTTTGTTTACCTCTGCAGCACCCAAAGACCTTGTCATAGGGGTTTCCTTAGCTGGGACGGGCAGAGGACCTGTTCAAAACCGTGTTGCCCGGGTTTTGTGTAACGATGGGTACTATGTTTGGGCTATCTTCCTTCTTGAACCCCTTAAAGTTTTTTATGTTGGGATTTAGTGTAGGGGTCTGTAGTTCTTTGCAATTGTTTTACTGCCACCTTTGTGGGGGGGGTATGCGTTGTTTTTTGTTTTGGGGGAATGCCCCCTGGTCCATGTTTTCCTCCCCATAAAATGCAAAGGCACGAAAAATAGGGATTCTTGCAGTTCTTGAAACAAAATTCCTGAGCGGGCCTGGGCAGATGCATGGGAAATGTCATAATTGCCCCTTAAAAATTTTTGTGGGTTAAAATATTTGAGAGTTTTGGGAGACCATTTTTTGATTTTTCTTCATAAAAAATTCTTTTGGATTGTCGACCCTTAGGGGGCAGTGGCTCGCTGAACACGAGCTACGGGACTTTAGATCTCACTCATTTTTGGGCTAATCTGTGTTTTGCCCCTTTTCTCCCTAAGCGGGGGCCCCCAATACGGGATGTTGTTTTCCCTTTAAATTTGGGCAAAAGGAAAAAATTTTTGTTCTTTTTTCTTTAAATTTCCCTTTGGGCTTTAGTCCTTTGTGTTTTGTCCCCCTATAAGACTGTCAGCTTTTTTCGATATTTGAAATTTCTTTGATTAGTACTTCCCTCATTTTCATTTAGCCCCCAACTCGCAGCTCTGTGACTCCTCTTCTTCATCTGTATGGGGACGTCCTCTCTTTTATTTAAATCATCTTTTTCTTTTTTTTAATGGAATGTGTCTTGAGAAATTTCCAAAAACCACAGAATTCATTTTTTAAAGGCAGATGTTGGGGTCAGTTTTTGTTTGGATTCTTCCCACTTTTTTTCATTTAGGACATGGTTTATGTCCCATTGGGTTTTTTTTTGCTGAAATTGAATTTTTTAAAGGATTTTTATGATTATTTCTTTTGGGGGTCCGGGCCCCTGGCAAAAATGTCTGTACCAATTAATTGAGAAAAGGGAATTGTCTTTGATAGTTATTTTATGTATCAGTTCTTTTTGTTAGTGAAGAGAGGTCCAGTGCTTTTTTGTCGGGGAGGCTTACTTTTGTTTTTTTTAAACCCTTTTGGGCGCGGCCCCTAGAGTTGTTTTTAGGGGGGGCCAAATTAAAAAAAAAAATTTGGGTTTTTTTTTATAAAAGAAAAGTTTCTTTTCCCGCATAATGACACAAAAAGTAGGGGAAATTTGAGGGAAAAAAACTTAGGGAAAATTATGCTTCGGAAGTTAGCGGTCTCTTTAATTTTTACGAACGTGATTTTGCCATTTGAGCCTTTATATTTGGCCAATTCCCCTTATAATCACAAAAAATCTAACTACTTCTTTTTAGAACTCTTTTTTTTTCTATAAAATTGAGAACAAAAACCACCCAAATTTACAGTTTTAACTATCCATAAAGTGTCAGAATTTTAGCAATTTTCCCAAATTTTTCACAAAAAATTTAAAAAAGTTGCCAATTTTGAATGGGTCCAAAAACAAACAAAAAAGCATTCCGGGCCAAAATAACTTTTCCTCTGCTTTGTCCACCCCCGGGCCCTTTTACATTCTTTTGTTTTTCCACTTTGAATTTTATTCTCAAAAAAAAAATAGGAGTTTACTTTATGCAACTACGCTTTAGTGTAGAAATGGTGAAATAATTTCAGTGCATTTGTGAAAATATCGACTCACCAGTTGACGTGTATTTGGGGATGCAGATATTTTTTCTTTTGAACTTGGGCAAAAATCAAACTTTGTGACTTTGAGCTCAATTTCAAGTCTTTTTCATTTTAAAACCTCAAAAACACTCAATTTTTGAATATGCTTCATTCTATTTAAAATGAGGGCGGAAAACAGGAATACAACAAAAATACCATAGGAAATATGTGCAAGTCGCTGTTTTAAACCAAAAACATTGCAAAGTTTTTTTTTTTCGTTACCTGGAGTTTACCTGGAGAGAGTTCCCGGGGGGGCAACGCCCCCCCCGGCCCCGTCTGTGACCCGGCCTCCTTTGGTCAGTGTCCCCGGATGCGACCCACACCCGTCAACTAACCCAATTTCCCATTTTATGATGGGGAAAAAAACAACAGGTGGAAAAAAACATGTCCAATGTTTTACTTGGCTGGAATCGAACCCAGGCCCTCACCCTGTGAAGCAGAAACGTTAACCCCAGGCCACCAAAGCCCCGCACTATTTCCTGCAGGATTTTTTTTTTTACCCACCACACTGACACAGACCCATTTTTTCTTTTGTAGGCCTACCGCTTTCTCCCATTAGATTTGAGGATCTAGAATTTTGGGACTAGTACGTCAAAAACCCTGGGCGTAAGCCGAATAGTATGGCCGAAAAACCCCGAAAGGGTTAAGGTGAATTTGTTGCAGAGATTTAATAGTTCGATGTGTGTGAATTTTCATCTGACTGCCCCCTTTGGGGTATCTCTCCCAAAAAAATTGTTTGCGTGTCCTCCATTTTAGGGGTTTCTCAGGTTTGAATTTCCCAGAATAATGTTTGGGGAGGGGTTGGGAGGGGTTTTCCAGGGAAATGGTCAAATTTTCCAAGCTGCCCTGGAATTGCTGGGGGAAGTTGCATCTGGAGGTTTTTTTCCCACCCAATGACAAGGTTTTGGTTTTCGTCTTTCGCCAAAAATTCGCACTCATTTGGGGTTTAGTGTTCTGTGCAATTTAGCAACTCTGTGCATACAGGCCCCCCCGCCTTGTTTCCTGTTTTTTTCGTTGCACAGAAAAAGGGTGTAAACCCGAGATCCATTTCGTTTTTCATAATGATCCCTTTTTGTGGGTTTTGTGAATGCTGCAAAATTGCATTTGCCTCCTACGTCCTTTGATGCAAGAAATTATGTTGTTTTTTTACGGGTTTAGACCCCCGCTGTTTGCAAAGACAAAAGTCATTTTTGGGAATTTTTGAGGGTTTTTTTTGCTGGGTCTAATATCGTTGTTTTTGGGGGAGATGCCCTTGTCCCTGCCTCTGCCCAGCAGTTTTTTTCAGGTGGTGTAGGACTTTGTCATTTCTTGCCCGTATTTTTTCCCTGGCCCCAAAAAACCCCCGCCCAGGAGAATTGAGGTTTTGTTCTTTTGTTTTCCCCTAGTCTGGCTGGTTGTGTCTTCTAGTCCCTTTGGTGATATGCTGGCCCGATGCATTGTAGCATTTTCTTTCATGGGTGATGATGCCATTTCTGGGTGAAAAGTTGCAGAAGGAAGTTGCCTCTCCCGCGTCATGGGGCAGATATTTTGGAATAGTCAAAAGGGCATGTCCTCCTGTTTTATCAGATATCCGTGCCCGCAGTACCCAAGGCAAGTATTTTAAAATAGATTGTACTTTTTTTTGCTCGATTTATTGTATGGTTTTTACTGCTGGGGCATTTTTTTTCCGTTTTTTCAATACATTAATATCTTTTTCCCCCATATGGACTCAGTGCTTCCACCCGGTTTTGCTGGGAGTGTGTCGACACTTTCCCTGAGGCCCCATCCCATTTGATCCATCCCATTAGTATCTTTTTTTGAACCTCTGTGACTGAATAAGGGTTGTTTCGTGTTTTTTAGGGAAAACACTAGACCCCCAGAACTTTCTTCTAATATTCACTACAAACCCCCTTGGGCACTTTCCTTCAGGACAACACTACCCCTCAGCCTGTCCTCAGGCGAAATGCCCCCCCCAGGGCAGGGCCAGCGCCCCATCCCACCACCCCTCTTTTTTTCTCGCTGTTTACCATGCTGACTGTCTTTTAAGAAGGGTTTTTATTATTTTTTTGTCTTTTTAAAATAGATGCATTTCCTATACAGGTGTATTCATTTTGGGCAAACCAAAACATCTCTCTGAGTTTATATTAAGGGGGTGTTTTGAGGGTTTGATGACATTTAATGTACATAATGGAGAAATTGCCCTAATATATGAATATTATAGTTGTAAAAAATAAATTTTTTAATTGTAATGTGCTTTGGGGGGTTTCTGTAAAGTACTCTAAATGAAAAAATAAAGAAATTTGTAAAGATTTTTTCCCCCGGGTGTTTGGGACGCGGATAAGCGTGGTTTGGGGGATCAGGATTAGCTGGTTTGGAGAGGCGGCGCGGGAAAATGTGTGATTTATGATAAATTTGTAGTTTTGCACTCATTTTTTTCCCTCAAGCCTAGGCTCTCTATGGCTTCCCTTTTGCCCCCCAGGCTCTGACATGGGCGGGTTGGGGAGGATGAGGGAAAAAAGAAATGAGGTGTGAAGTAGAGTGGGGGACGCTGATGAGGCATAGTGGTTTGGTGGTGGACTCCAGCCGTGGTTGTTGTGTTCCCCATTTGGTGTTTAGGCTAAGGGTTTTTTTTATGTTTTGTTATGGTGGTAAAAAGATACAGGAAGGCCCGTTTACGGTGTTTCACTTTACGGGGTTCCGCTAATACAGACATTTTAATTATGACCAAAAATCGCTATACGGCTCCCACCCCTTCTTTTTTAATACGGTCACCCTGCCCCACCCTGTTTGTTTACATTCTCCTGAGCTCAGTAAGACTAAGTCTCTCCATTTTGTTGGAAACCCAAAAATTCAAATTTTTTAAAAATTTTTTTCATATTTTAATATACTCTGATAATTATACTTATGTTACCCGTACCCGGAGTTTACCTGGAGAGGTTCCGGGGGGCAACGCCCCGCGGCCCGGGCTTGCCGGCCTCCTATGGATCAGAGTGATAACCGGTGTTTTTCTGGGGGGGTGGGCCGCAAACCAAAAGTACGAGCCCCAGCCCGGTGATCCGGAACTGCTTTAGGTGCTTGTCCCCTGCCAGCTTGAAATGCAGGGGTCTGTTGGGATCCCCTTATGTGTGCGGGAGGCAGTTGAACAGTCTCGGGCCCCTACACTTATTGATGGTCTCTTAAAGTGCTAGTGCCCCTGCTTTTTATTGGGGGGGTGGGCATCGTCTGCCAAGTCTTTTTCTTTCGAGGGTGATTTTCGTGTGCAAGTTCGGTATAGCCCCCAGGATTTTCCCGGGGTATATAATCATGTACTCTCCCCCTGCGTTCCCGGGGGAAAACAGGTTTAGGACTCAAGCGTCCCCAAAAATTGAGGTGTTTTATCTCTGTTATGCCGCCGTGAAATTCTCTGTAATTTTTTAGGTCGGCAATTTCATGCCCTTTAAAGGGCTGTTTGTGTGCACAATACCGCCCCAATAGAACAAGTGACCCCAAGAGGTCACATGGGGTTGGCCCCCCTGTTTTTTAAGGTTCCATTACCATCCTGTCAAATTTTTTAGCAGATGCATTGATACAAAGTACCCAAATAAAATTACATACTGTGCTGGATGCAGACAATTAAAATTGGTAAATGTCTTTTTGTCTCCAGACGCATTTATAAGATAAAAATAATCATCGAGTCATTTTTAAAGTCGTATATTGTTAATATCACATTTTATTAATCATCCTGTATTTTTTTCAAAATTATTAAAAACACATGCATAACAATAAATAAATAAATACACCCCACAAATAAATAAATAAAATAAATGTGAGATTGGTAGCAGACGACCACAAGAGAGCCTATTAGAAATGAAAAATAAAACAATACTCACCCAGTCTCATTAAAATGGATATTCGTTAATATACCTTTTTTTAATCCATGAATTTTTTTTAAAAAATATAATAAAAACGATACATAAAAATAAAAAGATGATAAATACACCCACAATGAAAAATAAAATAAATAAAGATGTGGGAGGCCCCCATAAATTTCAAGGACGGGCCCCAAGAAAAATTTTCTCTAATCTAATCAAAAGAAAATGTGTTACGGGGGGGGAAACTTAGAAAATTTTTCCTTTCGTTGTATTAAGTAAATTATTCGGTTACACAAAAACCGTTACTTGTTATATACATAACAACTTGGTAAAAACCTAGGGTAACCCAAAAAAAATCAGTGTGACTTATTTCCATTGCCTTCACTCAGAGCTTCATTTCTTCTCAAAATGATGTTACATGAGAATGGGAGTGTTTTTCTTTATTAATTCTACCGTATCAATGTAGAGACAACTGTACACAATGTAACTTGTACACAAACCAGACGTGTACACTTCGTTTGTTTACAAAACTTACGTTCGCCTGGTTTGTTTACATAACTCTGCACCTGTCCCCTCTCATGTACTCATTCTTTCTCTCTCTCATTTATTCGTTTTATCTCATTTACTTACTCCTGACCCTACATTAAGACTACAAATATTTTAAGGTAAGTAATGAGTGAACTGTATATACATTTTATCGCTCTGGGATGCTTAAATATCATAGAATAGTATGTGTGGGTGGGGTGGCCTGGTAAGGTAGCCTGGCTATTACCATACATACCACACGATTTCTTACAATAAATACTACTTGTTTCACCCTAGATTAAGACTATAAATATTTTAAGGTAAGTAATGAGTGCACTATGTGTGTATTGTACTTTTTTATTGTTTTTTGATGCCTGGTTCTATTGCTAACTTAATATATGTTAGTGTAAACTTGTTATCTAGTGTTTGTATGCATTTATAAGTGGAAAAAAAGGGTGTTCCACTTTACGGCGGTTTCCGCTTTACGGCGGTAGCCTGGAACCTAACCTGCCGTATAAGTGGGGCCCTCCTGTATATTTTCCTAATTGGGAATTTTTGAATAACACTCTGTTACCCAACCCCTTTAAGTACACATACCAGTTTAGTGCTTTCTGTTTTGACTGGGATAGCCCTGGGTGGCCTGTTTGGGCTTGAGATGTGAGTAACTTTTACCTTTGCCTTAGACCAGACACAAGCCCCCAGCTATCCCACATTTTTGCGTAACATGTGGTCACTAGTTTAACACTTTCAGGGTTTCTGACATACTAGTATGGCTTACACACGAGGGTTTTTGATATACTAGTACGCCTAAATTCTAGCACCATCAAATCTAGCAAGAGAAAGCTGGAAGGCCTAAATATGAAAGAATGGGTCTATGTGGTCAGTATGCGCAGTATAAAAAAAATCCTGCAGCGCACAGTGTGTAATGAGAAAAAAAAACTTTGACAATGTTTTTGGATTAAAACAGTGACTTTGCACTGCATTTTCGTATGGTATTTATGATTGTATTCTAGTTTTCCTAGTCACATTTTATAGAATGGAAGATATATTACAGAAATTGAGATGATTTTGACTGGTTTTACAAAGAAAAGTACCTTGAAATTGAACTCAAAGTAGCAGAAATGTTCGATTTTTGCCAAAGTTCAAAAGTAAACAAATCATGCCATGCGCCCAATACACATCAACTGGTGAGTCTAATATTCTTTCACAAGTGCGCTCATATTATTTATACCATTACTACACTAATACAATAGTCTGTATAACAGTAAATCTTCTATTTTTTGTGAGAATAAAAATTCAAAGTGGAAGGCAAAAGAAATGTATGATGAGCCTGGGGATGTGACTAATGAACAGAGGAAATGTTATTTTAGTGCCAGTAATGTCTTTCTTGTTTATTCTGGACCCTATTTGGAAATTGGCATCTTTTGAAATTTGTGTGAGATTGGCAAAATTGCTAATTTCTGACCACTGTGCTGAATAGTTGAAATTGGTAAATGGGTGGTTTCTTGTACTCATTCGATAGAAAAATGGAATTGTAGCAAAATAGTTATGATTTTTGTCGACTAGTACACTGGAATTGGCCAAAAATACTGCTCAAAGTGGGCAAAATCGTCGATGCGTAAACATCGTCGAGACCGCTAACTCTGCAAGAGCATAATTCCGTAAGTTTTCCATCAAATTTCATACTTTTGGTGTCATTATGATCGGGAAAAGATTCTCTACCTTTTCATAAGAAGAAATAATTTTTTTCCAAAAAATTTTCAACCCTGAGAACAAGTTTCGGAGAGGGCCTCTCGACCCTGAAAGGGTTAAAGTTCCTGCATATAATATGGGACCACTGACCACACAGATGGCAAGCAATCCAGGCCTGTCTTTATCCTTTGCCCTTTCTGCAGACCACACAAATCTTCATGGTAGTGATCCTCTTACAATACTGGACAACTTTCTTAGCTAGCTAGTCTATAATTCCACAATGCCTTTATTTTATTTTTAGCAGTTCTTCTGATTTGGCTTTATTTCCAATGAAACCATTTTAATCCACCCAAATCCGGCTTTATTTCCACAAAAAGTGTTTGAATCTGCCTGAATCCAGCGAAATCTATTTGAATTCTCCCGAATCCACGAACTGGAAGAATCCAGTCCCTGTATATCTCTTTTCTAATAATTACCTTAACAGTAGATCTGTCTATCTGTATTTTAACTATTTGTTGTATTTAAATTTCTGTACAGCTCTTCTGGTTTGGCTTTATTTCCAACAAAACCATTTTAATCCGCCAAAATCTGGCTATATTTCGAAGAGACCATTTGAATCAGCACAAATCCAGCGAATCTGGAAGAATCTGGCTAGTGGGTCACTGTATATCTTTTTCCTAATAAGTATCTTAACAGTAATCTGTCTATCTGTCTTGTAACTATTTGTTGTAGTTTTGTTTGAGTGTTTGATAGGGCACGTAGAGCACCATCAGTTAGTGAAACCAGTCAGAGGATACATTGTTATCAACGAATCCATTTGAATCTGGTTGCTGGATGAATCTGGGCAGATCCAGATTAGGCTCACTGAATAATATTTGACTAGCTCGTGAAAAGGACTACTGGAAAAAAATTAAACAGAGTAATATACGTTCAGTTTGATACAGAAAGTATAACTTGCGTGTTTGGGCGCCGATGGCTTCTATATATGGAGATAACTGGAGGAATAATAATTTTGTTTGATACAGCGACTGCTGCTAACTACAGGTTTACCACACACTGTTTATGTCACTCCATCACAATCAGTACTAACAACTATACACTGTTATCATATTTCTACAAAACTGTATACTTTCGTATTTCCTCAAGATTTTGCACCTCTTCCTATTTCAACAGTAATGTTTTACTCCCTGGAACCACTAATTATAAGTCAGGTACAATAGCAGACCTACGTGGGAGGTTCTGATGACTGCTGGCAACTGTTTACAATATGAACCTGTCTCTTGGCCTAAACACTTCCGTTTTAAATTTCACCTTATCCTTTATTATCCATATAATACTAGGGTACCACTGTGGTATACACTATAGCACTATGTATAACATACTATTATCAGGGAAACTGTCTTTCCTCTGACAAAAAAAGTTCTAATATTATTTTCACCGGCACTCTAGGCCTCAAGTTCCCCTCTCTGAGAGTATGGTAATGTTTGCTATTGTACACTGATTCTCCTTTTTCGACTCAGTAGACATTATTTTCTGCTAGATTAGTTCCAAGTGCTGGAGGGATATATCTTATAAGTTCACTGGCACAGTTTAAAGTTCTAATATGCAAGAGAGACCGTGAAAAACATGACAAAACACAGTGGCACAGCGATGGCCAGGTAACTACAATACCTGTAAGTTGTCAATGGAGAGACTTTCTGCTAAATCTTCCTCATTTTCATCACTGCTTTCTCCTCCACTGGTTTGCTGCTCTGGACTTACAACTATCTGCACAATTTCTGAGTCAGCAAAATGATGAAATTTGAGTCAGTATAATGATGAAATTTGAAATTATGCTAGAAAAATTAGTGCCGGATTACTGAGGGAAGCAGATTACTGATTGCCGGATTAGTGATGGCTGACCTGTACTGAAACTAATGCTTGTTTATCAGTCTCCAAATCCTCACACTCTGAGAGACTACAACCATTGACTGCTTCCAGTTCTTTGGTCGTCAATTAGGAAAGCATGGGTGATTAAAGCTGTTTTCCAAGACTTGTTTTCAAGATATTTTTGCCCAGCTGGTGAAAACTATTGCAATGACAGCAATATCACATTTAAAGCATTACTGGTATTGGATAACATCCCAGGACATCCAACGACACTTGGATTATTTTTTTTGACACGAAACACATCATTATTGCTGCACTTTGTCCAAGGAACCTGGAGTTTACCTGGAGTGAGTTCCTGGGGTCAATACCCTATTGACCCAGTCTCTGACCAAGCTTCATGGTGGATCAGGGCCTGATCACCCAGGCTGTTACTGCTGGCTGCATGCAATCCAATGTACGAACCACAGCCCGGCTGGTCAGGTACCGACTTAAGATGCTTTTCCAGTGCCTGCTTGAAGACAGCCAGGGGTCTATTCGTAATCCCCCTTATGTATACTGGGAGGCAGCTGAACAGTCTTGGGCCCCTGACACTTATTGTGTTGACTCTTAACATGCTAGTGGCACCTGCTTTTCATTGGGGGGTTGTTGAAATATTGCCGAGTCTTTTGCTTTCGTAGGGAGTGATTTTTGTGTGCAAGTTTTGTACTAGTCCCTCTAGGATTTTCCAGGTGTACATAATCATGCATCTCTCCTGCCTGCCAGGGAGTCGGTTCAAAACTTTTCAAGTGTTTCGGGTAATTGAAAGGTGCTGTTAGTGTGCAGCAATATTCCCAGCCTAGATAGAACAAGTAAACCTAAGAGTGTCTCTTTTGGCTTGGCACCCTATTTTTGAAGGTTCTCATTACCATCCTGTCCTTTTTCTAGTAGATTGCAATTGATACAATGTTATGGTTCCTTGAAGTGGGGATCTCGACATGTCACTCCCATATTCTGACACAGTTTTTTGCTCTATAGGTGGGTTGGAAGGGTTAATACTCTGATGAAGTTTTTAATTTCCTCACATTTTCCATATCGGAATAATTGAATTTTCTCATCTTTTGAATTCATATTTGTTTTCTGCAGCCCTTTGAAAGTTTCGTCGATGTTCCAACCCGGAGCCTTTGCAGTGTCTGCAATGGAAGACACTGTCTGCAGATTCAGGTTTTATTTTACAAAGGAAGACATGGCACGTGGTTTAATATCCCGTCTATGTCTGTATGAGGATGAGGAACAAAATGGGGCGATTACTGTGCTTTGGCGAACAGAACTTATACGTAGCCACCTCAGTTTTTCTCTGTTGACTACTACTCTTTGTTTTCTATTTGTCAGGAAATTTAGATCAATTACCAACTTTTCCGTTATTCCTTTAGCACGCTTTTGTGTGCTTTTACACCAAGGTCACATTTGCCCAAAGGCTTTTGCAAGTCTGGTAAATTACTCTGCATTCTTTTTGTCTTCTAGGGCACCAGGACTTTTTTTGTAGTGATCCAGAAGTTGGGACGACAGGAGCAATGCCAAAACTCGGGGTTTTGTAATTGATAGGTATCTAAATGGGTAGCTTCTTGCTTTTAGGACCTTTCAAAGAATTTTAAAGATATTGGATGTTAGCGCTATGATCTGAGTTCTTTGTATTGCTTTATGCCTCTTTTGGGGAAAGGGGCTGGTCTGTGTTTTTAGAACTGTGGGATGACCCGTGTCCATGCTCCCTTCCACAGGATGTTAACCCTTTCAGGGTTTTGGGACGTACTGTACGGCTTATGCCCTTTGTCCATGGTACTAGTACGCATAAATTCTAGGCTTCAAATCTAGTGAGAGAAAGCTGGTAGGCCTACTATGAAAGAAGGGGTTATGTGGCAGTGTGCACAGTATAAAAAATCCTTTTAGCACACAGGTGTAATGGAAAAAAAAATTTGACCGTTTTTGGATTAAACAGTCTTTCACTATAATTTTTTATGGTATTTATTGTTGTTTTCCCTACTTTTCCTGCCCTCATTGTATAAATGGAAGGCATATTACAAATTTTGAGATGATTTGACTGGTTTTACAATGAAAGTACCTTTGAAATTTGGGCTCAAAGTGCAAAATTTTCGATTTTTACCAAGTTCAAAAGTAAAACAATATGCTAGGTCCAATACACGTCAACTGGTGAGTCTAATATTCTTCACAGTGCACTGATGTTATTTAACCCATTTCTACACTTAATGCAGTAGTTGCATAACATTAAATCGAATTTTTTTTTTTTAGAATAAAAATTTTCAAAGTGGAAAGCAAAAAATGTAAGAAGGGCCTGGGACATGACAAATGAACAGAGAAATGATTTTTGTGCCAAATGTCTTTTTGTATTCAAAACCCTATTGGAAGGCATCTTTTGTTTGTGTGAAATGCAAAATTCCTAAATTCTTTGAAACCACTGTATTAGATAGTGAAATCGTTAAATTGGGGTTCTTGTACTATCTCCAATAGAAAAAAATGGAGCAGAAAAATGTTAATTTAAAATAGTTACAATTGAATTGGCAAAAATAGGTCTCAAAGTGGCCAAAATCTAGATTGTGTAAATTATACGTCAAGAACCAACTAACTTCGCAGAGCATAATTCTGAGTTTCATCAAAATTTCATATTTTGGTGTTTATAAATCGGAAAAATTCCTATCTTTTTCTAGAAAAAAAAATTTTTTTTTTCTTTGGGGGCTCTGATGAACAAGTCCTGAAGGGCCCTGTGGACCTCTGAAAGGGGTTTAATTTAACAATTTATAGTGGCCTTCTTTGCCAGTTCTTTGACGATTCCATTAGTCTGGGCCTGGGACAGAGTGAGGGCATGTAATCGCCTGTTGGTTGTGGCACAGGTAACTCGATAGGTTGGTGTTTACCAAATTCTGTTGCGCTTTTAAAAAATTTAGGTCTCGATTCTCGGTTGTTAGTGTGCTAAAATGAGTCATACGGGACTTGAGTAGCTCACCCATTTCCTTGCTGTCTCTGTGTAGAACCCATCTTGGTTAAGTAGGGGCCAATATGGATGTTTGGCTCTCCATTTTTAATTTGGCATAAAAAAAGAAATACTTTGGGTTTCTTTCAATTTCATTTATGGCTTTATTTCTTCCCGGCAATTCCTGACTCCACAGCAGTGGGAGTGTAGGTGAAGGTGGGTAGATGCTGGTAGGGTAGTGTGTGGAGAGTGTGGGTGTAGGGGGGAAAGGGGTGCTGGTACCATAGTGGAGAGTTTTAGTTGTAGGTGGGTAGGTGCTGGTACAATAGTGTGGAGAGTGTGGGTGTAGGTGGGTACGGGGCTGGTACAGTAGTGGAGAGTGTAGGTTTAAGTGGGTGGTGCTGGTACAATAGTTTGGAGGGGGTGCGGTGGGTACAAAGTAAAAAGTGGTAGTGTGTAATAAGTACCTGGAGAGTGTGGTGGTACAGTAAGAGTGGTAATCTAAATAAAGTACCTGGAGAATGTGGGGGTTTCAGTAAGAGTGGTAGTGTAATAAAGTACTGGAGAGAGTGTGGTACAGTAAGATGGTAGTGAAATAAAATACCTGGAGAGTATGGTGGCACAATAAGAATGGTAGTGTAATAAAGTACCTGGTGAGTGTAGTGGTACAGTAAGAACGTTAGTGTAATAAAGTAACTGGTGAGTGTGGTGGTACATTAAGTGTTAGTTAATAAAGTACTTGGAGAGTGTGGTGATGCAGTAAGAGTGGTAGTGTAATAAAGTACCTGGAGAGTGTGGTGGTACAGTAAGAGTGGTAGTGTAATAAAGTACCTGGATAGTGTGGGCGTGGGTGGGTGGTGGTTGGTGCTGGAGAACGTGGAGATACAGTTGACCATCTTGTAAAGTTATCCTGGAGTAGCGGAGGTCATCTTGGTCTTGCTGGACACCAAACACCAGGCCAGCATCCACCAGCCTCTTGATGCTCTCACTCATCCCATGAAGATGATCAATCTGTGGACAGTTACCACCATTATCACCTCTTCACAGTGTCACAACCATTATCACCTGTTACAGTAATCACTAACCATTATCACCCAAGTGCGGGTCTCAGCATCATTATTACAAGTGAACAGTGTCACTATCATGTAGAGTGTCAGCACCATTATGACAAGTGTCCAGTATCCTATCACCCATATACAGTGCCAGCACCATTATCACAGGTGTACAGTGTTTATGATAATGTTTTTCAGCATGATAGTGTTTGAACAAAGGAGAATGACAAAAGTCACTATATATCAGAAAATTTTGGCCAAACTTTTAAGATTAATAAGGCAATAAAAATACAGTGTAAATTTAGGTATTTACAATTAATAAAATATAAGTGAATATTGTATTTTGTTCAGACTACATGACTTTAACAAGTTTACTTGAGGGGGAAATTACAAGTTTCATTTAAACCTAAAATGTACAACAATTGTTTAATGATTGTGAGAGTTACAGATACGGTGGACCCTCGATTTTTGTGATTAATCTGTTCCAGAGAGTCTACCAAAAAGTCGAAATTCAAAGAGAAACGAAACCATTTTTCTTATAAGAAATAATGTAAATCCAATTAATCTGTTCCAGACACCCAAAAATATTTTTTTATGGATTAATATAGATTTACATATATAAAGGAATGAGAAATCAATATAAAGCAATAATAAAATGTATAAAAGATCATTTAACATCACACTTACCTTTATTGAAGACTCTTTTGGTGTATGGAAGACGGGAGGATGGGAGAGGGTTAGAGTGATGTTCCTCCACAAATGTTTGCACTTCACCCCACTTTGCAAAATGACTTTAATCTTTAACCCTTCGAGGGTTTCGGACGTACTAGTATGGCTTATGCGCAGGGGTTTTTGACATACTAGTACGCATAAATTCTAACCGTCAAATCTCGCGGGAAAAGGCTGGTAGGCCTAGATGTGAGAGAATGGGTCTGTGTGGTCGGTGTGCATGGCAGAAAAAAAATCTGGGACCCAGTGGTGCATTGTGGGAATGCCATCTTAGTACACAATGTCCACCATGCCTTGCGGTAAGAAGTTCCTCACTCCTCGGCGAATTGGGACACTTTTGTTCCCCAGTGACAGTTCTAATACAGATGGAAGTGCCAGTGAAGATGAGTTTCAAGGTTTTGGTGAGGTTTTGACCGAAACTAATGACTATAATATCAGTAATAGTGAGGAAAACCCAGACGACCCTCAGCCTTCCACCTCTGGTGCTGGGCCATCTTGTTCACATTCAGTTGTACCAGAATCAAAGAGGAAACTCCTATTTTCCCAAATCCCAGATTCAGATGTGAGCATTTGTGATGATAGTGATAGTGATTATGAACTACAAGCTCTTGAAAACAGTTCCAGTAGTGATAGTGAAGTGGAATACTCCCCAGTGAAGGGGTCCAGTCCATGGACCCATTATGTACTTTGTAATCTTTTGACTACCGCCCACAGGATGGGTATGGGGAGCATAATAAAGACATTAAACTAACTAACCCCAGTGAAGCATCAGTATATACAATGATATATGCGCTCTGGTAGTGTGCCATATGTTATTCCAAGGGGAAGGAGTACATCTCGGAGTACATCCCATGGCTGTACAACAGGAACAGACAGTGAAAATGACGATGATAGTGTTGCAATTGGGATGGAAAATGTGCATGGTGGTGGTAGTGGGTGGTGAGGCCGTGAGACACCAGCAGTGGGCCATGCTGCCACCCACGCGCTGCCTCAGCTGATCTACAACAAAGGCCACCATCCCCCACCCACCCACCACACCAGCCTCCACAACCACAACCTCCACAACCACAACCACCTGTCATTGTCCAGTACCCACCAGCAGACTGAACCTGGGATTAGCAGGAAGCTGTCAATTTTGTTCCAAATGCCCACCAGTTTGATGACAGCCAAAGTGGAATACGGCATCTTGTACACTTGGGAACAATGCCACTGAACGGAATTTTTTTTTTTTTTACAACCCCGGGATTCCCACCAAGGCAGTGGCCAAAAAAGAAAAATTTTCACCAAAATTTACATCATACCCCCAGAAGGGGCAACTTCAGTTTTTTTCTTTTCCAAATTTTATACACCCCCTTTTAAGGGCGGCCTGATTCCCCCTTTCCCGGATAAAGCCGGTCGGTTTTGAATTTCAAAAAGTTACTTTGCACACCCACAGCACGTAATAAAAAAACTTTGTTATTCATCCTATAAAAAAACCTCACGTTTTCCTCTGGAAATCCAAAGCCCCTCGCACCACAAAAAACCCCCTTTTTTTGATTCTTTATCTTTTAACTCCACACCTCTTGCCAAGACCCTCGCATTTACTTCTCTTACAACCCCATCTATAAATATATTAAACAACCACGGTGACATCACACATCCTTGTCTAAGGCCTACTTTTACTGGGAAAAAATTTCCCTCTTTCCTACATACTCTAACTTGAGCCTCACTATCCTCGTAAAAACTCTTCACTGCTTTCAGTAACCTACCTCCTACACCATACACTTGCAACATCTGCCACATTGCCCCCCTATCCACCCTGTCATACGCCTTTTCCAAATCCATAAATGCCACAAAGACCTCTTTAGCCTTATCTAAATACTGTTCACTTATATGTTTCACTGTAAACACCTGGTCCACACACCCCCTACCTTTCCTAAAGCCTCCTTGTTCATCTGCTATCCTATTCTAATTAAGAGTAAGACGGAGAATAGGATAGCAGATGAACAAGGAGGCTTTAGGAAAGGTAGGGGGTGTGTGGACCAGGTGTTTACAGTGAAACATATAAGTGAACAGTATTTAGATAAGGCTAAAGAGGTCTTTGTGGCATTTATGGATTTGGAAAAGGCGTATGACAGGGTGGATAGGGGGGCAATGTGGCAGATGTTGCAAGTGTATGGTGTAGGAGGTAGGTTACTGAAAGCAGTGAAGAGTTTTTACGAGGATAGTGAGGCTCAAGTTAGAGTATGTAGGAAAGAGGGAAATTTTTTCCCAGTAAAAGTAGGCCTTAGACAAGGATATGAACTGGAATGTTTCGAGTTATTCT
Organism: Cherax quadricarinatus; assembly: GCF_026875155.1. NCBI lineage: Eukaryota > Metazoa > Arthropoda > Malacostraca > Decapoda > Parastacidae > Cherax > Cherax quadricarinatus. The sequence goes on from NC_069452.1 coordinate 25,017,093, forward strand.
TTGACGAACCCCTGATGGAAAGTATTGTCATGGAAAGCAACACAAACTATGAGTACACCGTGGCAAACACAATACTTTCACAAAAATCACATCTACACCAGTGGAAGGAGGCAACTGTGGCTGAGATGTATCTTTTCTTTGCCACAATAATGCTTATGCCACATGTGTATAAGCACAAAGCGAAATCATACTGGTCAACAGACCGCCTGATTGCAACCCCAGGTTTCAGTGATATAATGCCAGTGAATCGATTTGTGCTAATGTCACATATGCTTCACTTCTCAGACAAAACCAGGCCTGACAGAAACAACAGGTTATATAAGATTAGGCATGCATTTGTGTATCTGAAAGAGAAATTCAATATGTATTTTTATCCCTTCAGGAAGCTTGTAATTGACGAGTCTTTGATTCTGTTCAAAGGAAGACTCTCTTTCAAGCAGTATATACCAAGCAAGAGGAAACGCTTTGGTATAAAGTTGTTTTTGCTTTGTGATTGTTACAGTGGTCTGGTATTGGATATTATTGTGTACACTGGAAGTTATACATTGCAAAATACCAGGAAGTTATTGGGCATCTCTGGTGATGTGGTTAGAACAATGATAGAATCATACCTTGGTAAGGGGCATATATTATATACTGACAACTGGTACACAAGCCCCTCACTCAGTGATTTTTTGCGAGTGAACATGAGAGATGTGTGTGGCACAGTGTGTGTAAATCGGAAACATATGCCCAGGTTTAACGCTGGCACTCATAGAGGTGAGGTGCAGGCGTTTGCTGCCAATGACATCATGGCATTTCGGTGGCATGACAAACGAGATGTCACACTGTTGTCATCAGTTCACTCTAATGAAATGGCAGACAGCATAGAGAGAGCAATGAACCCATTCTAAAACCTGCAGCTGTGATTGATTACACCTTCAATGTGCGTTCAGTGGACAAATGTGACATGCAGATTGGGTTTGCTGATTGTGTTCGCAAGAGTTATAAGTGGTACATAAAACTCTTTTTCCATCTTCTGGACATTTCCATGCTCAATGCTTATAATATGTATGAGATGAGGACCAGAAACAAACCACAGTACGGCGAATTCTGTTTGTCTGTCATCAGACAAATAGTATTCAAATACCAAGGAACAACACCTGCAATAGACCGCCCACCAAATTATCAACAATTACCTTCTCGTCTGAAGCATGCTGATCACTTGCTAGTAAAGCTGCCTGCTACTGCTTTCAAGAAAAAGGCTCAGAAGAGGTGTTACGTCTGTGCAAATGCAAGGAAACGCCCACAACAACACAGAGACACTCGCTTTATGTGTGAGGAGTGTAAAACACCACTGTGCATGACACCATGTTTCAAAGACTTCCACAAGCTGCAGAACTTCTAGAAACATTCCCTGTGACTGTATATGTGCATATAAAATATAGAAAAATAGTAATAAACAGCATTTCATATCGTTTGTTTGTGTAAATATTTTTTATAAACAAAACAATGACAACAGTGTTTACGCCCTTACTGTGTAGTATTGAAAAAGAAAAAGCTTACAAAATAGTGATCATATTGGTCTCACAGGCCATAAAAGTTACTTGGAAAAAGAAAAATGAAAAAATAATAGAAATTAGTACATAAGAAAGTAAATAAAAGAATACAGGGAGACAACAGTCGGCGATATTGCCACATTGTCCCCCTTTTTCATCAACTTCACGTCTCCATATCTCGGTAAGTACTGATGGTAAAAATTTTTTGTATAGCCTATAATATTAAAAAAAAAAAACTATTTTTTCATAAGAAAAATTATTTTTTTTTTAAATTTGGAAGACCCTGAGAACGAGTCTCTGAGAGGACCTGTGGGCCCTCAAAGAGTTAACCTTTTGACTGTCACAACCCCAAATCCTCAGGTGTCTCCTGATGTCACAAAATATTTAAAAAAGAAAAAATTATTTTTTTCTTATGAAATTATAGAGAATGTTTTCCCAATGGTAATGACATCAAATTTTGATGGAAAACTTATGGAATTACACTCTCGCAAAGTTAGTGACCTCGGCAATATTTATGACTCGGCAATTTTGTCCACTTTCAGCCCTGTTTTTGGCTAATTCCATTGTTCCAGTCAACCAAACTCATAACTATTTCTTTAGAACTCCATTTATTTTATCGATTTAGTACAAGAAACTGCCCATTTACCGATTTCAACTACCCAATAAAGAGGCCAGAAACTGGCAATTTGGCCAATTTCATGCAAATTAAAAAGTATGCCAATTTCAAAATAGGCTCCAGAATGAACAATGTAGACATTCCTGGTTCTAAAATAACATTTTCTTTGTTCATCAGTCACATCTCCAGGCCCCTCTGATATTACTCTTGCTTTCTATTTTGAATTTTTATTCAAACAAAAAAAAAAATTTACTGTTATGCATACTACTGCAATATTGTAATAATTGTGTAAATAACATCAACCCATTCATGACTGTATATTAGAATGGCTAGTTGGACATTTATTGGACAATGACATCATTTGTTTACTCTTGAACATCGGCAAAAATCAAACATTTCTCCTAATTTGAGCTCCATTTCAAGGTCCTTTTCATAGTAAAATCAATCAAAATCACCTCTATTTCTATAACATGTTTTCCATTCTATCAAATGTGACTACGAAAATGAGAATATAACCATAAAAACTATTCAAAAATCCACCTCAAAGTCGGCATTTTAATCAAACAACATGGTCAGAGTTTTTTTTTTTTCATTATGCACTGCGTGCGGCAGTATTTCTTTATATGGTGCACACTGACCACACAGACCCATTCTCTCACATGTGGGCCTACCAGCTTTCTCCTGCTTGATTTGAAGCTGCTAGAATTTATGAGTATATATACGTCAAATATATTGGCTCGTAAGATGTATATATATACGACTGAAACAGTCAAAGGGTTAAAGAAGGCACCTTCTTCCCTCTCTCTTCCACCTCCTCTGAAGCAATTTCCTCAGCTGGTGTACGTCAGAACATACAAAAGCAGGAACACTGCAGCAGGCCTGTTGGCCCATACTAGGCAGGTTCTTCACAAACCATCCCACTAACAATATTTGCCCAACCCAATTTTCAATGCTCCCCAAGCAATAAGCGAGTCCCACTCAAATCAAATCGACTGTGTGGGGAAGTACCATGGCTGGTTTGTTTGGTGAAGTACCCTGGCTGGTGTATGTGGGGAAGTACCCTGGCTGGTTTGTGTGGGGAAGTACCCTGGCTGGTGTGTGTGGGGAAGTGCCCTGGCTGGTTTGTGTGGGGAAGTAACCTGGCTGGTGTATGTGAGGAAGTACCCTGGCTGATGTGGGGAAGTACCCTGGCTGGTGCATGGGGAAGTACTCTTGCTTGTTTGTGTGGAGAAGTAGCCTGGCTGGTTTGTGTGGGGAAGTACCATGCTGGTGTGAGGGGAAGTACCCTGGCTGTTGTGGGGAAGTACCCTGGCTGGTTTGTGTGGGGAAGTACCCTGGCTGGTGTGTGTGGGAAAGTACCCTGGCTAGTGTGTGGTGAAGTACCATGGCTGATTTGTGTGGGGAAGTACCCTGGATGGTTTGTGTTGGGAAGTACCCTGGCTGGTGTGAGGGGGAAGTACCCTGGCTGGTTTGTGTGGGTAAGTACCCTGGCTGGTGTGAGGGGAAGTACCCTGGCTGTTGTGAGGAAGTACCCTGGCTGTTGTGGGGAAGTACCCTGGCTGTTGTGAGGAAGTACCCTGGCTGTTGTGGGGAAGTACCCTGGCTGTTGTGAGGAAGTACCCTGGCTGTTGTGGGGAAGTACCCTGGCTGTTGTGGGGAAGTACCCTGGCTGTTGTGGGGAAGTACCCTGGCTGGTGTGTTCTTGAATTCTATCATGTTTCTCACCTTTACCAAAGGGCTGGCACTAGGAACTTTCTTTTGCCCCATGGTGGCTTATTTAGTAGTTGCAAGCACAAAAACAATGATTATGAAATTTATGGTATGAACACGTGGGGTGACGGTCACTCACTGAGAAACAATGCCACACTGACTCTGAATGGTGTGTGTGGGAGGTTTGTTTGCATGCAGCCGCAGTGATGCTCTCCACACGACCGCTGAATTCGGAGGCAAATCATGAAAATTGAGGCTATATTTTGATGAAAAAAGTTGCAAATAATAGAAATTCACGAAAATTGATACTCACGAAATTCGAGGGTCCACTGTATTGCGAGTAAGTATATATTGTTTAAACTGTTTTACATATGTTCATGATATAGAGAATATGCATGAATAGTTTCTACATACAGTGGTACCTTGATTTATGAGTACCTCAACTTATGAGTTTTCTGAGTTATGAGCCATTGCTCGGTCGATTTTTTGCTTTGAGTTGTGAACCAAAATCTGAGTAATGAGCGAGCTTCAGATACGCCAACACTCGCAGAAGATACCGAGGAAATATAAAAAAACTCGATAACAACCAATGTATAACATCCTTTCAATTTTGATACCACTGGTAGTGTCATCCTGCCAGAATGTTCTATAACATATGCCCTAAATATAGAAAAACAATTCTGGAACATGTGTAATGGCTGGCTGGCTGGCTGGCTGGCTGGCTGGCTGGCTGGCTGGCTGGCTGGCTGGCTGGCTGGCTGGCTGGCTAACTGGCTGGCTAACTGGCTGGCTAACTGGCTGGCTAACTGGCTGGCTAACTGGCTGGCTAACTGGCTGGCTAACTGGCTGGCTAACTGGCTGGCTAACTGGCTGGCTAACTGGCTGGCTAACTGGCTGGCTGGCTGGCTGGCTGGCTGGCTGGCTAACTGGCTGGCTGGCTGGCTAGCTGGCTGGCTGGCTAACTGGCTGGCTAACTGGCTGGCTAACTGGCTGGCTAACTGGCTGGCTAACTGGCTGGCTAACTGGCTGGCTAACTGGCTAACTGGCTAACTGACTGGCTGGCTGGCTGGCTAGCTAACTGGCTGGCTAACTGGCTGGCTAACTGGCTGGCTAACTGGCTAACTGGCTGGCTGGCTGGCTGGCTGGCTGGCTGGCTGGCTGGCTGGCTGGCTAACTGGCTGGCTAACTGGCTGGCTAACTGGCTGGCTAACTGGCTGGCTGGCTGGCTGGCTGGCTGGCTGGCTGGCTGGATGGCTAACTGGCTGGCTAACTGGCTGGCTAACTGGCTGGCTAACTGGCTAACTGGCTGGCTGGCTGGCTGGCTGGCTGGCTGGCTGGCTCACTACACAGTGGCTTCATCAGTCCATACAAAGGAGAATCGTGAAGAACAGGAGGAGAAAGAGGTAATTAGTCCCTCAACCATGAGTTGATGTGGTCAGTCCATCAATCTTGAATAGAATACAGCATATGTGCAGAGAAGCAGCTTATATACTGTAGGCAGGAGAGGTGCAGCAGATGTAGGTGGTGTCACATTTGTTCAATGTGGAAGCTGGTTGTGCCCAAGGGTTAGGCAAGTGAAGAATTCCCAAGTATTAAGATCCCAAGAAGTTGTGGTGTCTGACAGGATTGTAGATGAATGGTTATTACAACCCAGGAGTCCAAATGGCTTGTTATCCTGGGTGTAAAGGGAGCAAAATAAACACAGCAGAAAAACTTTTGACTTATATTATCCTTCACTAATTTAGAGCAGAAGTATGTACACTATAAACACTATGTACAGCAATAGGTATTAGTGCACTCCATGGTAAGCAAGGCAGCAAATAGCCACTAGAGAGCAGACCGTGCTTCAACCAGCTCTAGAATGGGAATGATAAGGGCAGACAGGAGAGTGGTACCCACATAACCTCTGCAATTGCCAAAACCATCTTCTCATTGGCTGGAACCTGGGTACTGGTTGAACGACGGGGCCCCATCGTCAACCCTCAGTCCCCTGGTTCGCTGGTTGGGGGAGATAGCCTGTAAATGAGTGTGTGTACATGTGCTGAATAAAGGTTATGCACTCTTTGCATGCCAAAATGGTTCAGAGAACCGACCCTTGTGCACGACCTAACCCTTGGGCATGACCTGCTTCCACATTGAATAAATGTGACATCACCTATGTCTGCTGCACCTCTCCTGCCTATGGTATATAAGCTACTTCTCCACACATATGCTGTATTCTATTCAAGATTAATGGACTGACCACACCGACTCAAGGGTGAGGGACTGATTACCTCATTCTCCTCCTGTTCTTCACGATTCTCCTTTGTATAAACTGATGAAGCCACTGTGTGGTGAAACGTTTCCTCAATAAAGATACCCAAGAGTTGCACATGTGTCTAATTTATCAACGTGTCGGTTCTCTGAACCCTTCATCTACAATCCTGTCAGACACTGCAACTTCTTGGGATCTTAATACCTGGGAATTCTTCGCTTGCCTAACCCTTGGGCATGACCTACTTCCACAATGAACAAAAGTGACACCACCTACGTCTGCTGCACCTCTCCTGCCTACGGTATATAAGCTACTTCTCCACACATATGCTGTATTCTATTCAAGATTGATGGACTGACCACATCAACTCAAGGTTGAGGGACTGATTACCTCATTCTCCTCCTGTTCTTCACGATTCTTCTTTGTATGGACTGATTTAGCCACTGTGTGATGAAATGTTTCCTCAATAGAGATACCCAAGAGTTGCACATGTGTCTAATTTATCATGAGTGAGAGGGGTTGGATTTAAGTGGGACTTGCACATGAGTAAATAGAATTATCGAAGTTTATTGCCTGGGTAGCATTTATTCTGTTAGTGGGTTGGATTTGTGAAGGACCTGCCAAGTATAGGCCAACAGGTCTACTGCAGTGTTCCTTCTTTCTTATGTTCATATGTTCTTATAACCATACTAGACAGACTGTTCCACTCATCAGTCTAAGAACATAAGAAAGGAGAAACACTGCAGCAGGCCTGTTGGCCTATACTAGGCAGGTCCTTCAGAAATCCAACCAACTAACAGAATAAAAGCTACCCAAATCAAATCCGCTACCACTCAAATCCTACCCCTCTCACTCATGTATTTATCCAACCTAAATTTGAAACTAACCAAGGTTTTAGCATCGATAGGACCTTGGGTAAAGGGATGGGGATGTTGTGGCAGGATTCTTTGTGAAAAACATTATGATTGGCAACTGAGACCATTTCTTCATATCTACTGAGTTTTGTAAGGAATTATGCCTCTATCAATGCTGGTCATCAGCTTCAAAGTTCTCTACCTAAATATGATTTGGCGGCTGGGAATTCGTGAATGTTTGAAGACAGCGAAAGTGGAAAATGTGAATGTTGAGGGAGACCTCTATTTGGAAAAAAAAAATAAATAAACAGAGGGCAATTTCCCGTGTGTAATGAGACCAAAAAAAGATGTTCAGGTCAGTACTTACTGAGATATAAAGCAATGAAGTTGGCACTGGATGCTCACCTAACAGCAACATGGAGTCTTGCCACTTGCAGAAATGTTGCCAATATACCTTTTTTCCCTTTTTCTTACGTAATTTTTATGTTCTCATCATTACAATTTGTAGCAGTTGTTGTGATTTTTTAGCCACTGTTTGTTCTGACACTTATATTAGGTACTGAAATAGTACTCAAATAGTCGTAAACACACTGACAGGTGAACATTTTCACCTACCTTGGTTACATACTCTTGTCTAGAAATACAGCATCTCCTCACTTAATGACAGAATTACAGTCCTAAGACCACGTCGTTAAACGAATTTGTCGCTAAGTGAGAGGCACACTATAATGGTAGTGAGTTTTGCACCTATGACTTTTGCACCATGTATACCATTTCTAGTATATTTTTGAATATTTATACAGTAGTGTACTGTATATTGAAATAAGCAGAATAGATGAAATCAGCTCTAATATACATTATTTAGGTATGAATACTGGTCAGAGAGCCCATCATAAGTCTGAGATGTTGGTAAACGAGTATGTCACTAAGTGAGGAGAGGCTGTATAGTGTAAACTACTGTATAAACATTTAAAAATATGTATACTAGAAATGTTATGAATGGTGCAAAGGTGACATTAAAGCAGTATCAAAGATTACTGATATAAACCACCTACCCTTACAGTATGCTCCTTGTTTAGTGGTGAATTCTTTTATCGACACGGTATTAGGAACGGAACTCCGTCATTAAGTGAAGAAAGCTGTATATACTAAGTGTTTATAGGTCACAGCAATGTTTTAAACACGGTGAATATCATAATGGTATATGATACCGACAGATTGGTAAATAAGACAGATAGGTAACATCATCTTCACATCTCTACAGCTCCTGCCTACTTTCTGTACTCGACTGAAGAAGCCTACTGTGTCGGCAAAACATTTCCTAATAAAGATGTCTAACTGTTGCCTATGTGTCTTGCTTATCAACCTGTCAGTATTATATACCATTTTGATATTCACTCTGTCAGACACTACAACACAATGGCATCTTGATACAGAAGCAAAAACACTTTGGACAACTTTTTGAAGTGAGAATGGTTGGATCTGAGAAGGACGTGACCTCTCAGTGATTACAATCTTGCTTCTACCACTCTACATCTGACCTTCCAACAACAGTGAAGTGGACCCTCGGGGAACGATGCCATCGTATAGCATAAAAATATTGGCTCGGCCAATGATGAAAAACTCGGTTAAGAACATTCATCCCAAATGTGTCCACATGGCCTGGGCAGCCCGCAGCTGCCCCGCCACTATGTATAGCCAGTGTGCCATTGTTTACAAGCCAATGCAGATTGTTCCACACATACATGCAATACATTTTGTATTAATCCATTGTTTTTAGTGCTTGTAACTGCTAAATAAGCCAGCATTGGCCCAAAGAAAGCTTCAAGTGCTAACCCTGTGGTAAAAAGGGTGAGAAATACTAGCGAATTGAAGAAAGAGATAATCGCAAAGTACAAAAGTGGAGTGAGTGCCTCCAAGCTGGCCTGGTTGTATAACAAACCCCAATCAACCATTGCTACTCTCTTGGCCAACAGAAAGGCAGTCAAGGAAGCTGTTGTTGCAAAAGGTGCAAGTATGCTTACAAAACAGAGAGAGCATATGCTTGAAGATGTGGAGAGATTGTTATTGGTGTTGATCAATGACAAACAATTATCAGGAGATAGTGTTTCCCAGTCAATCATATGTGACAAGGCAGGCAGTTGCATTATGATTTAATTAAGAAAATGCCTGAAACTAGTGTTTATGTTAGTGAACTTAAGACCAGCAAAGGTTGATTTGCAACCCCCAATCCTGAAGTGTCTCCTGGTATTGCAAAATTTAAAAAAAAAATTATTTTTTCTTATGAAATGATAGAAAATCTTTTCCCGATTGTAATGACACCAAAAACACGAAATTTGATGGAAAACTGATGGAATTACGCTCTCACGAAGTTAGCGACCTCGGTGATATTTACAAATCAGCGATTTCGCCCACTTTGACCCCAATTTTCGGCTAATTTCATTGTTCCAGTCGACCAAATTCATAACTATTTCTTTAGAACTCTATTTTTTCTATCGATTGAGTACAAGAAACTGCCCATTTACTGAGTTCAACTACCCAATAACATGGTCAGAATGCAATTTGGCCAATTTCACGAAAATTAAAAAATATGACAATTTCAAAATACGGTCCAGAATGAACAATGCAGACATTCCTGGCTCTAAAATAACATTTTCTTTGTTCATTAGTCATGTCTCCAAGCCCCCTCTTGCTTTCTATTTTTTATTTTTATTCAAACAAAAAATAGAAGATTTACTAAATAACAAAAAAAGGCACAATACCGTGACTGGAACGATACACAAATAACCCACACATAAAAGAGAGAAGCTTACGACGACATTTCGGTCCGACTTGGACCATTGAAAAAGTCACACTAACAGAAGTGGAGCAGGACGGCTATATATAGGCAGGAAGAGGTGGTGGTAGTAGTAGTAGCAGTAGTACAAGAATGGTATATAATACCGGCAAGATGAAATTAAGACACATGCACAACACCCGGGCATCCCCATCGTAGACGTTTCGCCATCCAGCCAGCCACTGAATGGCAAAACGTCCACAACAAAGACAACCAGATGCCGCACATGTGTCTTAATTTCATCAGTAGTTGTAGTAGTAGAAGTAGTAGAAGAGGTAGTAGTAGTGGTGGTGGTAGAAGTGAGAAATAAGGAGGACGAGCCAGTCAAATACAAAGGAAGGGGAGCACTGCAAGAGAGCTAGGTGCCCACTGAGGGAGAGCAAGCGCACAGAGGTGCGTGAAAGGGGAAGTGGTGAAATAAATGAAGATGGAACAGAAACACGAGACAGAAGAGATAAAGACAACCCAGAGGAGAAAAGGAAAGAGGAAAGGAGAAGATGGAGAAGAAGAAAAGAAAAAGAAAAAATGAGGAGTCAGGTTAAGTCACGGGTGTTCTGAAGTTTGGAGCATTTTACAATGTAGTGGGAGAGGAAGGCATCTACAGAGACGAAGCCAGGGCTAAGATTCATACAAGGAAAGTTGTGTATTAGAGAGGATTCAACTAGACGGCGACTGTTCGAGTTGGAAGTAGGGAAGACAGTTTTAGCAGAAGACCAGTCAATAGGATGGCTATGATCTCTGACGTGACAGAAAAGAGTATTGTTAGTGTCGGCAAGCCTAACACTATTTTTGTGCTCCCTAAGTCAGTCAGAAAGAGATCGACCAGTTTCTCCGAAGTATTGAAGAGGACAGGAGGAGCAAAAAATAGAGTAGACACCAGGAACATCTGTAGAGGGAGGAGAGGTATGAACGAGATTAGTAGGAAGAGTATTAGTCTGGCGGAAGGTAAGCTTGATGTCTAAGGGACGGAGAGAATTGTTGAGATTAGAAAGACCGGAAATGTAGGGAAGGCAGAGGATAGAAGAGTTCCCAGGAGTAGAGAGTTTGGGAGAGAAGAAATTGCATTTAGCACGTGAGAGGGCAGAGTCTATGAAATGGGAAGGGTAGCCAAGATGGGAAAACGAATTATGAAGAGTGGAAATTTCTGCTGGAAGGAACTGAGGATCACAGATGCGGAGGGCACGGAGAAAGAAGGAGATAAGAACACTTTTCTTGACAGGGGAGGCATGATAGGAAAAGTAGTGAATGTACATGCCACTGTGCATAGGTTTTCGGTAAACGGAAAAGGAAAAACCTGTATCTGAGCGGTGGACATGGACATCAAAGGAAAGGAAGCAAGGAATTAGATTCCCATTCAGCTTTAAACTTAACGGAAGGGGCAAGATTATTAACCCTTTCAGGGTCCAAGGCCCAAATCTGGAGTCACGCACCAGTGTCCAAGAATTTTCAAAAAAAAAATTTGTTATTTTTTCTTATGAAATCGTAGAGAATCTTTTTGTGAAGGTAATAAAACAAAAAGTATGAAATTTGGTGGAAAATTGACGAAATTATGCTCTCGCGAATTTTGATGTGTCAGCGATATTTACGAATCGGCGATTTTGCCGACTTTGACTCCCATTTTACGCCAATTACATTATTCCAGTCAACCAAATTCTTAGCTATTTCACTAGTATTACTTCTATTCTATCGATTGAGCACAAGAAATTGCCAAGTCAACTGTTTCAACTACAAAATAAAGTGATCGGAAATTGTTAATTTGGCCAATTTAACACAAAGTTCAAATATTTCCAATTTCAAAATAGGGTCCAGAATGAACATGTAGGCATTCCTGGCACTAAACTAACATTTCCTCTGTTCAAATAGTTATGTTTTGAGGCTTTACAAATAAATTCCATTTTGATTTTTTATTCACATAATGAATTTTTATTCACACCAAAAAAATAGAAGATTTACTGTTATGCAATACTGTAATAATTGTTAAAATATCATCACCATATTTGTGAATGTATATTAGACCCACCAGCTGATGTGTATTAGACGTGTGAGGTCGTTTGTTTACTCTTGAATATCGGCAAAATTTAACATTTCTGCTACTTTGAGCTCAGTTTCAAGCCATTTCCAGTGCTAAAACCAATCAAAATCATCTCTATTTCTGTAATATATCTTCCATTCTATCAAATGAGACCAAGAATTCGCAAATACATCTATAAAAAACATACGAAAAAACACTGCAAAGTTGCTGTTTTAATCGAAAAATCATGATTTCATTTTTTTTCTCTCATTATACACAGTGTGCTGCAGGATCTGTTTTATGTGGTGCACACATACCACATAGATGTATTCTCTCATATCTAGGCCCAAATGTACCACTCACAGTTTATCAGAGTGAGCTGAGCTCATGGCGTAGATCTACGGTTTGGACCCTGAACGTAAAGCCGTAGATCTACGGGACGGACCCTGAAAGGGTTAAGAGCTTCAAGAAAAGGTTGGAAGAGACTGGAGTCATGAGGCTACAGAGCAAAGATGTCATCCACATAGCAGAGCCAGAGTGAAGGTTGCACATCGAGGGTAGGAAGAAGAACAGTCTCGAAGTATTCCATGTAAAGATTAGCAAGGACAGGAGAGAGAGGAGAGCCCATAGCGACACCGAAGGTTTGAGAATAATATTTCCCTTGGAAGGAAAAGGAGTTAGAGTCTACACAGAGGCGGATAAGATCAAGAAAGACATCAGTAGGTATAGGGAGATTAAGAAACCCTTCATGGGCATTCTCTCTAAGGAAATCAAGGACATCATCAAGAGGGACATTGGTGAAGAGGGACTCAACGTCAAGACTAAGCATCTTACAGGTTGGGAGAGAGCAAACCCGTTCAATGAAGTCTTGAGAGTGACGGAGGTGGGCAGGAGAAAAAGTACCAAGAAAGGGAGTGAGGGTTTTGGCCAGCCAAGAAGCAAGAGAATAAGAGACAGAACCTCTAGAGGATATGATAGGATGAAGAGGAATATCAGGTTTATGAGTTTTGGGAAGGCCATAGAAATAGGGAAGAGAGGGACAGATGACATGAAACCGTTGAACAAGGTCAAAGTCAGGAGGACAGAGGTCGGAGAGAGTCCTTAGTTTTTTGTTGAAAGTTCTCTTGATGCGATCAAGAGTGTTGGAAACGATAGGAGTGTAGGTACGTGAGTCAGAGAGCAAGACATCAGCTTTACGGAGGTAATCCTCGCGATCAAGGATAACTACCGAATTACCTTTGTCAGAAGATAGTATGACAATGTTAGTGTTGGATTTAAGAGAAGAAAGGGCAAGTTGGTAAAGGTGGGGAAGGTGGTGATTCTTAGAAAACAGACTAACAAGAGCAGGAAGGAGAGCGCCACGAAAAGTAGACAAGTCAGGAAGATTACGGGAGCGAGACTGACGAAAGGAATCAAAAGAGTTAATCAGGGAAATACCAGCACGAGGGGTAGGTGAAGTGGCAAAGGAAAGGCTAAAACCAAGAAGTTCAAGCTCATACTGAGAGAGTGAGACAGAAGACAGATTAGTAACACAGTCAGTGAGGGAGAATTTAGACCAAGGGCTAGCTGAGATGAGACGTTGAAGTTTATTCTGTAGTTTGGAAGAATGAATTTGTGCATTCGGGCGAGCAGTGTCAAAGGCAATGGTATAGAGAAGGTTACAGAGATCCTGTGGTAGAGCCGCAAAGAGAGCACGTTGATGTTGACGGAAAGTAAAGAAGGCATCTTCAACCTGTGATTTAGTAGAAAGAATGAGCTGTTGAAGTAGGAGACGGGCAGTGCACCCCTTCCTTTGTATTTGACTGGCTCGTCCTCCTTATTTCTCACTTCAACCACTACTACTAACTCTTCTACTTCTTCTACTACTACAACTACTGATGAAATTAAGACACATGTGTGGTGTGGAAATTTATTTGGTCCAAATAGTTCCACAGCTCAGATCCAGCATGGCCGTCGGGTCGGCTGAGCCGGACGACCCTTAAAAACCCTCCCAAACAAGGCATTCTCTGGTTGGCGGTTGGTAAGCTTATTTAATTTATAGATTTACTCTTCAGGGAAGGAGTAGGTAGTTTACTGGTAGTACACTAATATTAGGTTTACTAAGGCATCTGTAGATAATGATAAAGTAGACCTAAGACCTTAACATAGGTAGTTATAGGCCGATAATGTAGGCAAACACTAGGATAAGTTAGCTAGGGAGAACTGGCAGCCCTAGCTTGATTGAGGAGGCGCGGGTCACAAAGACAGAATAGCGCCCTTCTTACGACAGACACCGACTGGACAAGACGTGCCGTGAACAGCAGACGGCGCCCCCACGTGTCTTCACATCTGAGACCTGGGAATCTGGTAGAGGCACCTCGATGTACCGTAGATGATCTCCTCCATCAGCCCATACAGTAAGACAAGATCTTCCACCTTTTCCCTAGGTTCTGGCCGGTGTCTTGGGAGATTGTGGGTTGGAGTTAACGGTGGGCCGGCGTGTGTACAGAAGAGAGCATGCCCAGAGTAAGAGACCAGTGTCTCAGAGCCTTCTTGAAGCTCTGTGTCTGGTCTGCATTGTTATAACTTGGGGATACATACCCTCTTGGATATAGGGAATTTCTGAGGTGCAGGGGCAGGACAGACGAATTACGAGTGAATATAGCAGGAATTAATGCTCCACGGTTGCACGTGGTTTCCGAGGGGAAGTCCAAAGGGGCTAAAACTAGGCTTAGGGGTAGTTTGAAGATCAGGATATATGCTGCAACCCAAGTAAGTTTGTCCTTTATTCGTGCATCAGGCGACGGTTTCTTGCAATAATAAATCATTTTGAAAATCTGTCTATAAGCCACTTGTGAGGCTGAGGTACCCACCTAGAGCTCGGTTGTGTCAACACAGAGTTTGCCAGGGGTAGGCGACTCACTTGAGGCTGTCCACACAAATTTCACTAAGTGGTCCTTCGAAAACCGTGATGTGGAATACTAGGTTAAGCTATCATAGCTAGGCCTCAGTTAGGAACCAGTTTACAAAGTTAGGTTAAAGCTATCTAGCTAGGCCACAGTTAGGAGTTATGGTACCAGTTTTACAGGAGTTAGGTTAAGTATCATAGCTAAGGCCACCAGTTAGGAACCAGTTTAAAAAAGTTAGGTTAAGTTAGTCACTAGGTCAAAGTTTCACAGAGGCTAGGCCAAGCGGGACTCTATACACAGAGTTGTTATTTGCAGTAATTTACAGGCAGGCCTTGTAGGCGAGAGAAGCTTGTTGAATTTACGTTTTACAATGATAATGTAATCCAGAGTAGGTGACTTGTGTGGTTAATTACTTACAGTGGATTTGCAAGGTAGGCCACAGTTGGTAGGCTTTGCTATTATTTACAAAAGGTTGCTAGTAGCTAGGTCAGATTTAACCTAGTTATTATTTACCAGGGAGTTATAAAGCCTGGTTTAAGTTATAGACACACTGCTAGGTTAGGATTTACCTTATCCAACCATCCACGCTAGAAGGAGTAAAGACTGGGCACAGGCCCAAGCTGGTTACTACATTATTTATTTACTGTTTCCAAGTTGAATGTTGGAATTGACTTGTGTTTGTTAACAAGTGATTTTAATTTGTTACTGCACCTTTTATGTGGGATTTTACATCTTTGATTCATGTTAATGTTGGGATTTGGTGAAATTATACCTGAGACTAGGTTTAAGTCCTGGAATTATTTGCTGGCATTGTACAGTTAAGGGCTAGTGATTAAGCTTCACATCGTACACATTTTTGGTGGGGATTTGAGAGCTAACGGATGTACATTTTTGATTCCTAGTAGTCAATTTACAAAGGGGAATTGTTAAGCTTGTTGAGAAGCCTTAAGGCTCGTTCATTCTTGCCTAAACACCGTGGACGTGCTGTTGGGGGAGTGGGTGTAAAGTGCAATTTGTGTCACACTCTCATTAAACTCGGGACAATGGCAGATGGGGTTAGGAGAGTCTAGTCCCATTGTTAACAAAAATTAAGGCGATCAGTAGCAGCATACAAAGGGCAATCTGACAGAATACGTAACAGGTTGCTAGGCTACTATGCCAACGCAGTAATGTAGACTGCGATGATTTTGCAAGACTGCTTGAAGAGTTTGGGGAAAAATGGGACGGCCTATGAACGAGCATTCTCAGCATATGAGCAACCGGCTATTGAGGATGAGGAATCCCAGGGAAGTTCGTCACAGGCTATGGACGAATTTCGAAAGGATGTTAGATTGCATCAGGAAATGAATATGTACAAAGATAAGTTAAGTACATTAAAGCCTAGATTCCAAGGGTAGGGTTGAACACCGCAGGTACCCCAAACAACGCACACCTGTCATTTGTTGCCCAAGTGCCCCAGTTGAATTTGCAACGGTTCGACGGAACCTTAACAGAGGACATAAAAAATTAAAAACATGTGAAAAAACTCAACAAAGGGTTTAAAGGTAATACTGCAACCTTTGATGGTGATTTCAAGTCTTAAAATTTTGGGGGGAAAAAAATGGAAAAGCCTTTTTTGCGGCTTTTGTTTAAACAGGTTTAAGGTGGGGAATTTAAAGTTTTTCACAAACAAATTCGATAACTTTTTTGGGATTGGGAAAATGAAAGTAAAAGTGGAACATTTGTTTTTCCCAAGGGGGGGGTTAAAAAACCCATAAAACAAAAAATGTAAATTTTGAAAGGGCCCCCTTAAGCCATTCACGGGCCTTTAACCCCAAGACTTTTTTTGGGGTTTTGGCCCTTGGGAAGAAAATTTTCAATCCTTAATTGAAAATTTTGGCGGGGGGTTCAGGGAACCCTGGGTCCGGTACCAATTAAAACTTTCCAACAGCAAAAAAAAAAATTAAAAAATTTTTCAAAGAGGGAAAAGGGGCTAACTTTACGGTTGTTGGATTAGAGAGTGGTTAAATTTTTTTGGAAATTTTAAACCCCAATAAAGCATTTCCCCCCCTTTACAAAAGGTTTTTAATTTTTTAAAGGAATTTTCCCGGGAAATTTTTTTTTAAGCAGGCCCTTAAGACATTCCAAAGATGAAAAAATTGGGGGGATAGGGATTGATATTAAAGAGTTTGGGAATTTTTGGGCTTATACCAGTTTGTTTAACCCGGCGGTCCACAAAAACGCATTTAAATAAGGCCCAAATTTGCCCCAGTTTGGGATATGCCTTTTTTCCCAAAAGGAACTTTAAAAATTTTTTAAAAATTAAATTTTCTTTTTTTTAAAGAATTTTGGGAATGAAGAAAAGGAATTTTTCCAAAGGTACTTTAAAATTTTAATCAAGCCAAGTTAACCCTAACCGGCCCCGTTTTTTTTAAATTTTTCAAAACAAAATTTTTTTTTCCAAACCCCTCCAAAAACCCCCCCCCTTAAAAATGGGTTTTTAAAAAAAAAAAAAAACCCCATAACCCCCCCCCGTTTGGGAAAAATCAAAGGGGGTTGCCGACATGCCCGTAAAACCTAGAGAATTTTATTTTGAGATTATGGCTTGACAAACAGTTTCAGAGTTTTTGCATGATGAAATGATTCAGAATGGGCCTTAGCCAGGTAATTCGAGGAAAACTGGCTACACGACGGGCATGAGTACACTTAAAATATCGGAAAAAATAGGCACGATAAAACAAATTATTGAAGGGTTGGGGGACTCATTCCCCCACCTGAGCGTGGTGGGGGGAAAAATTACCACTAAGGAGAAGTCGCAAACTTCCCCCAAAATTCGAGAAAAGCCCAAACCACCTCCTACAAAGGAAGGCAGTATTATGCCCGGGGCGAGCCCCACCACAGGGCCAAGGGAGAAGCCCAAAGTGGCCAGTATGGACGGTGCTTTTGTGACAAAAAAACGTTTTGGGGGTTTCAAGCTTCACCACCTAAACCCAAAAAGGGTTCACGACTAAGGGATTTGAGACTTTGTTTCAAGTGTTGGGAGAACATTTTCAGGGACTTAACCCCCACCCCGGGAGTGTCGGGGCTGCTGGAAGGAAACACCAAAATGCACTGTGCCTAATGATGGGTTAGCACAAGTTAAGGAGAGCAAATGCAAAAAAGGCGGAGAGCAAGAAAAGTCGGAAGTAGCATGGTGTGGGTACGGCACCGGAAAATTAGTTCGGTGAACAGTTTCAAGGGTCGGTGCCTTGCCCACCATAAGGCGGTGGTCACGAATGGGAAAAGCTGAAACGACCCGTTTGTTTCTTCGACAGTGGGGACAGAGATCCTTCATGGCGGAGAATCAGCAATAGGTTGAAGCTGGAGACAGTTGGTAAAGTTGAAAAGAAGGTGGAAGGGTTTGGGGGGGAAAGCCCCCCACGCAGGTCTTATCCCATTCAATGTGAGGGGTCAGGTTAGCCGGGGCATCGAGGAAATTTACCCTTTGATGGAAAAGACTGCCCTATATCATTACCACTTGGGGATGGTGCAGCAGTCAAACGTTTGAGGCAGGGGGGTGAAAAGCTACAAACCAACATTCACAGCAATGTTGTAAGAGGCATTTTGGTAGAGGGGTTTACATAGACGATTCGTTCAACGAAAAGGGTTATCAAGGAGGGTGTTGGCCTGAAACAGGACCCCAGCGGGTACATCGTAAGGCAAGTACCACTCACTTCCCTAACCCCGGAAAGGAGGGTCTGGTATTACTGACTGAGGCTGTATGGTGTGGGATTGGGGGTGCACGAAGGTCTGTCAGAGGCGAAATTTGGCAAACCGACAGTGGCCGGTCCAAAACTATGGGACCTGGATGATAGGGATTAAAGGTGCCACCGCCCCCCGAACAGAAGAGACTATCGAGATTACTTAACCATGTGCAGTTCAGGGTGGGCAGAAAAGGGTGCGATTTCCCAGGAAACCGGGCCACCCAACGCGCCCCATATTTCAAGAGGCCCGGGTCAGTTGAATTCTTTGGGTGAACAGCCTGCCAAGAAGGGCGGTGGGGAAATAGATGTATTTTAAGGAACAGCTGGCCCCGGGGTTCATTGAAAAGGCCCCAAATGCCACCCCTGGGGAAAACCCTTATCTTCCACCATGGCACCCAAAGGAGTCGGAAAACCCCCCCCATCAAGTGTCTTCAACTGCAGCCGCAGGCAGTCCCCGAAGCCATCGTTGAACGACTGTCTGCTCACAGGGCCCTCCCCTAGCAAAAATTTAGCAGATGTTTGTTGAGATTCGGACAGAACAAGCCTAGCGCAGACTTTTAAGCAAAGCCTTCCTAGATTGGTTTCAGCCACAGGACAGGGACTACAAAAAGTTCTTGGGGTTGGGCTAACAGGGGGGGGCCCCAAGCAAGGGAGATACCTAAGTTTTCAGCGCGGGGTTTTTTGGTGCCACTATTCCCCCACCCTATTACAGGCTCCTGACTACCACCGGGAACTGTAACAGCCCGTTTAAAAAAAATTACTGAAACCCTATTTTATGTAGCAAAAGCAAGGTACCAACCAGATGAAAGGCTGTTGATGGACATTTACCCCAGATCAAATCGGAGATGCTCTCGCTAACTGCCATTGAAGAATGGGTGACAAACAATCCAAAAAAGTTTTTAAAAGGGGCCCCGGGGCAGGTGGAACGTGACTATGCTGGCTATCAGTGCCCTTTAGGTAAAATCGGTGTTGGGGCGGAGTGGGAAAACAAGGAAACAGATTAGGCAAAGAGGAAGCCTTGGGGAAGGGGAAACTGACCAGGATCTTTGCTGACAAAGGCAGACTGCCTGATCCTTTTGGGGTTTTGACACCCATCACATTCGAGGGAGGGTGCTAGTAAAAAAGACCTGGGGGCTGAACCTAGGTTGGGACGGGCCCCTGCCGAAAGTCTGCCAGGAGTGGATTTTGGTTAACAATGCCTGGGAAATTGCACAAAATTCAAAAATTCCCCAGGTTCCCTCGGGGGGAAACCGGGTGGGATTATGACTTGCACGTCTTTTTGTGATCCTCCTCCAAGGCCTATGGGTCATTTACGAATTTGGAGGGGGGGACCAAGTCAAACTGGTCACCAGTCGTGCCGGGGGGACAACCCCCAAGGTTGCTCGATCCAAAACTAAGCCACGGCGATGTTGCTGGGAGCAAGACTGGGAAGTACGTAGAGGAGGTGTTAGTAATCTGAGGGGGACACCCACCTTATATGGACAACTCGGAAGTGGCCTTACGTGGGGCCGAATCAGGTCTAAACTCCCCTATGCAGGGAAACGGTTTAAAGGAGATACGGGAACAAGTCAACGTAACAATTCTTTTTGTGCCTACAGATAAAACCCAGCGCCCGAAAGCCGAGGGGTGACACCAGAAGCTGAGTAAAAAGCAGATTTGGTTCAAAGGCCCAGACTGGTTTTCCCGGGAAGGGATTGCGGGGCCCGACAAAATTCGTGGAACAACAGCAGATAGTACATTTTTCCGGGGGAACACGACACTGAATTTTTGCCCCCAGGCCTAAAAATCCATGGAGAAAAAATTGGACCGGAAGGGGGAAACGATTTGGAGGAAAAGCTACCCAAAGGGGCCAAGGCGCGTGTCCCCCTCGTGGGTCCCAAGAATATTGGATAAGGCAGTACCAAAGGGGAAAGGTTTCCAGGGTCTGGAAGTACTTGCGACCTGGCAGCAGGTTTTTTTGGGGGCAGGGGGGGCGTTCCAATTGACGCCAGGGGAACAGCAAATTGGTTCACTCATTGGGATTGTTCCTAATCACTGGGGTAATAAATGCAGGGGAAGAATTCAAAACATGAGCTCAGTTAAGGGGCCAAACATCCCCTTTGCTGCGGAAAGGGGGATGGGCGACGAGCTATTGATACAAATCCCCTCGGGCCTTGCATGGGGGGTTTGGAGATACCCTCCCTTCCTACGTCGAATTACTGGGTTAAGGGCGACTGCCCTCAAAAAAGGTGCTAAAAAGTTGCACAGTCTGCGGGCATACGATAGGAGGACCCTACCATACCCCGGTCCACCCCCGCTGCCCAACGGGGGCTATGACGGCCCTTTGGACGTAGGAATAGACTAACTGGGGCTAATCAATTGAAAAACCAGGGAATAGGGTGGGGCCTCAAAAATAATGTCTGCCTGTTTACTTGGGCCACTACCGACGGTGCATTTTTGGGGTTGGCAAAGATATGTTCGGACTTTCGGAAGTTGTTTAGGGGTTTACGGCCCCAAACCGTGCCCCGATTGATTATCCGGACAAAGGCACAAGTTTAGGGGGCCATAAAATTTTTTAGGGAAACTTAGGGGCAACGGAAATACGAAACACCCAGAGAAAAGGTGCAATGGGGTTCATAGCCCCGGGCGCCCCCGGCCCAAGGGGATTTTATGAAGCATGGGGGGCACAGCAAAAGGTGCATTTTTTGGGAAATCTCGAAACAGCAGGAGGGTGAGCTGTATGAACTGGGACTGTAGTTGGATAGAGGCAAGGTTAATAACAGGCCCCTGACCACGTAAAAAAATGGGGTTTACGAGCAAGAAGCTCTCACCCCCAATCAAGCGTTTGGAAGAAGGGTTGAGCCCTTCCCCGCAATTTGGTCCCGTCTTTCCAAGGACTGGATTATTATGGGCCAGATGGCCCCCCATCAAGAAGAACTGCACAGGGGCACAAAAAACTGGTGAACATTTCCCGGAAAAGGAACCAGGTGTGGCCAGGGATTAAAATTGACAACCTTTCGGAACTTTCTATGGGCCGACCCCGAGGGAAATAAGATGATGCTAAGTGAAGGAGACCTGGTGCTAGTAGAATCCGAGGCACCCAGGGCATACTGGCCTCTTGGCCTGGTAGTGTCAACCCATCCAGACTAGGCTGGGCGGTTGAGAATGGTGAAAGTAAGAATGAACGGTGTCGAGACTATAAGACCCATCAACAGGCTTTTACCTCTCGAGGTCCACACGGTGGGACCGGGACATGAGAAATTAGACCAGAGGCTGACCGAGCTGAGCGGCCGGACGACCCGTTGAACGGCGCTCAAGTCCAGGGCCCACTGGGAGGGCCTGCGGGAGGCAGACTTGATCTACACTTAGCGCTTACCTTTGCCGGCGGGAGGATGTGGAAATTTATTTGGTCCCTAAAGTTCCAAAGGACAGATCCAGCATGGCTGTACGGGACGGCTGAGCTGGATGGCCCTTATACCCCACCCAAACATGAAAGCATTCTCTCTTGTCGGCAATGGATTGTTGGTAGGCATGTATTTAATTTATAGATTTACTCTTCAGGGAAGGAGTAGGTAGTTTTACTGGTAGTACACTAATATTAGGATTATTGACGCAACTGTAGATAATAATAATGTAGACCTAAGACCTTAACATAGGTAGTAATAGGCCGATAATGTAGGCAAACACTAGGATAAGTTAGCTAGGGAGAACTGGCAGCCCTAGCTTGAATGACGAGGCGCGGGTCTCAAAGACACAATAGCGTCCTTCTTAAGACAGACACCAACTGGATAAGATGTGCCGTGATCAGCAGACGGCGCCCCCCACGTGCCTTCACATTTGAGACTTGGGGAAATCTGGTAGAGGCACCTCAATGTACCGTAGATGACCTCGTCCGTCAGGCCCATACAGTAAGACAAGACCTCCACTATTTCTTGTAGATTTCTGGACAGTGTCTGGGGAGTTTGTGAGTTGAGTTTTAACTGTGGGCCCGGTTGCAACAGGCAGAGCATACCCAGTAAGTACCAGTGTCTCAGAGCAGTCTGGAAGCTAGTGTCTGAGTCTGCATAGTTATACTAGGGGATACATATCCTCTTGGATATAGGAATTTCTGAGGTGCAGGCAGGACACTAATTACGATTGAATATTGCAGGAATTGAGGGTGCCGGTTGCACGTGGTTTCAGAGGGGAAGTCCAAAGGGGCTAAGACTAAGCTTAGGGAAGTGAAGATCAGGATATATGTTGCAACACCAAGTAAGTTAGTCCTTTAAACGTGCCTGCAGGAGAGTTTTCTTGCAACATCAATCATTTGTGAAAATCTGTCCTATAAGCCACTTGTGAGGCTGAGGTACCCACCTCAGAGCTCGGTGTCAACAGAGTTTGCCAGGGTAGGCGACTCACTTGGAGGCAGTCTACACAAATTTTCACAGGCTTCAAAGATGAGAGAAGCAGTACATTATTGTCAACCATAGCACCTCTGCTACTGATAACCTTAACAAGTAAGACAACACAGGCTTCAAGGATGAGAGAAGCAGTACATTCTTGTCAACCATAGCACCTCTGCTATTGATAACCTTAACAAGAAAGACAACACAGGCTTCAAAGATGAGAGAAGCAGTACATTCTTGTCAACAATAGCACCTCTGGTATTTATAACCTTAACAAGTAAGACAACACAGGCTTCAAAGATGAGAGAAGCAGTACATTCTTGTCAAACATAGCACCTCTGGTATTGATAACCTTAACAAGTAAGACAACACAGGCTTTAAAGATGAGAGAAGCAGTACATTCTTGTCAACCATAGCACCTCTGGTATTGATAACCTTAACAAGTAAGACAAAACAGGCTTCAAAGATGAGAGAAGCAGTACATTCTTGTCAACCATAGCACCTCTGGTATTGATAACCTTAACAAGTAAGACAACACAGGCTTCAAAGATGAGAGAAGCAGTACATTCTTGTCAACCATAGCACCTCTGGTACTGATAACCTTAACAAGTAAGACAACACAGGCTTCAAAGATGAGAGAAGCATACAGTCTTGTCAACCATAGGACCTCTGGTATTGATAACCTTAACAAGTAAGACAACACAGGCTTCAAAGATGAGAGAAGCAGTACATTCTTGTCAACCATAGCACCTCTGGTATTGATAACCTTAACAAGACAACACAGGCTTCAAAGATGAGAGATGCAGTACATTCTTGTCAACCATACCACCTCTGGTATTGATAACCTTAACAAGTAAGACAACACACTCTTCAAAGATGAGAGAAGCAGTACATTCTTGTCAACCATAGCACCTTTGGTATTGATAACCTTAACAAGACAACACAGGCTTCAAAGATAAGAGAAGCAGTACATTCTTGTCAACCATAGCACCTCTGGTATTGATAACCTTAACAAGTAAGACAACACAGGCTTCAAAGATGAGAGAAGCAGTACATTCTTGTCAACAATATCACCTCTGGTACTGATAACCTTAACAAGTAAGACAACACAGGCTTCAAAGATGAGAGAAGCAGTACATTCTTTCAACCATAGCACCACTGCTATTGATAACCTTAACAAGTAAGACAACACAGGCTTCAAAGATGAGAGAAGCAGTACATTCTTGTCAACCATAGCACCTCTGGTATTGATAACCTAAACAGATGACAGCAAAGAGACTGAACAGTCCCTGGCTAACACCCAGCATTCTCAAATCCATAAATACAAAACACCAATATGAAAAACAGTACAGAATGGGTCACATAACCAGAGACCAAACAAAACGTTACTCGTCAATCCTAACCAGCCTGATAAGAAGGGCAAAAAAATTGTATTATGAGAACAGATTATCCAACTTACGAGGTGATATAAAAAAGACCTGGAAAACCCTATCAGAAATTCTGGGAACAAAAAAGATATCACGAAATAGCGAAATAAAATTAGCAAAATCAGATGAACCCCAACTCCCACCAACAGAAACAGCAAACAGACTCAATGATTTCTTCTCCACTATAGGACAAAACCTTGCCAATAAAATCCCAAGCTCAGATACCCCACCAAATGACTACCTCACCGGCAACTACCCGAACACACTGTTCCTAGCTCCGACTAACCCATACGAAGTCTCCCTTATTATCAATGCACTAAAAAAACAAGGCAGAGATTTAAGTACCTTACCACCCTTTATATACAAAAAAGTGTCACAAGTGCTATCTCCAATCATTGCAACACTCTTTAACAAATCCATTGAATCCTCCACCTTCCCTACAGTACTCAAATAGCAAGGGTCACCCCGATCCACAAAGGAGAGACCAAACAGAGTTGAATAACTATAGGCCAATATCCAACTTACACCCTCTCTCAAAAATCTTCGAAAAATTAATTCATAAACGAATCTACTCCTACCTTATCTCCCAAAACATACTCAACCCCTGCCAATTTGGATTCAGGCCTAATAAAAAATACTAATGATGCTATTATACACATGCTAGAACATATATACACTGCAATAGAGAAAAAAGAAGTCCCACTGGGGATCTTCATTGACTTACGTAAAGCTTTTGATACAGTTGACCCATGACTTGCTCCACGTAAAATTGTCACACTATGGTATAAGAGGGCACTCCCTCAACTACCTCAAGTCATACCTCAGCAACAGAAGCCATATGTGTACGCAAATGGGGCAAACTCTTCTGCGCAACCAATTACAGTTGGTGTCCCACAGGAAGTGTCCTTGGCCCTCTTCTCTTCTCCTATACATAAATGACCTTCCAAATGCTTCGCAATACTCAAACCCACACTATTTGCAGATGACACTACATATGTCTTCTCTCACCCGAGCCCAGTCACACTAGCCAATACTGTAAATACCGAATTACAGAAAATATCTACCTGGATGAGGACTAACAACTTACACTAAACATTGACAAAACCTACTTCATTCAGTTTGGTAACAGAGCTACAGATGTCCCTCTTAACATAATGATAAACGGATCACCTATCACAAAGCTAACAGAGGGAAAATTCTTAGGAATCCACCTTGATAATAGACTCAAATTTCATACACATATACAACAAATTTCTAAGAAAATTTCCAAGACTGTAGGCATACTATCGAAGATACGGTACTATGTTCCACAGTCAGCCCTCTTGGCCCTAAATCACTCTCTTATTTACCCCTATCTCACCTATGGAATTTGTGCATGGGGCTCAACAACAATTAACCATCTCAGACCACTAATTACCCAACAAAAGGCTGCAGTTAGAATGATAACAAATTCTCACTACAGGCAGCACACTCCCCCAAATATTCAATACACTAAACCTACTCACCATACAAAACATCCATACTTATTACTGCACCTATTACATACATAGAACACTTAACTCTGATATTAACCCTCCCTCAAACATCTCCTTGCCAACCTCAACAGAACACATGACCATAAACACAAGGCACAGATCACTCTTTGATGTTCCTCGTGTTCATCTCACACTATGCAAAAACTCAATGCACATAAAAGGCCCTAAAATCTGGAATTCATTACCTGTAAATATAAAAGAAACACTACCTGTTTATAAATTCAAGTCTCTACTCAAAGATCACTTACTCACCCAAAACCAAATAATACTGAATAACTGAACCTTATAAATTGTATATCTTAAATGTTTCTCACAATTATATCACATAAATGTTAAACCTAAAACCGAATCTAACTTTATTATTTTTTAAATACACTACCAAACAGAATCCTTCATATGACCTGTCTTTGTAATACTCACTTGTGCTTTATAGTAATCTGTTTACATTAATGTTTTATCACTGACTCATCATTGCTTAGTTATCTTAAGTTAATTTTAACCCAGCCCGTAATGCTATGCATAGTATAAGTGGCTTTGGCATACTGCTCTTATCTGTATTTTTTTTTTTGTACCTCTGTATGTGTGCACAAATTTATAATAAATAAATAAATAATAAATAAATAAATAACCTTAACAAGTAAGACAACACAGTCTTCAAAGATGATAGAAGCAGCACATTCTTGTAAACCAAAAAACCTATTGAAATGATAACCTTAACAAGTAAGACAACACAGGCTTCAAAGATGAGAGATGCAGTACATTTTTGTCAACCATAGCACCTCTGCTATTGATAACCTTAACAAGTAAGACATCACAGGCTTCAAATTTGAGAGAAGCAGTACGTTCTTGTCAACCATAGCACCTCTGGTATTGAAAACCTTAACAAGTAAGACAACACAGGCTTCAAAGATGATAGAAGCAGTACATTCTTGTCAACCATAAGCCCTCTGGTATTGATAACCTTAACAAGTAAGACAACACAGGCTTCAAAGATGAGAGAAGCAGTACATTCTTGTAACCATAGCACCTATGGTATTGATAAACTTAACAAGTAAGACAACACAGGCTTCAAAGATGAGAGATGCAGTACATTCTTGTCAACCATACCACCTCTGGTATTGATAACCTTAACAAGTAAGACAACACAGGCTTCAAAGATGAGAGAAGCAGTACATTCTTGTCAACCATAGCACCTCTGGTATTGATAACCTTAACAAGTAAGACAACACAGGCTTCAAAGATTAGAGATGCAGTACATTCTTGTCACCATAGCACCTCTGGTATTGATAACCTTAACAAGTAAGAAAACACAGGCTTAAAAAGATGAGAGAAGCAGTACATTCTTGTCAACCATAGCACCTCTGTATGATAACCTTAACAAGTAAGAAACACAGGCTTCAAAGATGAGAGAAGCAGTACATTCTTTTCAAACCATATCACCTCTGGTATTGATAACCTTAACAAGCTAAAGAGGAACAACATTCTTCAACAGATGATGAAACCAACAAGTAAAAAATTCTTTTCAAACCATAGAAACCCTCTGCTATTGATAACCTTAACAAGAGAACACAGGCTTCAAAGATGAAGGAAGAGTACATTCTTGTCAACCATTAGCACCTCTTGTACTGATAACCTTAACAAGTAAGACAACACAGGCTTCAAAGATTAGAGAAGCAGAAACATTCTTGTCAACCATAGCACCTCTGGTATTGATAACCTTAACAGTAAAGAACACAGGCTTCAAAGATGAGAGAAGGAGGACATTCTTGTCAACCATGCACCTCTGTTTTGATAACCTTAACAAGTAAACAACAAAGGGCTTCAAAGATTAGAGAAGCAGTACATTCTTGTCAACCATAGCACCTCTGGTATTTATAACCTTTACAAGTAAGACAACACAGGCTTCAAAGATGAGAGAAGCGGGTACATTCTTGTCAACCATAGAAACCTCGGGTATTGAAAACCCTTAACAAGAAAGACAACACAGGCTCAAAGATGATAAAACAGTATATTCTTGTCAACCATAGCACCTCTGGTATTGATAACCTTACAAGTAAGACAACACAGCTTCAAAGATGAGAGAAGCAGTACATTCTTGTCAACCATAGCAACTCTGCTATTGATAACCTTAACAAGAAAGACAACACAGCTTCAAACATGAGAAAGCAGTACATTCTTGTCAACCATTGACCTCGGTATTGATAACCTTAACAAGTAAAAAACACGGCTTCAAAGATGATAGAAGCAAACATTCTTGTCAACCATAGAACCTCGGGTATTCATAACCTTAAGAAGTAAGACAACATAGGCTTCAAAGATGAGAGGAAGCAGTACATTCTTGTCAACCATAGCACCTCTGGTATTCTTAACCTTAACAAGTAAAACAACAATTCTTCAAAGATGAGAGAAGCAGTACATTCTGTCAACTATAGCATCTCTGCTATTGAATAAACTTAACAAGTAAGACAACACAGGCTTCAAAGATTAGAGAAGCAGTACATTCTTGTCAACCATAACACCTCTGGTATTGAAATCCTTAACAAGTAAGACAACACAGGCTTCAAAGATGATAGAAGAAGTATATTCTTGTCAACCATAGCACCTCTGGTATTGAAAACCCTTTAAACAAGTAAGACAACACAGGCTTCAAAGATTAGAGAAGCAGTACATTCTTGTCAACCATAGCACCTCTGGTATTGATAACCTTAACAAGTAAAACAACACAGGCTTCAAAGAACTTAATTCCTCACATTTCAACAATAGAAACAGAAACAAAAAGACTATATAGATATAATCAAAGTTTGTTAAGTTCTACCATTTTTGTGGGAATATTTATAATAAATGCTGTTAAAAGAATGAAGAGTCTTAGATTTATTGTATTTTGTTTATTTATTTATTTATTAATTTGAACATGATACAGAGAAGTGCAAGGAATGCAATTTTTAAAGTGCAACATGCCAAAGCCACTTGTATGCAGAGCATTATGGGCAGGCTTAAAATTAACTTAAGATTAACTAAGCAATGATATATTCAGTGTGCAAAAATTATTGTAAACAGATAACAATTTAGTTAAATGAGTATTACAAAGACAGGTCATATGGTCATTTACTGTGTTGCTGTGTAATCAGTAGAATGGAGTATTCTTTTAGGGAATGAAGTTAAATAGTAACAAAGTTTGATTGGGTCACAGGTTGACATTTATGTGATACAATAATGTGATACGTATATGAAATACAATTTATGAGATACAATTATACAGTATTTATTTAGTTGTGGGTTGAGTAAGTGATTTTTGAGAAGAGACTTGAATTTATAAACAGACAGTGTTTCTTTTATATTCGCAGGTAATGAATTCCAGATTTTAGGGCCTTTTATGTGCATTGAGTTCTTGCATGGCATGAGGTGGACACGAGGAACATCAAAGAGTGATCTGTGCCTTGTATTATGGTCATGTGTTCTGTTGAGGTTGTTAAGGAGAAAGTTTGAGGGGGGTTTATGTCAGAGTTAAGTGTTCTATGTATATAGTAGGTGCAGCAATATGTATGGATGTTTTGTATGGTGAGTAGGTTTAGAGTTTTGAATATTGGTGGAGTGTGCTGTCTGTAGTGGGAATTGGTTATCATTCTGACTGCAGCCTTTTGTTGGGTGATTAGTGGTCTGAGATGGTTTATTGTTGTTGAGTCCCATGCACAAATTCCATAGGTGAGATAGGGGGTAAATAAGTGAGTGATATAGGGCCAGGAGGGCTGACTGTGGAACATAGTACCGTGTCTTCGATAGTATGCCTACAGTCTTGGAAATTTTTTTTGGAAATTTGTTGTATATGAGTTTGAAATTTGAGTCTATTATCAAGGTGGATTCCTAGGAATTTTCCCTCTGTGAGTTTTGTGATAGGTGATTCATTTATCATTATGTTAAGAGACACATCTGCAGCTCTGTTATCAAACTGAATGTAGTAGGTTTTGTCAATGTTTAGAGTAAGTTTGTGGGTCCTCATCCAGGTTGATATTTTCTGTAATTCAGTATTTACAGTATTGGCTAGCATGAATGGGCTCAGGTGAGAGTAGACGTATGTAGTGTCATCTGCAAATAGTGTGGGTTTCAGTAGTTGCAATGCATTTGGTAGGTCATTTATGTATATGAGAAAGAGAAGAGGGCCTAGGACACTACCCTGTGGGACACCAACTGTAATTGGCTGCACAGAAGAGTTTGCCCCATTTGTGTACACATATTGGCTTCTGTTGCTGAGGTATGACTTTAGGTAGTTGAGGGAGTGCCCTCTTATACCATAGTGCGACAATTTTATGTGGAGCAAGTCATGGTCAACTGTACTGAAAGCTTTACGAAAGTCAATGAAGATCCCCTGTGGGACTTCTTTTTTCTATATTGCTGTATAAATATGTTTTAGCATGTGGATAATAGCATCATTAATATTTTTATTAGGCCTGAACCCAAGTTGACAGGGGATGAGTATGTTGTGGGAGATGAGGCAGGAATAGATATGCTTATGGATTAATTTTTCAAAGATTTTAGAGAGAGGGTGTAAGTTGGACATTGGCCTATAGTTATTCAAGTCTGTGTGGTCTCCTCCTTTATTGTGGAGAAATTTTCTCCAGGAGGGGGTTATCAGCCCCTTTCAGCCCTGAGAGGCCCAGCCCTCTCAGAAGGGACAAGCATCTTGTTTATTGCTACAGCAAGTAATTGATCCCAGATGCAGTACCAGTATGCGACGTGTGGTCAAGCGACCACCGCTCCATGCAAGACTCCAGTGTTGCAAAGTGTATTTTAATAAAAGACAGTCCATCTCTTACCTTAGCAGGACAATTAAGGAAAATCCTGCTCCCACTTTATTACCATGGTAAAGATAGTGTACATTGTTGTCTATGCTTAAGACAGCAAGATTCAAGCATTCTGCTTTGCTTTATAGTGGAAGTTTAGCAAGGAAGCAAAAAGTACTATGTCAGCTTTTCCTTTATGTACTACTGGTAGTGATGGTGTAGGACGCTGTGGCATCTTCAGATTACTTTTGACTCTACTGAGAGTCACACTGATGCCAGGATAACCAACAAAGAACACTGATCCGTGCGTTAGTGTGAACAAAGTGTCTCATAAAACAGAATAAACACTTAAGAGAAGCATGATCAGCTTCTTCAGTGATAAAATTGTGAACAATAAAGACAAATCTTGTGGAACATAGTGTGCCAGTGTGTGTATTCCTAGACTATGGAAGACGTGGACATCCAAGGACACTTCAGCTTCTTTCAAGTCACCGATATCTGTCGAAGGTGTGAAGAACACCATAGCTCATGCTACAAGAGCAAGGTAGATTACAAATTTTTTGTAGTATGGGGAACTGCCCAGTTCTTGAGCCGCAAGAGTTTTGTAATCAACCTATAGAACAGCATGAGGTGCGGTCTTTTGAGTCCACACAAGTATGTAATTTTGTCAGCAATCAGTGAATGAAATATGCTGACATAACACCCCCCAGCGGTAATTTATAATCTTACAAATTATAACTCATTTCAGCCCATTGAGGAATGACTTCGACAACTTCTCAAGACCTCGACTGCAGGGGTGGCTGTGCAGGCGATGAGCTGTCTTTCTAAGCTAAGTTTTCCCTATATTTAATTTATAAGCTTAGCTGGTAATCCCATTTCTCAACATTTTGGTCATGCTCGAACCATATAAAGGCCACACTGTGGTCCAAATATGTTGTACTACAGTGTACAAATAACCAACGAGCCAAGGTCCTTCAAAAAAAGCTGTAAAACTAGTGTTTAACAATATAAATCAGAATATATGAGTCCCTCAAGACTCAATCACAGAGAATGGGCAGCCAAAACAAAACGGGCGCTCACCCAGCGTTCACCCAAAGAAAATGGGAGCTGGGTGACTCACCCAACAAGGAAACGGGGGCTGGCACCCGTCATCTACTGCTCCAAGCTCGAGAAACGCTGACTACGGCAACAGCCCAACTGATGTTCAGTTTGTCTGAGTGTATATACACATAGTGTTTATAATGTTTATAGACAGAGATTAAGAGACAAGATTGTGTTAAAGTTTGTTTCTTATAGATATACCTGTTATATTAAAGGAACTTATATATTAAGTGTATCCTTTCAAATACATATTAACAGTGACATTTATATATGTGTAAGTAATATTCATGTGTGATTTACAGTTATACAATGACATAGTGTACAGTGAATGAAGCATATAACGTTATTTACGATTAATCATCGTGGTCAGGCTGACACAGCAAACTCAAGCCATAAACACCAGCCATATATACTATGTACCCTTCATGGTCATTGACCATGAGGTTAAGCTTAGTAGGTCAGTAGTGTCTGACTAGATTATTGCTTTTGTTAAGCATAACAAAAACTCAGCTGTTTATAGGAGTACAGTGTTTTTTAAAAACTATAAGTGCGGCTTATATGGAGTTTACCAGGAGAGAGTTCCGGAGGCCAACGCCCCAGTGGCCTGGTCTGTGATCAGGCCTTCTGGTGGATAAGAGCCTGATCAACCAGGCTGTTACTGCTGGCTGCACACAAACCAACGTACGAGCCACAGCCCGGCTGGTCAGGAACCGACTTTAGGTGCTTGTCCAGTGCCAGCTTGAAGACTGCCAGGGGTCTGCTGGTAATCCCCCTTATGTATGCTGGGAGGCAGTTGAACAGTCTCGGGCCCCTGACACTTATTGTATGGTCTCTTAACGTGCTAGTGACACCCCTGCTTTTCATTGGGGGGATGTTGCATCGTCTGCCAAGTCTTTTGCTTACATTGTGAGTGATTTTCGTGTGCAGGTTCGGTACTAGTCCCTCTAGGATTTTCCAGGTGTATATAATCATGTATCTCTCCCACCTGCATTCCAGGGAATACAGGTTCAGGAACCTCAAGCGCTCCCAGTAATTGAGGTGTTTTATCTCTGTTATGTGCACCATGAAGGTTCTCTGTACATTTTCTTGGTCAGCAATTTCACCTGCCTTGAAAGGTGCTGTTAGTGTGCAGCAATATTCCAGCCTAGAAAAAAACAAGTGACCTGAAGAGTGTCATCATGGGCTTGGCCTCCCTAGTTTTGAAGGTTCTCATTATCCATCCTGTCATTTTTCTAGCAGATGTGATTGATACAATGTTATGGTCCTTGAAGGTGAGATCCTCCGACATGATCACTCCCAGGTCTTTGACGTTGGTGTTTCTCTCTATTTTGTGGACAGAATTTGTTTTGTACTCTGATGAAGATTTAATTTCCTCGTGTTTACCATATCTGAGTAATTGAAATTTCTCATCGTTGAACTTCATATTGTTTTCTGCAGCCCACTGAAAGATTTGGTTGATGTCCACCTGGAGCCTTGCAGTGTCTGCAATGGAAGACACTGTCATGCAGATTCGGGTGTCATCTGCAAAGGAAGACATGGTGCTGTGGCTGACATCCTTGTCTATGTCAGATATGAGGATGAGGAACAAGATGGGAATGAGTACTGTGCCTTGTGGAACAGAGCTTTTCACCGTAGCTGCCTCGGACTTTACTCTGTTGACTACTACTCTCTGTGTTCTGTTAGTGAGGAAATTATAGATCCATCGACCGACTTTTCCTGTTATTCCTTTAGCACGCATTTTGTGCTCTATTACGCCATGGTCACACTTGTCAGAGGCTTTTGCAAAGTCTGTATATATTACATCTGCATTCTTTTTGTCTTCTAGTGCATCTATGGCCTTGTCGTAGTGATCCAATAGTTGAGACAGACAGGAGCGACCTGTTCTAAACCCATGTTGCCCTGGGTTGTGTAACTGATGGGTTTCTAGATGGGTGGTGATCTTGCTTCTTAGGACCCTTTCAAAGATTTTTATGATATGGGATGTTAGTGCTATCAGTCTGTAGTTCTTTGCTATTGCTTTACTGCCACCTTTGTGGAGTGGGGCTATGTCTGTTGTTTTTAGTAACTGTGGGACGACCCCCTTGTCCATGCTCCCTCTCCATAGGATGGTAAAAGCTCGTGATAGGGGCTTCTTGCAGTTCTTGATAAACACGAAGTTCCATGAGTCTGGCCCTGGGGCAGAGTGCATGGGCATGTCATTTATCGCCTGTTCGAAGTCATTTGGCAACAGGATAACATCAGATAGGTTTGTGTTAACCAAATTCTGTGGCTCTCTCATAAAGAATTCATTTTGTGTCTTCGACTCTCAGTCTGGTTAGTGGCTTGCTAAAAACTGAGTCATATTGTGACTTGAGTAGCTCACTCATTTCCTTGCTGTCATCTGTGTAGGACCCATCTTGTTTAAGTAGGGGCCCAATACTGGACGTTGTTCTCGACTTTGATTTGGCATAGGAGAAGAAATACTTTGGGTTTCTTTCGATTTCATTTATGGCTTTTAGTTCTTTCCACGATTCCTGACACCTATCAGATTCCTTTAGCTTAAGTTCGATGCTTGCTATTTCTCTGATCAGTGTCTCCCTACGCATTTCAGATATATTGACCTCTTTTAGCCGCTCTGTTATTCTTTTCCGTCACCTGTAAAGGGAGCACCTGTCTCTTTCTATTTTACATCTACTCCTCCTTTTTCTTAGAGGAATAAGTCTTGTGCATACATCGAGTGCCACCCAGTTAATCTGTTCTAGGCATAAGTTGGGGTCTGTGTTGCTTAGTATATCTTCCCAGCTTATATCGGTTAGGACTTGGTTTACTTGGTCCCACTTTATGTTTTTGTTATTGAAGTTGAATTTTTTGAATGCTCCCTCATAACTAATCTCATTATGTCGTTCTGGGGCTCTGCGCATACATGTCTGAACCTCAATTATGTTGTGATCTGAGTATATTGTTTTTGATATGGTGACATTTCTTATCAGATCACCATTGTTAGTGAAGATGAGGTCTAATGTATTCTCCAGTCTAGTAGGCTCTATTATTTGCTGGTTTAAATTGAATTTTGTGCAGAGATTTAAAAGCTCGTGTGAGTGTGAGTTTTCATCAGAGCTGCATCCTGGTGTTATTACTGCAACAATATTATTTGCTATATTCCTCCATTTTAGGTGCCTTAAGTTGGTGCTAGAATTTTCAATATACAATTAAGATGGCTTTTTTGAGAACTCAGTTTCAGTCTTTACAGACTAAGATTACACAATTAGAAAATCTAATTTCAGTCTGTATAGGATTAACTCAAGATACAAACATAGATTTTGATGATCTTGAAATCAAATTTGAAATACTTACACAACGTCTGAAATAATTAATTCAGACTATACACATTATGAAAAGAATTTTCAGGTCGCTCCTGTCTGTCTCAACTACTGGATCACTACGACAAGGACCTAGATGCACTAGAAGACAAAAAGAATGCAGATGTAATATATACAGACTTTGCAAAAGCCTTCGAAAAGTGTGACCATGGCGTAATAGCGCACAAAATGCGTGCTAAAGGAATAACAGGAAAAGTTGGTCGATGGATCTATAATTTCCTCACTAACAGAACACAGAGAGTAGTAGTCAACAGAGTAAAGGCCGAGGCAGCCATGGTGAAAAGCTCTGTTCCACAAGGCACAGTACTCACTCCCATCTTGTTCCTCATCCTCATATCCGACATAGACAAGGATGTCAGCCACAGCACCGTGTCTTCCTTTGCAGATGACACCCGAATCTGCATGACAGTGTCTTCCATTGCAGACACTGCAAGGCTCCAGGCAGACATCAACCAAATCTTTCAGTGGGCTGCAGAAAACAATATGAAGTTAAACGATGAGAAATTTCAATTACTCAGATATGGTAAACACGAGGAAATTAAATTTTCATCAGAGTACAAAACAAATTCTGACCACAAAATAGAGCGAAACACCAACGTCAAAGACCCGGGAGTGATCATGTCGAAGGATCTCACCTTCAAGGACCATAACATTGTATCAATCGCATCTGCTAGAAAAATGACAGGATGGATAATGAGAACCTTCAAAATGAGGGTTGCCAAGCCCATGATGACACTCTTCAGGTCACTTGTTCTATCTAGGCTGGAATATTGCTGCACACTAACAGCACCTTTCAAGGCCGGTGAAATTGCTGACCTAGAAAATGTACAGAGAACCTTCTCAGCGCGCATAACGGAGATAAAACACCTCAATTACTGGGAGCGCTTGAGGTTCCTGAACCTGTATTCCCTGGAATGCAGGTGGGAGAGATACATTATTATATACACCTGGAAAATCCTAGAGGGTCTAGTACCGAACTTGCACACAAAAATCACTCACTATGTAAGCAAAAGACTTGGCAGACGATGCAACATCCCCCAATGAAAAGCAGGGGTGTCACTAGCACATTAAGAGACCATACAATAAGTGTCAGGGGCCCGAGACTGTTCAGACTGCCTCCCAGCATACATAAGGGGGATTACCAACAGACCCCTGGCAGTCTTCAAGCTGGCACTGGACAAGCACCTAAAGTCGGTTCCTGACCAGCCGGGCTGTGGCTCGTACGTTGGTTTGCATGCAGCCAGCAGTAACAGCCTGGTTGATCAGGCTCTGATCCACCAGGAGGCCTGGTCACAGACCGGGCCGCTGGGGCGTTGACCCCCGGAACTCTCTCCAGGTAAACTCCAGGTATGAGGATGAAATTAAAAATGTTTTGGATACTTTTAGTAATCAACAATTAAGGTGGACAGGAGTACAGGCAATTTGCCGAGAAACTCTGTCAAAGAGACCTACTGTAACTAGTGGTCAAACACCTGTTACACCTGTAACAACAACAAGTGTCCCATTTACAATTTTACCTACCCTGTCATTACCTATTTTCCAAGGTCATAATTATGAAGAATTCATTAGTGGTTTTCAATCCATAGTAAATTCACGAACTGACATAGATGAGATTGTTAAGTTCAATTATCTTAAATGTCTTGTGAAGGGAGAACCCTATGAACTGATTAAGTCATTTCCGGTGGTTAAAGGCAATTATCAAATAGCCTTACATGTCTTAGCAGGCAATTACTTTGATGCTGACAAAGCCATAGTTAGACATGCAGTCTTAATATCAAGCTTGAAGCCACCCAAACATTGTTTTTCAGATTTACAGGCATTTAGAATCACATTAGGCAATAGTCTCAGATCTCTAGGTGCTAAATATGACCTAAGACAATGTGATTGGTTTATCAGTGGTATTGTACAAGATAAGTTGTCACCACAAACTATTGAACGATTAAATATTATGCTCAATAAATGCTATTTCACTTGTGAGGAAATTAGCAATGGCTTACAAACAATAGTTTCATGCATGCAAGCAACGAGACAAGATGAAAAATCCACAAATCCCGTGGATAATAAACCTTCAAAGAAGTATAAAAAGAGTATACATACTCCCACCAAACCACAGAATGGGAAATCCCATATAGGCATTTATCAAGCTGTGATTACAACAGACAGTAAACAAACTGTCACACATTAACGTACTCCAAAATGTGTACTTTGTGATGGAACACATTAGGCACAGTATTGTAGTCAATACACATCAATGGAGGCACGTAAACAACGTGTTCATCAGCTGAAAAGGTGCATCAAGTGTTTAGGTGAACACAAGGGAGGAAAATGCTCACTTAAGAAGTGTTTTAAATGCAAGGGTGTGCATCATACAGCATTATGCCCAAATACTTTTGCTGAACAGCAGATGACTTCCACAGAATCAGGAGGATAACAAGCAACAACATTAAATGTGAGAGATAAGTTTAAAGCAACTGCTCTCCCGGTAGCTCGAGTTGAGTTATCTAATAAATTACACAAAACCAATGTGCTAACACTATTTGATCAAGGCTCACAAATGTCCTTCATAAGAAGAACAGTGTTGCAGAAACTGAATAAACAACCCTATGCCAAATTACAGTTAGATATAGCTGGTTTTTTCTACAATTCTGGTAAACAGACATATGACCTACCCAGAATCACTGTTGGTCTAGGAAACAGGAAAAAGACAGTAGAAGCTGTGGTAGTAGATGATTTGCCTAAGTCTGTGCAGATCCAGGGATTAAAAGAAATAGTTGCAGCACTGAAAGCAGCTAAGGCCAAGTTAGCCTGTCCTGACATACAGACGGACACTATTAGTCCAATTGATTTAATCATTGGAAGTGATTATTATCACTGTTTTGTGCAAAATATATTAAGTAAACATGATGTTCACTTGCTGAAAACAGGAGGAGGCCACATGATATGTGGTCCCATTCCCTCTCAAAGTGGGAAAGAAGCTGATATTGATTCAGTGGAAAATGTACTAGTTACGAGAATAACCGCTGATCATGTACCACAGCAAAAATTATCACTACTGGAAGAAATGAATGAACCAGTTGATAAATTGTGGGATTTAGATGCGATAGGTATTGATGTAAATAAAACAAGCCCACAAGAGTCTCAGACTTATAACCAATATTTGGACACTGTCAAATATAAAGATGGACAGTATTGGGTAAGGTTACCATGGAAATTAAATCCACCACATCTGCCTAGCAATTATCGCATGGCTTTCGGACAGATGAAAGCACAAATACATGAGCTCCGGAAGAATCCAGAATGTATGATAATATACAAGAACAGTTGGACAATAAATTCATTGAGGAAGTAGTCGAAGACAAGTTGAAGGCAGTAGCTCATTATCTCCCACACCATGGAGGCAGAAAAGATTCTGATGTATCAATCGCATCTGCTAGAAAAATGACAGGATGGATAATGAGAACCTTCAAAACTAGGGAGGCCAAGCCCATGATGACACTCTTCAGATCACTTGTTCTATCTAGGCTGGAATATTGCTGCACTCTAACAGCACCTTTCAAGGCAGGTGAAATTGCCGACCTAGAAAATGTACAGAGAACTTTCACGGCGCGCATAACGGAGATAAAACACCTCAATTACTGGGAGCACTTGAGGTTTCTAAACCTGTATTCCCTGGAACGCAGGAGGGAGAGATACATGATTATATACACCTGGAAAATCCTAGAGGGACTAGTACCGAACTTGCACACGAAAATCACTCACTACGAAAGCAAAAGACTTGGCAGACGATGCACCATCCCCCCAATGAAAAGCAGGGGTGTCACTAGCACGTTAAGAGACCATACAATAAGTGTCAGGGGCCCGAGACTGTTCAACTGCCTCCCAGCACACATAAGGGGGATTACCAACAGACCCCTGGCAGTCTTCAAGCTGGCACTGGACAAGCACCTAAAGTCAGTTCCTGATCAGCCGGGCTGCGGCTCGTACGTTGGTTTGCGTGCAGCCAGCAGCAACAGCCTGGTTGATCAGGCGCTGATCCACCAGGAGGCCTGGTCACAGACCGGGCCGCGGGGGCGTTGACCCCCGAAACTCTCTCCAGGTAAACTCCAGGTAAACTCCACTATGTGTTGTATATAATTGCAGCGCACGTGCAAATAAAGATGTAGCAAGTCTTAATGACTGTCTGATGACCGGACCCTCACTAACTGAGAAGCTTTAAGACGTGCTTATGAAATTTCGCACAAACCCATATGTCTACACGGCTCATATTTCCAAGGCTTTCTTAAGAGTAAGACTACAAGAAATAGATAGAGATTATACTCGATTCTTGTGGCCTTAAAATCCACATGATCCTCAAAGTCCTGTGAAAACTTATCGTTTCAAATCAGTATTATTTGGTGCAACATACTCTCCATTCTTGCTAGAAGCTACTCTAAATACACATTTGAAGAAATCTGAAAGTCCCTTCAAAGAAATCTTAAAGAAAAGTTTCTATGTGAACAATCTTCAAAGTACTGTGAATAAAGAGGATGATTTGAAATCCTTATCTATACAGAGAAGCTAACAAGGAGATGAAAGAAGCAAATATGCCTCTAAGGATGTGGAATACAAATTCAAAGCAATTAAGGGAACTTATCAAAGAAGATTTCCCTGAAGCTGAAATTCCTGATTGCAACAATATGCTGGGACTTAACTGGAACACACAGGAAGATACTTTGAGTCTCAAAAAGATAAACAATAAATCGTGCAGTACACTCACTAAACGTAGTTTACTGTCAGAGGCATCACAATGTTTTGATCCTCTAGGACTCGTCTCACCAATTACCATAAAGGGTAAAATGCTTATGCAAGATGCGTGGAAGCTCAAAATTGGATGGGATGAGAACTTGCCTCTAGAAATGAGTCAAGCATGGGATGAAATATCCAAGGAGTTTAAACAACTTCATCAAATTACATTTCCCAGACAAATAGGTCAAGAGGGAAACAAGTACACATTACATGTGTTCTGTGATGTGTCAACCAGAGGTTATGGCGCTGTAGCTTACATGAGTAATGGTGAAGGAAGTACATTAATTACTTCAAAGGCCAGGGTAGCACCCTTGAAGGTCAGAACAGTACCACAATTGGAACTGACAGTACTCTGTGTAGGTACAAAATTAGCTGTCTATCTCAACAAAGTACTTGATCATCTCACTATTGAAAAAACCGTGATCTGGAGTGATAATGAAGAAGTTCTCCAGTGGTATTCGATTGAAAACCCGGTATTCGATACGATTCGTACGAGACGTGTCCACGTGTGGCCTGAACTGCCCCGTGTGTGCTAGTGTCTACAAGCCAGCCAGTGTGTGTGCATCTAAGGATACATTTGGTACATTCCATATTATCACTGTGTTTGGTGCTTGTTTCTGCAAAATAAGTCACCATGGGCCCCAAGAGAGCTTCTAGTGCCAGCCCTTCCAGAAAAAAAGGCGCTAATGACGTATGAAATGAAGAAAGAGATAATTGCAAAGAACGAAAGTGGAGTGCGTGTGTCGGAGCTGGTTAGGTTGTGTAATAAACCCCAATCAACCATCTCTACTATAGTGACCAGGAAAACGGCACTCAAGGAAGCTGTTCTTGCAAAAGGTGCAACTGTGATTACGAAACAGCAACCGCAAGTGTTAGAAAATGTTGAGAGACTGTTATTGGTGTGGATAAATGAAAAACAGATAGGAGGAGATAGCATCTCTCAAGCGATCATTTGTGAAAAGGCTAGGCAGTTGCATGACGATTTGGTAAAGAAATTGCCTGCAACTAGTGGTGATGTGAGTGAATTTAAGGCCAGCAAAGGTTGGTTTGAAAGATTTAAAAATCGTACTGGCATACTGTTGTGATAGAAACACAGGCCTTATCTCTAGGCTTTATTGAACATAGAATCTTCATAGTACTTCTGCAACAACATCTAATAATGGCTTCTACAGGGATGGTGATGTCTTGCATATGTCAAGAGAAAAGTTATAACTACAGGCCACATATTTAAACTCACCATGTAATCTGCATCACTGATAAATGGATATAGTAGGAGAGAATCACACACCATGTGTTGGCACCCATGACACACACCAAACTGTTGTTGTTGTTAAGGGCCCCAAGAGGTGGTGCAGTATTATCCTGCTGCTGCTCCCCACAGGACCAGTATCACTACAATCTCCCCCTTCTAAAATATCAGAGACAGTAATCTCCCAAACTGTTAGGTGGGCGACGTACACGTCCCGACCTTCGTAGCCCTTGAGCCTCTTCACCAGGTTCGATATTTTCCAGCGGGGTTTGATTAACTGCTGGAGCAGAATCCTCTATTTCCATAGGGGTAGTCTCAAGGGGCTTTCCAGGAGAAAACGAAGCATCTTTCACATCTATTGGTGTATCTTGAGATTCCACACTAATAGGGATTTCAACTGGGGCTAAATGTCTTGTAGATACTGTAGTCTCTTCACCAGTTTGGTAGCGAATGTGGGCGTAATGTGGATTAGCTTGCAGGAGCTCTACCTCTTCCACTAAAGGATCCGTCTTGTTCATCCTACGGTGACTCTTCAGGAGAACGGGTCCAGGATGACATAACCAAGTGGGCACGGAGGCTCCCGTAGAGGAACGACGTGAATAGTTGAGGAGTCTTTCATGAGGGGTTGCATTAGTAGCTGTGCACAGCAGTGATCTAATAGAGTGAAGAGCATCAGGTAGGACAGTTTGCCAGTGTTGAACAGGTAGATTGCGCGACTTCAATGTCATTGTAACTGCCTTCCATATAGTACCATTGAACCGCTCCACTTGACCATTGCCTTGAGGGTTGTAGCTTGTTGTTCTGCTGCAGGCAATACCTTTGCTAGCCAAAAACTCCTGAAGTTCGTTACTCATGAACGAGGATCCCCTGTCTGAATGGATATAAGCGGGGCTCCCAAAAAATAGAGAAAAAACTGGGGAAAGACAACTAAAAAACATTTGAAGCAGCCATATTTGCACAGGGGAATAAAAAAGGGAAACCTTAAATATTATCTTTTTTAGGAAATTCCTATTCTGATTTTGCTTGGTAGAGGTCCTTGAAATCTATATTCAATCTTTCGAAAGGCTGGGGTGGATTTTATGAATGAGTCTTTTTGGTGATGAAAGTTTGGCTTGCACTTGCAAACTTGCTGCTTGAAATTTGTCGCACATCTTCCACTGGTGGGCTTGTTTTTTGATTGACAAATGGTACAGGCGTGTAACTCCTGGGTGACAAAGCCTTGTGGGAGCTGAGAGTGATTGCAAATCAGACATGCTGTCCAAGTGAGCCCTAGGAATGATCGGGTTTGGATGTTCTTTTGACCCGGTCGGTACGAATATCAAAGTCATAACCGATATTTCCATCCCCCAGCGAAATATTTGTCATTCTTTACCCTATTTTGTCCCCTTTGTGAACATATCATACGGCCCTTTGGGTTTTCCCCCTTAGGGGAAAATTTTCTCCCAGTTAAATAATGCCCCCAGTGGTGAACTGTTTTTGATGGCCGGGCCCTTTCCCTTTTTTCTACAGCGGCATAAATTTTTCTTGACCCTTAAAAAATTTCTAAAAAAAGGCTAGGGTCGTCCTGCCTGAGATAAGACTGCGAAAAATGGAAATGTCAGATGCACCCTTTTCCCATTTCGAAGGTAGGGATCATCAATGGCTTAAATACTGTTTTTTCAATGTCCTGTTTGGAGTAGGGAAAAAGCGGCTTTGTTTCCCTTTGTAAAAGGGAAATGTGTAGAAACTCAAGGGGCGGATTACTTGAATAGTTGTAGATCATTGTGAGTAAAAGCAAAAGGGACCAAGAGTTCTTCGGAGTGATTTTTTGCTTGGGGCCCGGGGAAGTTCCCTAGAGGGTTTTAGTCGTTCAGGGTTGGGAATATTAAAATTTTCCACTACAAAAACCAGGATGCTAGCCTTTTGTTGAAAAAGTGCACTTTTCCTCATTGTAACTGATTTTTTCTTTTTGGGCGGTTTCCCCAAAAAACTTATCAAGGTTTGCTCTGTTCCCCTGGATCTTGCAAAATGGTAACATTATCTAAATAGGGAAAGTTCCTGAGTTGCTCTTCCTAAATGGGGAAACCATAATTCTTGGAAGCAGGCTCCCCCATTGGTGACTCCAAAAGGGATTGGAAAACTGAAAAGGGCCATCATAGCCTGAAACGTGTGTATGGTTTTCTTCTTTCCCTTATAGGGACTTGATGATAGGCACTCTGTAGATCAATTGTGCTAACCATAGTAGGAAATTTTGTTCACTTATCGTCAATTCGAGGTAGAGGGTACCCTTTAAAGAAGTGTTAAATTTGTTGATTGTCTCAGAGTAATCGATACCCAGTCCCCCTTTCCTAAAACCATCTTTAAAACAACAACCTGTGCACCCCAAGGGGGAATCACTCGGTTCTATAATCCCTCCTTGCCCCTCTGGTTCTTTCTCAATGAACATCCGATCCTCATAAGAATAGTGGCGTGCTTAGTGATATAGGATGGAATCGCGGTAAGATTAAAAACAGTTTGGTGGGTCTACCCTTAAAGTGTAAGCCCAAGACAACAAGGGAGGCAGTTCACCTCCATATGTTAAGGTGACACTACATGGTTCTAAAAGTCTGACCAAGGATAACATCAGAGCACAGTTGTGGCAAAAATAGCTAAATGTCATCTTGATAATCCTTTCCTTAAACTCTGAGTTTTCCCTTACAAAACCCTAAGGTCTGCTAGGAGAGATGTTGTGCCATGGAAAAAGGTACTGTGAGTGATGTAGAGTCAAGGAGAGCCGTTTAACTAAGTCAAGGTTATGAAACTCTTTGAGCTGCCCCTATCAATAAGACCATTACTTCTGTCCCTTTGTGAATATTTCACAATGCCTTTGACAGTGAATTTGGGGGTGCCGCGAAATCACTGTTGCTAGAGTCGCCTGATCACGGAATGTGGGGGATAGCTCTTGTTGATGCATTTTCCCGGGCATACTTTAGCAAAGTGACCTTTCTTGGGCTTTTGGCACATTTCTTCACGAGCAGGACACTTTGGGGGTGGTGTCTTTAAAAAAAAACAAAAAAAAACCCCCGTACCTGCTGCTGCTGTCACTGAGGCAGGTTTTCCCCAGTAAAATTCATTGCAAGAGCTTGGTCAGGAATTGCGCACTTACCACTCGAGAAGGCTGGTGGGATGTTACTTTAGAATTCTTCTGGGGGATCAGGCTCTTGCCCGGTTAAAGGCGCGGCTAAGCGAGAGTTTTATTCTCCCAAAAAACGCTTTCCCTTTTTATTGGGATTGCAGGTCACTGTAAAAGATCCGATGGGGCTCTTCACAATACTGAGCAGCTGTCCTGCTTGGAAGTGACAGTCCTTCCTAAAAAATTTTTAGTGTTGAAAGTATTCCCCTAAGGATTCATCAATCTGCTGGGGCGAGTTGCAAGGGAGCGGCAAAGATTCATTTGTAGGTTTAATATACTGAGATTTGGGGTTTTTAAAGCATCTTGTAGGTATTACATCAGAAATAGCCTCATATATTTAGGGGGG
The DNA here is from genome assembly GCF_026875155.1 of Cherax quadricarinatus. NCBI lineage: Eukaryota > Metazoa > Arthropoda > Malacostraca > Decapoda > Parastacidae > Cherax > Cherax quadricarinatus. Next base: position 25,061,617 of record NC_069452.1, read on the forward strand.
CACAAAATTGATGAGCAGATTAGTTTATTAGATTTCTTTGGAAGGGCTCCCAAAAAGTTTTTTAAAGTTTAAACCAGTGCTTCCATTCCTGAGCAGCGTTTTAAGCTGGGTCACAGTTAGCCTCTCAGGTTTCAGTAAACCCCCATGTTGTGGTATCTAGCGCAGGGTCCCCCCAGGTAGCCCAGGATTCTATGTTCAAAAAATTGTTGTGATAGAAAAAAACAGGCTTATCTCTGGCTTTTTTGAACATAGAATCTTTTAGTATTCTGCAACAACAAAATTAATGAAGTACATCTAAAAATGGCTTTTTTACAGGGTGGTGATGTTTGATATGTCAAGAAAAAGTTTAAATACAGGCCCAAAATTTAAAATCACATTAATTGCATCCTGATAAATGGATATAGTAGGAGGAATCACACACCATGTGTTGGGCCCCCTGACACCACCAAATGTTGTTGTTGTTTAAGGGCCCAAAAGGTGGGCAGATTTCCCGTTGTGCCCCCCAAGGCAAGTTCATACAATACATGTGTGATTAGGCATGGGAGGCGCCAGTTCGACCCCAAAAAAAAGTGAAAAATACGTGAAGGAAATTTAAGGATACATAAAAAAGTGAAGACTTGAAACCTGAACAAGTGTTTAATTGGACGAAACAGGCCTGTTTGGAAGAAAATGCAAGCATGACTACATTATAGGGGGAAAAATGCATCCCAGGACATAAGCTATGAAAGACAGGCTTACTTTTCTCATGGTGCCAATGCTAGTGGTGATTGCAAAGTGAACCCTTTATTGGTGTTCACTCTAAAAATCCGAGTGTTCGGGAAAAAAAATTTTACTCAGGTAATTTGTGGTGTTGTGAAGGGGCAAACAGTAAGGCATGGGTACTAGGGACTTTTTTATGACGGGTTTTACCCAAAGCTTTTTGCCCCACTGTGAAAAATTCCCCTAAAAAAGAAATTAGCCCTTAAAAGTGCCCCCTTTGGTATTAGCCCGGTTTCGTTGGACAATACGCAGACAGTAAACGGAGGGGGTTGTGGGCGCCCTTATAAAAAAACTTTTAAAATATATCAGGAACGTGACGGTAAAGTGTCAATATTAAAAAACAGTTAGAAACAGAAATACAAAAATCTAGAGCTTCATTTAAGGAGGTTTTTAAATAGAATATTCAAGAGGTTGCTGTGAATGGAAATCAACCATTAAATCTTATGAAACTGTGTGTAGTCTGTGGTCGTCAACAAACGGGTTTCCCCCATGGAAAAAATTGTCTTTTTTGGGGAAAATTGGTGTCACCCCCCTTGTGCAGATATCAAGAACAGCTACAAGCGTTTTTTAAAAAAGAGAAAAGTTTTTTTGGGGATGCCCAAATGAGTAAATCTGGGACTAAAATCACAAGGGTATTAAAAAAGGACAAATCAAAAATGCTTTCTAGAAAACTGGAAGCTTTCTAACAGTTTGGGGAAATAAAAAATCTGGGCTGAATGGTACGCTTGATATGGCATGTAGTCAGAAATGTAAGGGTGGGGATGAGTCTGGTGTCGTAAATGTGGGGTGTAGTGTGTCCCGGGGCAGTAATGGTGAAGCTGGGGGTGTGTCCTGGGAGGGAAAAATGGTTTAAAACTGGGGGTGCTGTCCCGGGAGGGCAGAATGGTGAAGCTGGGGTGCTGGGCCTGGGAGACGAAGGTGAAGCTGGGGGGGCTGTCCTGGGGGGACATTAAGGTGAAGTGGGGATGTGTCCTGGAGACGTAGTGGTGAAGTGGAGTTTTGTTAGGTAGTCGGAAAATTTTACGCAGGAAGGAAAAAAATATAAATGACCTCATAGGGGAAAGGGGCCCTAGTAGGGAAACAAGTGTAGTCAAAGATAAGATAAAACCAATATTGCAAACTAGAAATACCGCAGGAAATAGCAAACAAGAGGACTCCACTAGCAATAGTGAGGATATATTACCAAAAACAACTGGTGGGAGCTCCATTGTTGGTGCTAGGGATGATAGAAGTAAGACAGGGAAACATGCACCAACAGGGAATACAGTCACAGAAACCCAAGGCAAACGGAAACCAAGCCTGTGCACATACTATGCACTTGGTATCTGCTGGCATGGGAAATCTGGAAAAACAGATGGGATGTCCAACTATGACCACCCTAGAAAATGCCATGCCCATATGACAACAGGAAAATGCAAACTCCCTTCCTGTAATCTGTTTCACCCTGAACTGTGTACCTCTTCAGTACAGGAAAGACTGTTGCTATAACTTAAATTGCCAGGCATACATCTAAAGGGGACAAAAAGATACAAAACATCCAGGCCATTGGAAAACCTGGGTAGCGACAACCACTCAAGAGGGAGAGGTTTTTTAGTGCCAGGAAGGAAAAAAAACTGGCAGGAAATGGCAGAAATCGTACACCAAATCCAGTCATTCCTGGAGTGGAACCACAGTCGATGGCCTCCACTCCAAACCAACAGATACAGATACTAATGCCAGAAAAAAATCCCCCCCCAGTACCAACAATACCACCAGTCCGATAACATTCTCTTTTGCAATATACAGGGTCTAAAGCCAGCAACAAAACAACAAAATACCTTTCATCTGTGGACTGCTTGCATAGGCAAAGGCAATGTTCGCGGCTTTCACTGAGACCCACATAAAGGATCACTTGGACAACGAAATATGGTCCCAGGTTACAAACCTATACAGATGTGACAGAGTGAACAGGCAAAAAGGGGGGGGGGGTTGGCCTGTTCATTGCAGAGTCACTTGTTTGCACAGAACTGCTTAATGCCTCAAATGATGTAGTGGAAGTTTTAGCAGTAAAGGTCGAGAACCAAAACCTAGTCATTGTGGTAGTCTACAAGCCTCCGGATGCAACATCCTAGCAATTCCAGGAACAGCTGTTAAAAATTGACCACTGTCTGGAAAATCTTCCAGCTCCTGCACCCAACATCTTGCTCCTGGGGGATTTCAACTTAAGGGCCCACCTAAAATGGGGGAAAATATAGCAAATAATATTGTTGCAGTAATAACACCAGGAGGCAGCTCTGATGAAAACTCACACTCACACGAGCTTTTTAATCTCTGCACAAAATTCAATTTAAACCAGCAAATAATAGAGCCTACTAGACTGGAGAATACACTAGACCTCATCTTCACTAACAATGATGATCTGATAAGAAATGTCACCATATCAAAAACAATATACTCGATCACAACAAAATGAGTTCAGACATGTATGCGTGGAGCCACCAGACCGACATAATGAGGACTAGTCACGACGGAGCATTCACCAAATTTAACTTCAATAACAAAAACATAAAGTGGACCAAGTAAACCAAGTCCTAATCGATATAAGCTGGGAAGATATACTAAGCAAAAACAGACCCTAACTTATGCCTAGAACAGATTAACTCGGTGGCACTCGATGTATTTCCAAGGCTTATTCCTCTAAGAAAAAGGAGGAGTAGATGTAAATAGAAAGAGACAGGCGTTTTCCCCTTTTCAGGCGACGGAAAATAATAACAGAGCAGCTAAAAGAGGTCAATATATCTGAAATGCGTAGGGAGACACTGGTCAGAGAAATAGCAAGCATCGAACTTAAGCTAAAAGAATCCCTTTTGGAGTCAGGAATCGCGGGAAGAACTAAAAGCCATAAATGAAATCGAAAGAAACCCAAAGTATTTCTTCTCCCTTTTGCGAAATCAAAATCGAGAACAACGTCCAGTACTGGGCCCCTACTTAAACAAGATGGGTCCTACACAGATGACAGCAAGGAAATGAGTGAACTACTCAAGTCCCAATATGACTCAGTTTTTTAGCAAGCCGCTAACCAGACTGAGAGTCGAAGATCAAATGAATTTTTTATGAGAGAGCCACAAAATTTGATTAACACAAGCCTATCCAATGTTATCCTGACGCCAAATGACTTCGAACAGGCGATAAATGACATGCCCATGCACTCTGCCCCAGGCCAGACTCATGGAACTCTGTGTTCATCAAGAACTGCAAGAAGCCCCTATCACGAGCCTTTTCCATCCTGTGGAGAGGGGAGCATGGACACGGGGTCGTCCCACAGTTACTAGAAACAACAGACATAGCCCCACTCACACAAAGGGGGCAGTAAAGCAACAGCAAAGAACTACAGACCAATAGCACTAACATCCCATATCATAAAAATCTTTGAAAGGGTTCTTAAGAAACAAGATCACCACCCATCTAGAAACCCATCAGTTACACAACCCAGGGCAACATGGGTTTAGAACAGGTCGCTCCTGTCTGTCTCAACTATTGGATCACTATGACAAGGTCCTAAATGCACTAGAAGACAAAAAAGAATGCAGATGTAATATATACAGACTTTGCAAAAGCCTTCGACAAATGTGACCATCGCGTAATAGCGCACAAAATGCGTGCTAAAGGAATAACAGGAAAAGTCGGTCGATGGATCTATAATTTCCTCACTAACAGAACACAGAGAGTAGTCGTCAACAGAGTAAAGTCCGAGGCAGCTACGGTGAAAAGCTCTGTTCCACAAGGCACAGTACTTGCTCCCATCTTGTTCCTCATCCTCATATCCGACATAGACAAGGATGTCAGCCACAGCACCGTGTCTTCCTTTGCAGATGACACCCGAATCTGCATGACAGTGTCTTCCATTGCAGACACTGCAAGGCTCCAGGCAGACATCAACCAAATCTTTCAGTGGGCTGCAGAAAACATTATGAAGTTCAACGATGAGAAATTTCAATTACTCAGATATGGTAAACATGAGGAAATTAAATCTTCATCAGAGTACAAAACAAATTCTGGCCACAAAATAGAGCGAAACACCAACGTCAAAGACCTGGGAGTGATCATGTCAGAGGATCTCACCTTCAAGGACCATAACATTGTATCAATCGCATCTGCTAGAAAAATGACAGGATGGATAATGAGAACCTTCAAAACTAGGGAGGCCAAGCCATGATGAACACTCTTCAGGTCACTTATTCTATCTAGGCTGGAATATTGCTGCACCCTAACAGCACCTTTCAAGGCAGGTGAAATTGCCGACCTAGAAAATGTACAGAGAACTTTCATGGCGCGCATAATGGAGATAAAACACCTCAATTACTGGGAGCGCTTGAGGTTCCTAAACCTGTATTCCCTGGAACGCAGGAGGGAGAGATACATGATTATATACACCTGGAAAATCCTAGAGGGACTAGTACCGAACTTGCATACGAAAATCACTCAGTACGAAAGCAAAAGTCTTGGCAGACGATGCAACATCCCCCCAATGAAAAGCAGGGGTGTCACTAGCACGTTAAGAGACCATACAATAAGTGTCAGGGGCTCGAGACTGTTTAACTGCCTCCCAGCACACATAAGGGGGATTACCAACAGACCCCTGGCAGTCTTCAAGCTGGCACTGGACAAGCACCTAAAGTCAGTTCCTGATCAGCCCGGCTGTGGCTCGTACGTTGGTTTGCGTGCAGACAGCAGCAACAGCCTGGTTGATCAGGCTCTGGTCCACCAGGAGGCCTGGTCACAGACCGGGCCGCGGGGGCGTTGACCCCTGGAACTCTCTCCAGGTAAACTCCAGGTAGGTCATCCTACAGACTTGGCAGAGCGACTTTCTGGGGACATGAGCTTCATTAAGGTCAAGTTTTTACCTCCTAATACCACTCCTCTCCTGCAGCCCATGGACCACCAGGTCATTTCCAACTTCAAGAAACTGTACACAAAAGTTATGTTTCAAAAGGGCTTTATAGTGACCACAGAAACTTAACTGACTCTAAAAGTGTTTTGGAGGGATCACTTTAATATCCTCAATTGTATAAACCTTATAGGTACGGCTTGGGAGGGAGTGACTATAAAGACCTTGAACTCTGCTTGGAAAAAATTGTGGCCAGAATGTGTAGACAAAAGGGGTTTTGAAGGATTTAAGGCTAACCCTGAGAATCCTATGCCAGTTGAGGAATTCATTGTGGCATTGGGGAAGTCCTTGGGGTTAGAGGTTAGTGGGGAGGATGTGGAAGAGTTGGTGGAGGAGGACAATGAAGAACATAACCACTGATGAGCTGATAGATCATCTTCAACAGCAAGAGGCCACACTTGAGGAAACTGCTTCGGAGGAGTGGATAGAGAAATTGAAGAAGTTGCCTACTTCAAAGATTAAGGAAATGTGTGCAATGTGGCTTAAAGTGCAAACCTTTTTTGATGACAATCACCTTAATACAGCTATTGCAAGCCGTGCTGGTGACTATTACACTGAAAAGTTGAAACACTTTGGGGATGTCAAAAAGGCGGGGTACGGGCCCTTTAGGACAATATGTTGTGCAACAAAAAACCATTGACTTTCAAGTTTGTCCAGGGGCATTAAAAAAAAAGGGGAAAGTAACCCCAGAAAAGGACTTGCTCCCCTCAAGTCCTAATGGAAGGGTTTCCCCCCTTCTAAACACTAACCCCTTCCCCTTTCCCCCATCCCATCAATCACACCGATCTTCTTTAAGAAGTCAATTATTTTATTGTTATTGTAATTATTCTATTGCTTTAAAATTAAATTTTTCATGTAGAAAATTTTTTTTTTTCTATTTTTGGGGTGTCTTGCACGGATTAGTTTGTTTTCCATTATTCTTATAGGAAAATTGTTTGGGGGGGTTTTGATATTTTCGGTATTCGATGAGCACTCAGGAATGTATTAAAATGAATCCCGGGGGGCCACTGTAGTTGTTGGTCTATGTAAGAACAAGTAGCAGAAATAAAAGAGATGCAGAGAATTATCTCTTTCCCACGTCTCTACCCAAAAAATCCAGCTGACATTTGTCACGTGGGTCCCACCAGAAATTTGGGGGTAAATAATTATGGTCCATGGACAACGGGCCCCTTAATAAAAAACTGGCCTCAGAAAAAATCACATTATGTCGAAGAAACTTTTGTTTGAAACCCAGAAAAAAGTGTGTAAATACTGCAGATACAACAGAAATAGTCTTGATGGACCAAATACTATTTTTGGGGTAAACTCTTGAGAATTACGCTATTTTTAAAAATTCATTAAAGGGAAAAAAACCTGATTATGAATATCTTAAACCCCATTAAATACTGGGTGAAACTAATACAAAAGATGTTTTTTACAGAATATAAATTTCTGGAAACAAAAGAAAAAACCCCCAAGAAACCTGTCAGAAAATTCTTTGGGATTTTATCTCGACTCAAAAAGTTTAAAAATGTGGAAGAATCCATAATTCTTCACTACCTAAAGAACCATCATCCAATTTGATCCCCAAAATCATTGGCAACAAAACTGATTGTGCAGAAGCCCACAGTAACGTGTTACATGGGGGGGTAGCTGACACCTTTTTCCATACGAAAATCCTACGGATACCTAAAGGGTCGAAAAAGTGTAAAAAAAAAACAAAAAAAGGACTGTATACTTTTCGACTATGATTGCGAGTTGCAGTATCCAGGGCCCCACTATACCCCCTGAAAGAGTTTGTCAATCACTCCATTTAAGGGGACAGGTGAGATTTCACGGGCAATAATTTTAACCAAAACGTTTACAAAGTTCCCATCAAGGTGTCATCTGTTTGTTTTACTTGTGCTACAACTAGAGCAGTACATCTAAAAATAGCCACTGCATGTCTGCTGAAACCTTCTCAAAATTTTTCAAAGTTTTTTAGCCAGAAGGGCATGTCCCCCGATGATGATTTCAGATAATGCAAGAACTTTGTTGCTGGGTGCTGCTTATATAAGCAAGATCTTTGATCAACCAGAAATACAACAGTCTGAATCAATCAGTTGTATTGGAGATACATTCCCCCTAAACTCCATGGGACGGCGGATTTTAGAAAAAATGACGGGAATTGTAAACGTTGTTTTGGGAAACTCTTCATCGCAAGAATGACTTAAAGAATTCCGTACAGTTGCAACTGAAATAGAAAATAGAGTTAACAACAGACCCCTAACTTATGTTACTGAGATCTAACAATTTGGGAAATGTTAAATCCCCCTATTTACTCCAGGGGGAAGGCTCGAACCTGTTCCCCCGACAAGATAAAGAAATCAAGGGATCCTACTTATTTCGAAAATGACAACTCAACGTGAAATTCAAACACCTTAATAAAGTATTGAGCATTGGGGGAATTTTTTATTAAAATTAAAAAAAAGTGCAAACCCGAGGGCATACAGCGCTGCAGGGGAGGGAAAAGGGAACGAGGGTTTCGGTGGGAAAGGGGGAGGGGTGACAGTGGGTACAGAAAAAAACGAGGGAGGGGGTAATGCGGGGGTATAAGTACAAGAGATGAGGGAGAAAAGGCTAAGGTATCAGATTTGTGAAGTAAGTCAGTTGTTTCAAAAAATCAAAGAAAAGGTCCCCGGATGAAAGGGGGGTCCACAGCGAGAAAGAAAGGGAAAAAGAGAGCGCGGAGGGGAAATGAGGAGGAGGTAAATTTGCTGTGTTGATAAAGTGGGAAGTCTAACAGAATGCGGCTGACTGATAAAGGAACCTGACAATTCTCAAAAGGAGCAGGGGGGCCCCTCCCCGAGTATCCAGAGAAGACGAGTATGGCCAATGCGAAGACGGGAGAGAGTAGTCTCCCAACCTCAACACTGGTGACAAGAAGACGGCCAGTAACCTATACTTAGTTTAATAGATTGAAGCTTGTTACTGAGCATAGTAGAGCAACGTTGTTGCCAACGGGTGTGAAGGTGGGTAGCTATTGCAGCAAAATAGTCAGCACCTTTCAAGGCAGGTGAAATTGCCGACCTAGAAAATGTACAGAGAACTTTCACGGCGCGCATAACGGAGATAAAACACCTCAATTATTGGGAGCGCTTGAGGTTCCTAAACCTGTATTCCCTGGAACGCAGGAGGGAGAGATACATGATTATATACACCTGGAAAATCCTAGAGGGACTAGTACCGAACTTGCACACGAAAATCACCCACTACGAAAGCAAAAGACTTGGCAGACGATGCACCATCCCCCCAATGAAAAGCAGGGGTGTCACTAGCACGTTAAGAGACCATACAATAAGTGTCAGGGGCCCGAGACTGTTCAACTGCCTCCCAGCACACATAAGGGGGATTACCAACAGACCCCTGGCAGTCTTCAAGCTGGCACGGGAAACAAGCACCTAAAGTCAGTTCCGGATCAGCCGGGCTGTGGCTCGTATGTTGGTTTGCGTGCAGCCAGCAGCAACACCCTGGTTGATCAGGCTCTGACCACCAGAGGCCTGGTCTCAGCCCGGGGCCGCGGGGGCGTTGCCCCCCGGAACTCTCTCCAGGTAAACTCCAGGTAAATGGAATATTTCTATATGAACCTGGTAGGTCATGTACTGCTGACTGCGCAGCAGTGTCTCCCTGCTCATTGCCCTGTACGTCAACATGACCGGGGACCCAACGAAAAATAATATCTTTTGCTTGGTAAAGATGCGGCGTAGCCAAAGTTGGGTACTGAGGACTAAGGGGTGAGGTGTATCAAATTTCTGTATAGCCTGTTTAAAACACTAAAGGAACCTGAGACAAACCACAAATGATGACACAGGCATAGATGCAATACGGATAAGTGCTGCAAGAATGGCATACAATTCGGCAGTAAAAATACTAGCTGAAGATAGTAAATGCCCTCGTACGACGCTGTCCAGAAACACTGCTGCGAATCCTATGCCATCAAAAGACTTAGAGCCATCTGTGTACACTGCAATGGCATGAGAATGAAAGTGAAAGTGGTCAAGGAAAAGAGAGCGGGAAGCGACCATAGACAGTAGGGCTTTCGAGCAAGGGAGAGAGAAAGAACAGGCTCGAACAGCTGGAACTTCCCAAGGGGGTAGGGAAAAGTGAGATGCTACATGAACATAGAAAGGTGGTAATTGAAGAGAAGACAAGAGCAAATGTAGGCGAAGAGAGAAGGGACGGAGTAAACAGGGGTGGCGAACAAATAATGTCTACTAATATCAGTGACCATTCTATAAATGGAAGGATTGCGGAGATCATGAGAGTGCTCATAGCAGCAAAGGCAATGGGCATCACGGCGATCGGACAAGGATGGAGTGTTCGCTTGTGCATAGAGGCTCTCAACAGGGGAAGAGCGAAAAGCACAAAGGCATAAACGTAATCCTTGGTGATGAATGGGGTTAAGGCTAGAGAGAGTAGTAGGAGAGGCCGTTGAATAGATCTGGTCACCATAATCAAGTTTCAATAAAATGAGGGTGGAATGTAGGCGAAGGAGACTTCGACGATCAGCTCCCCATGAAAGATGAGCAAGGGTTTTAAGAAGGTTCAGCCAGCAGTGACAAGTTGCCTTCACAGAGGTAATGTGAGGTTTCCATGATAACCTACAGTCAAGAGGAGGCCCAGAAACCTGACTGTATCACGTTCAGGGATACGGGAGCCACAGAGGTACAAAGGATGATCGGAGATGACAGAGCATCTAGTGAAAGTAATTTGGTGGGTTTTGGTACTGGAAAATTTAAACCCATATGTGGTAAGTAAGTAAGTAAGTAAGTAAGTTTATTCAGGTATACACAAATACAGTTACATAGAATTATCATATATAGCAGCATATGTGTAGAGAACCTAGGATAACCCAAAAAAGTCAGACAGAGTGACTTATTTCCATTGGGGTCCTTTTACCTTATTATTATAATATAAAGGTTATAATATTTTCTTATTGTTCTACAATGAAGATAACATCTTATTATCATACTAAAAAGACTATCTGCGACACAAAGGTCATTAAGACTATCTACAATACGAGGGTCATTACAAGGAATAAGGTAAAATTTACACGTATGTTAGCTAAAAAATAGAAAATCATTCCCCTCCCTTTCTGTAGCTACAGTCATCAGACACCTTTTGGCACTCTTCTTGAACTGGTTCACGCTATGACTGGCTTTGACATGTGCGGGTAGTCTGTTCCATTCCTTTATTGCTGTACAATAAAAGGTGTTTGAAGCCTGGCCACTGACTGTGGGTACTACAAAGTTGTGCTCTCTCCCCCTAGTTCTATGATTGCTTTGGTTCCCAGCCTTGACAAAATTGACAGCAAGATATTCTGGACATTGCTTGTGAGCAATTTTATAAACATGATTTAGCTTCAGTTTTACTCTGTCTTCAACATTCAGCATATCCAACTGCTGTAATTCATCCTGGCCTACATGTTCTCTTGGTCCCAGCCCCAGGATGAATCTTACGATTTTGTTCTGGGTGATTTGCAGTCTATCTTTCAGTTTTTTTGTCAAGGCAGAGTACCAAGAAGAGCAAGCGTAATCCATATGGCATTGTATAAGGGCTAGACATAGAGTCCTGCGAGCCTCAGTAGGTAGACACTGTGCTTGTCTATACAGGAACTTCAGTCTGGCATTCGCTTTCTTTACTACACTTTTTCCCTATCAATTCTCCTGACATGCTTGGTCAAAGGGGATTCCAAATATTTTTACTGATGAAACCAAAGTGATGGCTCCCCATTACATTGAACATTAAAATTATTTACCCTTCTCAGTTTATGTTTCGTGCCAAAGAGAATGGCTTCAGTTTTCCCTAGGTGTAATGAGTTGTTGCACAACCATTTGCTGCAGGACTCCAGTTCCGTGTTAAAAATTAGCAAATCTTGTGGTCTTTACTGACACTAACAGAGCACTGTCATTTTGCATACAGTAGAGTTTGCACTTGACACTGTGGCATATCATTGACATAACAAAAGAATAATAAGGGGCCCAGAAATACTACCTTGGGAACTCCACATTATCGGCAGGGTTTCTGATTCTGTTTTTTGATTTTGACTAGTCTCCTGTTGCTAAGGTAGACTTAAAACCCGTCTACAGAACCTATACCGATTTGTCTGAAGTTTATTACATAATATATTGTGGTTGACAGTATCGAAAAGGGCCCTTTTTCAGGTCTAAGGTGGCCCAAGTGGGGAAACACGGTCGACGGCCCTGCTGGAGAGGGAACTGTAAGAGGTGACAGTCAGGGGACTGCACAGGCAATGTAAAGTCATCAACATAGAGTGAAGACCAAATAAATTTTATGGAAGCTAGAAAAACCCAAAACATTTAAGGGAAGGAGAAAAATGTTGTGTTCAAACAATCCTGGGGACACCTCAGCTTGGATTTAAAATCTGGGGGAGGCACATTATCAACCCAAACATGGAAATGTCTGTCTGTTAAAAGTTCTTAAGGAAGGATGGTAGATTGCCTCGGAGGCCTAAGGAGTTGGCTTGGGCCAAAATATTATACCTCCAAGTTGTGTCATATCCTTCCAAAGTCAAAAATATGGCAATAACTGAGGTTATTCGCAAAGGCATTACAAACATACGTATCCAAGCATAGTAAGGGGTCTATGGTAAAATGTCCCTTTCAAAAGCCATATTGACAAGTGGAGAGACTGTTGTGTGTCTTTAAATACGACACTAAACGTCTATTTACCAGGCGTTCCATCACTTTGCAAACTGCACTGGTAAGAGCAATGGGACAATATTGGGAGTCTTCATGTCCCGTAGTACCCAGTTTGTGGAAAGGGAGAACAATGGCAGATTTCCACTGCTGTGGAAGAACTCCTTGTGACAAAATAAGATTGAAAAGGGGTAATAAGACTTGTGCAAGTGGATACGGGCTGCATGCAACGCAGCAAAGTACGAACAAATAGCTTATTTTACAGAATATCAGTGCATAGAAGAAGGGCACTTTCATTAAAGGTCCCATCAGGAAAAGGATCTGAAGAATACAATAAATTAAAGCCTGAGATTGGATAGATAACAGCAGAGTGTAATTTTGGTTCCTGTAAGCAAACACCAACAGGGGGAAACGGGGAGAGAAAAACTCGAAGCTCACCCCAATTCCCCCTGGGCCCCCGCATATATTCCACTGAAATGGGCCTTTGATTGGAAATGTAAAGATACCTGAAATCCACAGGTAAGGGTTCCTAGGACAGAGGGATTAGAAAAGCCCACATGCAGAGGCAGGGGGAAAACGTTCAGCCGAATGAAGGGTGCATGCAGATGGGGAGGGGAGAGAGAAGGAACAGAGGGTTGTCAGTGCCCATTAGGGTTTGGTCTCTGCAATTCTCAAGTTCCTTAAAGTGTTTCGGAATTCAGAAAATCGTTGGAGACAATATTGGAGATGGTAGGGGGAGGATGAGTAAAGTTGGAACGTAATGGATTGTCCCAAAGGTAGGGGGGGCAAAAAGGGGGAGGGAACTGGAGAAAAAGGGGAAAAAGGGGACAGAAGAGGCAGAAACCGGGGGAGGTGGCAAAAGAGGAAGAAACTTGGGAGGGAACGGGGAGGAAGGTACAGTACGGGAGGAGGGGAACCTCTACATTGTAACAAAGCCAGTGAGAGGAAAAGAACCATGTAAAAGGGGCGGGGAAGGTAAAATAGGGGGAAAAAAAGGGGAAGGGGGGGTTTTAAAGGACCTTTTTTTGACTTCTGCTGAAGTGGGGGCGATTGGGAGGAGGGTCTACGGGATCTCGTCGATACCAAGGCTGTGAAGGAGAACATGAAGAAGGTGAAAAGACTGAGGCATTGAAGTAGGGATGTCGACCCAGGACAGCAAAAATTAGATCAGGAGTGAATGGGAGAGGTAACCATGGAGGGGGCTGCAGAAGATGGGACACCAGAAGTGGGGGGAGTTTTGAAACATGAGGTAGTCCCCCTTGGGGGCGGAGATGAGAAAATGCCATGGGAAAAAAACTTTGCCTTTTTTAGGGGAACGGATTTCTTGCTCATTTAAGGACTTGGGAACGGCGGGGGTACGAAGGGGAGCCTCAGAAAAATTAAAGGGAAGAGGGAGGTCATTGCAGGTGTAAGTGGACCCCGCACAACGTTTTTGGGATACATAATGTTTAAATCCGCCTAGCAATACATTTTATAGCTAAAATTTTGCCTCAAATGTGCTAAAAAAACTCGCTCGTGCTATTCACCATGACGCCATTGCGGCCTAGCCCGCCCCACATGTTCGTGGTGGCATTGTTAACAAGCAAGCCCCCACGGAACATCCAAGCATACAATCAGAAAATTCATATTTTAAGCGTTTTTTGGTAATTTCATTGCAAAGTAAGTGCCATGGGGCCCCCAAAAAAGCTTCTAGTGCCCGCCTACAGGGGGAAAAAGGGGGAGGAAAATTTCCATAGAGTGAAGGAAGAGATCATTGCAAGTATGAAAATGGAGTACGTGTTCCGAGCTGGCCGGTTGTAAATTAAAAACCCAACAAAAAATCGTATATTGTGTCCAAGAAAAAGGCTCAAGGAAATGTTCTTGCCAAAGGGCAACTGTGTTTTGAAACAAAAATCGAAGGGTAGAAGATGTTGAGAGACTCTTTTTGGGGGGAAAACGAAAAAAAAAGATGAGGGGGGTAGATTTTTCAAACGATCATAAGTGAAAAGGCTAGGAATTTGCGTGAGGATTTGATTTTAAAAATGCCTGCAAAAATGTGATGATGTGAGTGAATTTAAGGTAGCAAAGGGTTTTTGAGGATTTAAGAATCGTAGTGGCATACTAGAGTAAAAGGGATGGTGAGGCTCCATTCGGACCCAAAGCACTGAAAAATAGCACAGGAAAATTAAGGAGTAGATAGACAGTGAAGGACTGAAACCCGAACAAGGTTTAATTGTGACAAACAGGGTGTTTTGGGAAGAAAATGCCAAAGCAGGACCTACTTTTTCAGGAGGAAAAGGGGCTCCCAGGACATGGCCGTGAAAGACAGGGGTTACTCTGTTAAAGTGTGCAATGTAGAGGTGGGTTTCAAAGTAAGCCTCTATTAGTGTACCAATCGAAACTCCCAGGCGTTAGGGAAAAGAAAATCCTCAAGGGAATTTGTGTGTGCGTAGAGGGAACAGTAAGGTGGGTCATAGGGACTTTTTCTATGACTGGTTTCACCAAGCATTTGCCCCAAGTGAAAAAATTTCCCAATGTAAAGAAATTAGCCTTTAAATGCCTCCTGGATTAGACAATGCCCCCGGTCTCCCACAGACTTTGGCCCGAGTGATTTTTGGGGGCATAGTTCATTAAGGTCAAGTTTTTTCCTCCTAATACCACTCCTCTCCTGCAGCCCAGGACCAGCAGGTTATTGCAAACTTCAAAAAAAAAAGTACAAAAAGCTCTGTTGAAAGGTGCTTTGTTGACCTCAGAAGCAATTGACTCTAAGTTTTGGAGGATCACTTTAATATCCTCAATTGGGTTTTAAACCCTTTTGGTAAGGCTTGGGAGGGAGTGATTAAGAGGACTTTTAAAAATCTCTTGGAAGAAACTGTGGGCCCGAAAGTGTAGACCCAAAGGGATTTTGAAGGTTTT